>BLSH010016374.1:124491-134941 GCA_018402905.1 Glandirana rugosa | reverse complement strand
AATAAAAAATAAAAAAAAAATAAAAACCCCAAAAATGAATTCTCATCATCCGTAAACGCGACCACTTTTGCGCAAACCAATCAATAAACGCCGATTGCAATTTTTTTATCGCAAATATGAGGAAGAATATAAATCGGCCAAAAACGGTGAAAAAAAATGTTTTTTTATATTTTTTTTTTGGATTTGTATTTTAGCAAAAAGTAAGAAATTTGGGTTTTTTTTGCAAAATTGTCGCTCTTCTTTTGTTTATAGCGGCGATCAGAAATGACGCAGAGGGGATCAAATACCACCAAAAGAAAGCTCTATTTGTGGGAAAAAAAGGACGCAAATTTCGTTTGGGTACAACGTCGCACGACCGCGCAATTGTCAGTTAAAGCGACGCAGTGCCGAATCGCAAAAAGGGCTCCGGTCCTAAAGCTGGAAATCCTTCCGGGGCTGAAGTGGTTAACTGATGATCCGCACTTCAACCAACAATCCCAGCCCAGTTCCATGTTATTCTTGATGGGGAGTAACGCACATCAATGTGTTGTAAACCAATCAGAGGCCGGAGCCCCTCAGATTAAATAACATGTTTATGAGCAGGCACTTATCTGTGTGTAGAAATAATATATAGAATATTACAGAACTCCATACACTTCCTCTTTATTGTGGCATTACTAAGTTCCTAAAACTTAAATTCAGTAAGGGGGTGACACAATTTTTTTTAAGAAGATTCTAAAGATAACAACAAGAGATATTAAAGACAAAGACTCTGCAGCTCGTAGAATCGGGTTTGCCCGCGGCGTACAATGAGGAGAACGGAAAATCTGCAGATGGAGCCAGGTAAGTCATAGATGTGATCATTGATGAATATTGAAGGAGGCAAGAATTATTCTAGAGCACCATTTAATATCCTTAAGCCCCCCGTTCACACCGGTGCCATTTGTCAATGTGATTTGACAATTCCAAACCGCATGACAAGTCCTACCCCATTGGATCCGTTGAAAATAACCCAAATCAGTGTATATTATTTAGTCTGTAGGAAAGTTATAAAGTCCACAAGCTAGGGGATATATATCTGAAAATTAATCAATCCTGGTGTACTGCACATTTCTTGAGGCCCAAAAATGTCAAGACAATACAAATATCCCCCAAATGATCCCTTTTTAGAAAATAGACTGTCTGAGGCAGGGTTTCTCAACCAGGGTTCCGTGGAACCCTAGGGTTCCTCCAGAGGTTGGTAGGGGTTCCTTGAGCAATGGTCAATTTCTACCCAATGACATAATTGATCTTTTTAGCTATCCGTAAGGGTGTAATTCCCAATGACCACAAGTGTAAGGAACATTCTTCCCAATGACCCCAAGTGTAAGAAGCATTCTTCCCAATGACCACAAGTGTAAGGAGCATTCTTCCCAATGACCACAAGTGTAAGGAACATTCTTCCCAATGACCACAAGTGTAAGGAGCATTCTTCCCAATGACCACAAGTGTAAGGAACATTCTTCCCAATGACCACAAGTGTAAGGAACATTCTTCCCAATGACCCCAAGTGTAAGAAGCATTCTTCCCAATGACCACAAGTGTAAGGAGCATTCTTCCCAATGACCACAAGTGTAAGGAACATTCTTCCCAATGACCACAAGTGTAAGGAGCATTCTTCCCAATGACCACAAGTGTAAGGAGCATTCTTCCCAATGACCACAAGTGTAAGGCGCATTCTTCCCAATGACCATTACACTAATGTATCATGAGTTGTAGATTTTTATCTTTTAGCTGAGGTTCCCCGAGATCGGAGAACTATGTCAAGGGTTCCTCGGCTTGACCTTCACTGCCTTCATTTAAAGTCCCACCTGCTCCTTCTACTGCACATTGTGCAATTGTTTTATTACATAAGGGTTCCTCAGCGTTGAAAAGGTTGAGAAAGGCTGGTCTGAGGTATTCAGTAAGAGACATGGCGGGTTTTTTGAAGGTGTAATTTTTTCGTCCCAGTTTTTTGGGAAAATGAAGAAATTAAATAAAATGAGTTATTTTTTTTACATACTGTCACCAGTGCAGTAGGGTGTCAGCATATGACTGGTATGGTGATGATCATTTCTACTGATTGGTGACAGTAAATTAAAAAAAAGTATTTTTGATCACAATTTTTAAACTTTTTTTGCTTTCTTTTAACTTTTTTTTATTTTTACTATTTTTTTTATGTATATATAATCTCATTGGAATAGTTCACCATTTTGGGGGGATATCAGGGATTACTTTATTTTTACTTTCAATGGGTTTTTATTGATAACCACAAAGAGAAGGCAATTACAAAACCATATGTGCAATAAAAGTAATGAAAATGAACATATGTATCCATTAAAGGGCAAGAGTGTTTGCTACATTTTTTTCAAGAGCATTGACATCAGGAACGAACCATAGCACTGCGTAAATAGCATGTCTCAACCAGTATAACTATTTTCCAGGAAAAAATACAGTCATCAACCCAAAAGCCTCAGAGTAGTGTCATGCATTATAAATATGTAGCACTGCCCTCTTAAGGGTTGCATGAGAAACCAATTCTTCCTTGGTCCTCTCCCTCTCTAGAGTCTTCCATCAGCCCTAACACTCTGGGTTCACTCATTTTTTCTACAGTATTATACTTATTATGGCTAAAAGAATAATAGAGACCACACTTATATTCAATTCAGAAAAGTTTCCTTATACAAGCGGTCCCCGGGTTACAAACTAGATAGGGACTTTAGGTTTGTTCTTAAGTTGAATTTGTTGAAGTGGGAACAGGTACATTTTTTAAGTGTAGCTTCAGCCAAAAATATATATTTTTAAGCTTTTTGGATGGCATAGGGAAGGGTTAACACCCCTGTAATATTTGTTTTGTTGTCTATGTTTCTGTTCAGAAGATTTCACCTCACTTCCTGTCTCATTGATAATCGGATTTTTTAAAATTTTGGGTTGTTGTGGAAACAAGGATTGGTGATAAAGCTTCAGTGGAGACCCCTTTTTCCCATAATAACTCTTACAGGAGTGAATTTCCCATCCTAGGGGGAGATTTCCTCTCACTTCCTGTTGTCTCCCTCCGTTTGTAAGTCGGAGTCGTTCGTAAGTTGGATGTTTGTAACTAGGGGACCGCCTGTATTGCTTAGAGCTATAGCTCTTAAAAGTAAACTGATTATTTAAGACAAAAGTGAACAGCTTGTGTGAGCAGAAAAGATATCAGCATACCATAGTAATTGCACACTTTGACACTATTAATAAATGAAATAAGTGTAACCAAAGAATATATTACCTTTTTCTCTGATAGAGCGTAATTATATATCTGATAGTCACATGAATGATATAAAAGCTCAAAATGTAGATAAGCACAATGAGTGATGATAATGGGAAAACTCTAGTACTGAAACAATTTAAATGAGTGAACCATCAAATATATTGATACAGCTCAGTCTGGGAAATATTATTATCGCTCTAATGTGATGCAATATAGTTCAGCCCAGATACCATTAACCAAATAACAATTAGTTAATACAATTCTCCTGATCGAATTCAAAGAGTTCTCTAGGAGATTTAACTTTAACTTTTGGTCATGTGAGAAATGGTTACTGTTATGTGGCAGGTCCAGTTAGTGAAGTTCAGTTCAATCTTCTGCCGGCTGGTTTTATTCTATAGTTGGCTACCTTTATCTCCAATAGAGCTCAAAATGTAGTTAAGCACAATGAGTGATGATAATGGGAAAACTCTAGTACTGAAACAATTTAAATGAGTGAACCATCAAATATATTGATACAGCTCAGTCTGGGAAATATTATTATTGCTCTAATGTGATGCAATATAGTTCAGCCCAGATACCATTAACCAAATAACAATTAGTTAATACAATTCTCCTGATCTAATTCAAAGAGTTCTCTAAGAGATTTAACTTTAACTTTTGGTCATGTGAGAAATGGTTACTGCTATGTGGCAGGTCCAGTTAGTGAAGTTCAGTTCAATCTTCTGCCGGCTGGTTTTATTCTATAGTTGGCTACCTCAATAGACTGTGTCCATAAATCCTTAAATTAAAGTGGTAGTAAACCCTCCTATCATTTTCAGCCAAGGAAGCTGCCATCTTGGCCTCTGTTTAATCTACAACTGCCATGATGCTGCACATGCGATCAGCTATAACACCAGCCATTGGATGGTTTGACAGTTTGGTTTAGAGCACAACCAATGGGAATGTTACATTTCCGGCACGTACCCGAAAATGGAACATTTTTTTAAACTGTTAAATGGATGGGTTTACTGCCACTTTAAGGCACAAATTAAGCACCTTGAATAGATTTTAAGAACTAGCCTTTGTAATGATTGTTGACTTCAAGCTATAACAGCAGTTATAAGAGGACCTGTGCACATGATTTTTTGTAATCCAATAGGACAGATGAATTGGTACTGATAAAGAAGTATGTAATAACAGAGTATACTCAAAGATAGGCCTCTGCCCGCTCACCACCCTGTTGATCACATAAAGCGGTCCGGCTGCTCAGGCTGTGCTGATGACGCTGGATCTGATGGTATAAACTTGCTCTTTGCTTTAGGGAAACTGACTTCCACTGCTCTCCCCATAGTTCACTCCGGACCAACTGCCGCTCATACTGCAGATGACGTTGGATCTGGAAAAGCTTAGATGCCGGAGCGCTGATTCCGCTGGTCGCTTTCTAGAACTAAACAGTGTAGCAGCTTGCTGGGGTACTGTGTAACTTTAGCCTGCTGGATCACTTGACTTAGGCTGCAGGCCTGGAACACACACAGACAGGTCCCCACTGAATGATCGCGCCATCCAAAGATACTGAAGCCAACTCCTCCCCCCACTTAAATAGGTTCTCCCACAAAGCATCATTTCTCCAAATAACTCTTGCTGCAGGACAGTGTCCTGGGAATTGGAGTCCTTCCATAGTAGGGTCCAGAGACCGTCTTCCTCTGTAGCACTACAAATCCCACAAGCAGTACTTCTCTCACATGAACCTTCTATTCAGCAGTTCCAACACTAGAGGGGAGTCTCCACAACATCAATAAACACAATATGTCCCATATTAAAGAAGCACTATTTAACTCCTGGCTACAAATATATTAGGCAAAATAAGCCCTGAAGCTGTTGAAGAACCGATTCTGGGGCTCAGAAGGGGCTCAGGAATACAGTGCCTCAAACGGCGAACCAGAATCGTGTACATATATCCGAACAGCCTGTTTAAATAATGCAAAAGAAAACAAAAAGGGGACAGAACCCTAAAGATCTGAGGCAAGCGGTAGTAAGAAATTACGAAGGGAAGACACAAAAGAAGAGAGTAAGCAGAGAGGCTAGTGACATACCATGGAAAGCAATACGAGGGAAAGTTCACCACTAGCAGCCTTTCACCTCCTTAATATGACCACAAGGGCATTCAGGCATGTATCACACTCAATTGGTGATGTAGATCCTAGTTTTCATGCATAGGTACTCGTTATAGCTCCAGCAGGAAAGATACTCCCCGAATATATGTAGATAGAAATAAACACTTTCTAGTGCTCTCTGTATAAAATTTTGTGGCTTTATTAAACATAAATTTAGGGTACTCACATATAAAAGCACCTCCAGTGGTGCCAGTATGCAGTCATCGAGTAAACATAAAAATGCTAAGATGGCCATGCGGGTGACGTCTGGCGTGTTCCGCCCTCAGGTATGCGTTATGTCCTATGGGCGGGACTTCTTCAGCATGAGTGGAGCACTCACGCTGAAGAAGTCCCGCCCATAGGACGTAACGGTCTGGACCCTGCCTTCCCAGAATGAAGCCCACCTGGTCTTTATAAATGTAGAAGCTAATAAACAAAGAAATTTGATCAGCAAAGATCTTAGTCAGAATCTTTAGCTCATTATTAATGAGAGTGATTGGGTAATAGTTACCGGCTGAGCTTGTTTGAATGTCTTTACCCAGTTTAGGAATGATCGTGACAAAGGCAGAATTAAGAGACGATTCCAGGGGTGCCGTCTGTCTCAATGGATTAAAGATTGGGCTAAATAGGGAGACACAGTAGTAATGAAGGCTTTGTAGTAAGGAATTGAAAACCCATCAAGCCCCGAGGTCGAGCGAGCCCTCAAATTTTTAATAACTTCCACCACCTTCTCAGAGGAGATCTGAGTCTTTAATTTTTGACAATGTCTGTCTTCTAGTTTTGGGACCTGAAGCTTATCAAGAAAATGATCCAGTTAAGCTTGATTGGTGTTAGCATCCATGCTATATAGTTTTTGATAAAATCCATAGAATGCTCCCATGATGCGTTTGGGTTCTGAGACAATTTATTTTAGGTACCATGTGGGACCGAACCTTTGGGGATAATCTCCCTACCAGCGTGGATCCCAATTTGTCCCTTTGGTAGTAAAATTGAGCCCAGCTCCAGAGAATATTTTTCTCTGCCTTGGAAGTAAGGGCCAAGTTAAGAGCCATGTGAGCCGAGCATAATTTGTCTATAGGAATGGATTTCAGGTCACCCTTATGTTTTTTGGTCAGTGCTAAAAACTCTTTCTCTAATCTCTCTAGTTCCACAAATTTAGCCCAGGGAATCTGGGAAGCTGGGAAGCTATTTGTATGAGTTTTCCCCTACAAAGAGTCTCAGGGGAGGTCCCCGGAACATTGTTTATAAGAAAGTATTCTTTGATAGCCTCAAGAAATTATGTGAATCATCTCATAAAAAAATATGGTAACCTATCTTCGGTAGAAATAACAGCACTAGAGGAACTAAGTAATAAACATAACCAGGTGATCAAAGCCGCCGATAAAGGGGGCGGAATAGTTATCCAGGATAAAGACAGCTATGTGGCAGAGGCCAACAGATTGCTGGCAGACCGTACCACCTACCAGCACTTACGCTTGGACCCGACTGCCCAGTATGCCCAGGAGGCCACCTCATTGGTCAAGCCTGCACTAGCCCATGGTATCATCAGTAAAACGGAGGCTGCATTTCTACTAAAGAAATTCTACCAGATACCGTATTTTTATCATTTGCCCAAAATACATAAAAGTCTACACAACCCCCCAGGGAGACCCATTGTGGCAGCCATGGAGAGTGTCACGTCTGGGTTTAGCAAATATGTGGATTTCCATCTTCAGCTCATCGTTACACAACGCCCTTCTTACATCCGAGATGGGTCCCACTTACTAGAGCTCCTTACCAATTACAGATGGGAATCCACATATATGTGGCTATCCCTGGACGTGAGCTCTCTGTATACCTCCATCCCCCATGAATATGGACTCAGGGCACTTGAACACTTTCTAGCAGAGGACAATATGATGAATCCTAGACAGGCTAAATTCATCTTGGATGCCACGTCCTTTTACCTCACTCATAATTACTTTTCCTTTGATGACAATTTCTTTCTGCAAACACAAGGCACTGCCATGGGAGCAAATTTTGCTCCCTCATATGCCAACCTGGCCATCGGGTATTGGGAGGGTAAATATGTCTCTTCTAACAACCCCTTTTCCGCCAACATTGTGTTTTATGGCAGATACATTGACAATATTATTATTATCTGGGATGGCCCTCCCAACCTCATCAACCAGTTTGTCAGTCATTGCAATAAAAATCCGTATGGCCTCTCCTTCACGTCTGTCTATAGCCCTAGTTCCCTGGCCTTCCTAGACTTAGAATTATACCACGCAGAAGATCGCATATTGGCCCGTAACTATACTAAGCCCACAGCAGGCAACTCGTTTCTGCACTTCAACAGTTGCCACTACCCCCCTTGGGTGAACAATATCCCAAAAGGGCAGTATTGCAGATTGCGGAACAACTGCACCACCATTGAGGATTACACGGCTCAGGGTACCCTCTTAAAGAATACATTTCTGGACAAAGCCTACCCTGAGGCACTGGTAGATGAGGCCTTCACAACATACAAAACCAAACAACTCGCCAAAAAACGAGATGTCACTAATCACTCCTTACGTTTCATTACCATTTATCATAATAAACACAAGAACATGGAAAAGATCTTATCCAGACATTGGAATGTTTTACTGCAGGACCCCCACCTTAAGGACGCCTTGCCTCCCAAGGCTCGTGTGATGTATCGCCGAGCCCCCAACCTTAAAGGGAGGATCGCGCCCAGCAAACTGAAAAATCCCAGGAACGAACCCACAAAACCCACGCTCATTCCCCTGGTTGGGATGTTCCAGTGCCGTAAGGCACTCTGCAAAACATGTGCCTATGTCCACCATGGACAATCCTCTTTTACTGCCAAGGGAAAGTTCTACCCACTTAAACAATTTTTCAATTGCTCCTCTAACTTTGTGGTGTATGGCCTTACGTGCCCCTGCGGTCTACTTTACGTAGGCCGCACCATCCGACCCCTCAGGTGTCGCTTTGGAGAACACCGGAGACTTATTGAAGAGGGGGAAGACCACCACAGCGTTCCTAAACATTTTCTAAATAAACATAAGAAATCCACACGAGGCCTTAGAGTTTGGGTCATTGAACAGATCCCTTGTACATTACCCGAGGCCGAGCGTTTCAAAAAGCTCTGCGCTAGAGAAACGTTCTGGATTTTTACTTTAGACGTCCTCTCACCAGGGGGCCTCAACGAGAGCATTGAGACATCCGCCATTTTATAGTTGCATACCTCCTCTGTTTTATCTCCCTTTGGTATTCCCATACAGTCCTTTTATATGTTTGTGCTGCCCAAGGGTACATACAGGTTTCGTTGTTTTTTTTTGTTTTTTTATGCACACCATATATTCCCTTTAATAGACCACCCATGGTTTTCAAATAGAAATTCCCTCATTTGCATGTTTTTTTTCGGTCTTAGGTCATAACCCCCATGAGACCACATATATGTTTTTTTATAATTTTTATTATCATGCTGTTATTAATGGCCTGGGTACATTTTCTATACGACTTGCCTCTCACTCGAGATAGTGCAGGTCCATTATGAATCTATATTGTCTCTCTGTATATCCCCTTCCCCCCTCCCCTATCCCACTGTTGTATGGCGTTGCCAGGCGTCTCAGTAACTACATTGGTTATCGCATGACGTGTGTCCCGTGTATGACACGGCCAGCCGTCCTTGTACTCCTCCACGAATCTCCATTAAACATCTGGCGGTGGCCTTCCCCACACGCTGGATGTAGATTCCTGCTGGGTGTTATAATGTTTATCTGCACCCCATAGTGCGCCATTAAACTTCATTTTAGTATATTATTTTTAACCTGCTGGGTGTCCTAATGGTTCAGCTGTGCACAATTGTTCATTACTGTTTTTAAAATCATCTTTTAGAAAAACTTGTCATTTTTTACAGATCCGTTCTCATTTTATTCATATATATATATATTTTATACATATCGTACCGTCTGTCTAATATGCTTATCTGTTTGGATCGGATTGTGCCCTTTTCTGCTTTTATTATTATTATTTTTTCCAGCATCTAAAATCGCTTACCGATGTGTATGGGATATTATATAGTGTATGATCATGTGTCTATATTGATCGCCTCTCAGAGACCTCCTTTGTGTACACTTCCCAGCTCCTTCCTGTTTCCTCCCTCTCCTCGTACGGAGCCCATGATAGGTGACCCCGGTTTGGTCCAATCCTGTGCCCGCTCCTGCCTTTATATTCCCTCCCCTTCCTCTATCAGCCAGGGCTTGCCTGAGGAAGAGGCGCGGTCCTTGTGTCATCAGGACCGCCTTTCGTCTAGGAACCGCGTCGCTTGTTGATGACGTCACTCCCCTGCGCCCCGTCTCCTGTGTTCCATACCTCGTCCTGGATCCACAAGCCGGCTTCCTACCATCTTCCCTGGACGACTCTGCTTACATCTGGACACCTGTCTACATTTTGGAGACGCTTTCCCCATCGCAGAGGTTGCAGTGACGCCACCATGGACTACCCATGCTGATTATGCTGTTTATGCTGCTTCACCATGTGAGTGTTTTTATACCATTACTGTAATAAATCTTTTGTAAAACTGCACTTAGAGGCACCTCCTTTTGTCTTTTTCTTCTCTAGTTACATGAAGTTTGGTTCAGCTTCTAAGGATTGGCTGTCTCTTATCCCGGATCATCTCATGTATAGAGTTGAGCGAACCTCTGGAAGTTCGGGTTCTGCTGGTCCGTCCGAACTTCGGGACAAAGTCCGGGTCCGGGTCCGGACGGAACCCGAACGATCGCACGGAAATATACCGAAGATGGCAATTAATTATGAAAAGTCTGTGTCAAACTTCTACTAGGTGTAAGTGGAGGTAAAAACGAAAAAAAATACAAAAATAAAAAAATTTTTATAAATGTCAATAAAGGGACAGGGGTAAAAAAACATCCCGTGAACGGGATGGGAATGGGGGTAAAATGAAGGAAAACGTCGGGAGATCCCGAAAGGTCCTGAAACAATGTCGGTAAAAACACGTATTTTCAAGCCCAGGGGTAACTAAAGTTACCCCAAGCAACAGGCACGCTAGCAAGCCCAAGGCAGGCCTGGG
>BLSH010016374.1:102157-118197 GCA_018402905.1 Glandirana rugosa | reverse complement strand
GGGGGGGACGTACCGATGATCAAGGTAGACCAGCTACTTGATCAGGGAGTTTCGAGGGGTTTGGTTTCAGTCAGCAATGATCCAGAGGGACCTACTGTGTGTGGGGCGTGAAGGCACTAGAAGGGGGTATGTTCTAGTCCCACTACAGAGGGTTGGGAGGCACATGTCAGAGGAGGTGAGAGGTATGGTCCCTGAAGTCCGGGAGGGGTAGAGGATTGGAGAGTTAGAGTAGGGGCTGGGAGCCGGATGGAGGCGGTGTAGATTGAGAAAGTCTGGGAGGGTAGGGGGATAAAATAAAAAAAAATAAAAAAAAAAAGGGGGGGGTTACCTTATGGTTAGAGGGCGGGTCAGCGGTAGAGTAGACAAAGTTTGGTCCAGGATAGCATTTAAACACAACAACAATTAACATCTAAATGTAGTAACATTATGACATATGCTTCACTTAGAGAATATAGAGTCAAATACCAAGTTGTGAGGAGTGATCAGGTACGTGTAAGAAGTCTAGAGGCTTGCATGGACACAGGGTATAAGGAGTTTCCGGGTAGGTAACTTGTTTTTTTTTTTGGGGGCACTTTTGTTCGGGTGTGTGGGTCCAGGATGGCAAAGCACTTTCTGAGCTGAGAATGGGTATGTCATTGGCCCAAGGACACCTTAGGTGTGAGTTGGTAGCATTCAAGATCTCTTAGGTATAACCTTAGTGGTAAGCTTTGTGGGAGCTATGAGGGGAGCTGGTGGGGGAAACTTGTCCCCTTTTGATCACGTGGCCGGACAAAACGCATGTCAGCTGTGTGTGCCTATAACTAGGAGGCGTTTAGGGGGTTCAGTAACCTCTTAAATACTACTAGACTTGTACTAAATGGCAAATGAGGCAAACGAGAGTCATTTAGCTAGAAGGGTAGGACATAGTGCTAAGGGGAAGAGTGCGCAAAGTAAGTTATGTTATTAGCTGGGTGAAGTGATAACTTCAACACTTAAGGTAGGGGGAAGGACAGAGGCAGAGCCGAGCGCCGTAGTTTAGGGGGTACAGGAGTGGGAATCTCAGATTAGCTCCCGGGTGATATTTTGGTTAGAGGAGGTGTGTTTTCTCCCCCATTTTCTTTGTGTCATAATCGTAGGTTTGTGTGCTTGTGTAAGGGGTAGTAGGTAAGTGGCACGGAGCTTGGCTTCACCCCCTCCCCCCCTTCGGGATCAGATAATAGGGGTTTATGTACCTGTACATAGCATTTGTGCGTGGTTACAGAGAACTGTTCAGAGAGGAAGAGGTAAAAAAAAAAAGCCAAAAATAAAAAAAAACACTCAGAGGGGTAAAACCCCAGGGTCTTACCCAGCCGGGAAGGACGGGTTTGGAAGTCTTACTGGGATGAAGCTTTGTCTTTCTCAGGGAGCTCCTCTGGTGCTGTAGGTGCGAAGGTGTAGTGGGTTGCGTTAGCGCAACCATAGGCTGTTAGGCCTACCTGCCCTCCATGTCCGTGGGCGGTGTGTGGAAGGTGTCTATGTCCATGCAGCTTTACCTTTTTGTGCGTGGGAGTGCTCTGAGGATATTCATGAGTAGACAACAGTTACTGTGAAGCGTGTCATAAGTTGAACAATAGGAACAGAGATAAAGGAGAACAACGTGAACTTGTTTGAACTCCGGACCATTTGCGCCTGGCGGTTGTCAGGAGCTGGCTGGTGTGTAGGAGGTGGCCTTCTCAGGCATCTTGCCGCAGTCTCCTCTGTGCCGGAGGGGCCGAAGGACTGCCTATCTGGATCTGGCGGCGAGCATGGGGTGAAGGGGTATCTGGGGATCTTCTTCGTCGGTGCCTCTGAGCACTCTAGTCCATCTGGTCCTCCCCTTGTTCTATAGGTCGTGGAGCAACGGTGCGGTGATCGCTGTACCAATCCGGCAAGGAAGGTATTGGTAGATCCAGAGTGTTGCAGAACCGTCGTAGATCCTCGGGTACTCGGAGCAAGGCAGTGCGACCCATGGAGTAGGCGGACAGGCAGAAGGGAAATTTCCAACGGTATGTTATGTTTCTGGCTCCCAGAAGATCCAATAGAGGGTGCAGGTCTCTCCGGTGTTGAAGCGTTATGGGAGACAGGTCCTGGAATAGCTTAATTTCAGTTCCTTCGTGTAGAACTTGTCTCCATTCTCTGGCCCTCTTGAGGATATCTTCCTTGAGGGGGAAGTTTACCAAGCAGCAAATTATGTCACGTGGTGGGTCAGTATCTCTGCCCCGGGGGCGCAGGGCCCTGTGTATGCGTTCTATCTCTATCGGTGAATCAGGAGGCCTGTCTAGTAGCCCGTTGAAAATTGATTGGACGCACTGGAGCAGGTTATCAGAGTCCACGTTTTCCGTGAGGCCCCGCACTCTTATGTTGTGTCTACGACCCCTATAGTCAAGGTCTTCAATGTGCCTTTGGATCTCTCTCATCCGGTACGCGTGGTCATCTGTCGTTTGTTGTACTTGTGCGATAGCGGCTTCTTGTCTGCCTGTGGAGGATTCTACTTTATCCAGGCGATCCGCCATGGACTTGATATAAGCACGGAGGTCTGAGATCGCAGCAGACAGAGTATGTTTGATGTCTGCTGCTATTGCCTGCATATCACCCAAGCACAATGGGAGTACAGTGTTGTTGGTGGGGCAGGCTGTGTTAGCGGTAGAGCCGAGTCTGTCACGATCAGGGCTGCATCCGGCTGACCGCGTGGTGGGCTGTAAGGCCTGTAGTGAGGCTTGAGCGCTCCGATGCTGGGATCTGAATAGCTCAGGGATACCGTGGCTTAGCTGGGTTTCTCCATCTCGTGGGGATCGGGACCTTGTTGCAGATGAGCTCCTGTCACCCTTGCCCATGATGGCGGTATCTCTATCCTCTGTGAGACTCTGGACAATCCTCTGTCATTGGGAAGAATGTTCCTTACATTTGTGGTCATTGGGAAGAATAATCCTTACACTTGTGGTCATTGGGAAGAATGCTCCTTACACTTGTGGTCATTGGGAAGAATGCTCCTTACACTTGTGGTCATTGGGAAGAATGTTCCTTACACTTGTGGTCATTGGGAAGAATGTTCCTTACACTTGCGGTCATTGGGAAGAATGTTCCTTACACTTGCGGTCATTGGGAAGAATGTTCCTTACACTTGCGGTCATTGGGAAGAATGTTCCTTACACTTGCGGTCATTGGGAAGAATGCTCCTTACACTTGTGGTCATTGGGAAGAATGTTCCTTACACTTGTGGTCATTGGGAAGAATGCTCCTTACACTTGTGGTCATTGGGAAGAATGCTCCTTACACTTGTTGTCATTGGGAAGAATGCTCCTTACACTTGTGGTCATTGTGAAGAATGCTCCTTACACTTGTGGTCATTGGGAAGAATGCTCCTTACACTTGTTGTCATTGGGAAGAATGTTCCTTACACTTGTGGTCATTGTGAAGAATGATCCTTATACTTGTGGTCATTGGGAAGAATGTTCTTTACACTTGTGGTCATTGGGAAGAATGTTCCTTACACTTGTGGTCATTGGGAAGAATGCTCCTTACACTTGTGGTCATTGGGAAGAATGCTCCTTACACTTGTGGTCATTGGGAAAAATGTTCCTTACACTTGTGGTCATTGGGAAGAATGCTCCTTACACTTGTGGTCATTGGGAAGAATGCTCCTTATACTTGTGGTCAATGGGAAGAATGTTCCTTACACTTGTGGTCATTGGGAAGAATGCTCCTTACACTTGTGGTCATTGGGAAGAATGTTCCTTACACTTGTGGTCATTGGGAAGAATGTTCACACCACACCCCGCCGCAAAGGAGGGCACGCACCACCTAGATCACGTAATTGCTTGACCAACCGGCAGATGCACGCGGGGGGGTAGTGCCATGCCGTCGGGCGCTCAAGGGGAGGGTGGTTGTTTACCACCCCTGAAAAAAAAAACCCAGCCACCACTGGTCCTATGCTGCAGTGTATGCACTTTGTAAAAAATATGCCCATTTCTACCTGAATTCACAACGCTGCTTGGCGCTCACGTGACTCCTCGCTGCTCCCTCTCCCAATCTGACAGCTACAGGGGGAGGGGCCAAGAATCCTGCACTGACGTCAGTTGGGTGGAGGGGAGGAGAAAGCCGAGGCGTCAGCCGGGGAGAAAGGTAGCAGCAAGGGGACGAGCAGCATTGTGAATTCAGGTAGAAATGGGCATATTATTTACAAAGTGCATACTCTGCAGCATAGGACTCTTTCTAACAGAGGGGATTGCATGTAATTTACACTGTATTTCAGCAGCGGGGGTACAGGCACTGTCACTAGCTTGTCACTATTGTTCTAGGAGGGACAAAGAGGGGTGATTTAGGGGGATTTGTGTTGGGAGGGGGAATTTGGAGGGCAGCAGGGGGTAAGTATTGTTCTAGGAGGGACAAAGAGGGGAGATTTAGGGGGATTTGTGTTGGGAGCAGAAATTTGGAGGGCAGCAGGGGGTAAGTATTGTTCTAGGAGGGACAAAGAGGGGTGATTAAGGGGCATTTGTGTTGGGAGGGGGGATGGGGGAAGAAGATTTGCATGGAGGGGGGATTTAGGGGTAATTTGTGCTGGGGGGTTGAAGTGGGTGGGATGGCTACTAGGAGGGGTGAATTTTTATAGTGAGGGGGGGCATTTGAGCTGGGGGTATTTGGGGGATGGGGGGGCAAAGATTTGTGCTGGGAGGGGGGTTTTAGGAGGGGGCATATTTGTACTGGGAGGAGAAGGAATTTAAGCATGCTGATTAGTGCTCAGTATTTTTATAGGAGAATTTTTGCTGAAACAGAATGCTCATACATCTTGGGGTGGGGGTGTGCATTTTTTCATGTTCACCCTGGGCTCTAGATGACCTTGTCCTAGAACTTCACTCATCTTTAGCACTGGGTACCACCTCCCCTTCAATGAGAACTCACCATAGTATCCCCCATCCTATAACCTCATAAAGCTGATGACCATGCTCTAATCCCAACCTAAAGCTCATTCTTATTACCGTCATCTATAGCACTGGGTTCCACCACCACCCCTTCAATGAGAACTCACCATAGTAGCCCCCACTCCATCCCACAACCTCATACAGCTGATGACCACACCCTAAATCTGGCCTAAAGCTCATTCTTATCACTGTCTTCTATAGCACTGGGTTCCGCCATCTTCTCCTTCAATGAGAACTCACCATAGTACCCCCACTCCATCCTATAACCTCATAAATCTGATGACCATGCTCTAATCCCGCCCTCATCCTGGCTCTCCTGTCTAGACCAGCCTACAGGATTATGAAGAATACAACCCATATGCTGTTTATCACTCCTCTGTACCACTATTCTACCCGTATATACCAATTTATATAGACTCTTTATATTTTTCTACATTTTCTACCAAAAGTTAAAATAAAGATTATAAAAGGTAGCAAGTCAATCTTCACATGTCTCTGGAGACCACTGCAAATAGTTTCCTGATAAGACAGCCACTTACAGATTTGTGATTGGTGGATCTACCTGTCAGACAAATGTGATAACCCATGAGAAGCTGGGATGGCCAATTAGAATGCAGTAGGAAGTGCAGTTGTTGGTTTGAACTTTGCACGCTGGGTGACATAGCTAGGTGGTCCAGCCCCTTACCTATATAAGAAATGTCAATGCAGAGAGGAAGCATTCGGCAGGAGGCCTCCTAGGAGGTGGGAGCGTTTTGGGTTTTTTCAGGTCCGGTAAGCTGCGTGATTGACCATAGATTTACATCGAGGGACACTATTTTTTATTTTTTTTATTTTTTAATAAAGGAATTGTCAAACACTGTCTCTTGTCTTTATTACTTTTTGCCACTTTTTTTGAGGGGGTGGGATCTGGGGGCCCTCTTGTTAAACGGGGCTTCCAGATTATGATAAGATCCCTGCCCCCAGACCCTGACATCCACAGCCCAGGGTTGTCGCAGCGTGTCTGACCCCTTTTCTGACTGTCCAAAAGGAGAAGCTTTCCAATTGACCTAGGAGAAAGAGGGAGGAGGAGGTAGGAGATGCACGACGGAAGCCGCCACCTCTCACCCTGGAGGGAAGCGCTGCCCATGCCATGGATGCGGTAAGGCCCGGGCTTGTAACTGACCTCATGGGGGGGGTGTGTGGATAACCCGACCTACCTGAGCAACCAGGGGGCGGGGGGTTATGCGGGTGACCCAACCAAACAGGGGGGGTTGCAGTGGGTGTGCTGTTTGCCGGCCCCCAAAAAAAAATTACCACCAGTCGCCTCTGACAACTGGTCTTGTTGTACTGGGCCCTGGCCTCATCAGCTAAACAGGGGGGCCCTGGGCAGATTTATTGTTCATTTCTGCCTAAATTAACACATTGATTTTACTAGACCACAGTCCCTGTTCCTACGCTTACCAGGACTTATATTACATTTCCCTGGGCCCCACCACGTCAACAGAGGGGCCCAGGAGGTAGGAGAGGAGGAGGGACTTTTTTCATCTTCTGGGCGTAGGCGGATAAAGTCAGTGCCGCTGTTCCGCTCCACCTCAGGGGCTGGAGGCAGTGCTGGGGGGGGGGGGGCCCTTCAGGAAGGCTGCATGGGGCCCTATGATTTCTAACAACAGCCCTAATCGGTGACTAGCCACACCCAGTTATACCAGCAGCCCTTCAGATTGACACAACATTGTTCTATCTGCAGGAGCTTAGCGATATGATGTCAACGTCCTCCTCAATCCCTCACATCCCTTCCAGCTCTCTTCAGTAGGATGCAGGATAATTTCAACCTCCCAGCCACGTTAACCACTAAAAAAAGAGGCTTATTACATTTCTTCTATCACATTTACCATGCCAGCTTGTCTGTTTATCACGCCTAGAGGAAAAAAATAAATAAATAAAGCCCTTAGATGAACCTCAAGTGAAGTAAAAAAAAAAACCATACCAGAGTTCTATTTTTGCAGTATTTACTATGAAAATGGTGTATTACACAAGCCTCGCAAAGTTGCTCCATCAGCTGATTTAATCATTACCGCCCACTATTGTTCTGCTGTCTTTAATGCTGAACTCCGGTGGAAATGTTATGTCATTTTTTGAAAAAGTAATTTCTTACCTTTGTGCAAACTGGTCTTGTTTTGGGGCAGAGTTACCCACCAACTGAGTGTCCCCAAGCTGAACGATTAATGCTCAGGTCTAGGTCAATTGTTTCAGCCACCGGTCGTATAAGCTTTCCTCTGTAGTTCCTAGGATCATTGAGTGTCAAAGAATTGCATCATTTGATTGATAGGAAGGGGGAACTCTTGGTCTGTCCCACCCACCATAGCCTAACACTTTGACTGACAAAGGTCTCCTGTCCACCCTCAATTCCACCCACATTCTCAGCCGTTTACAACTAAGGATGAATTGATGGTTTGGTGTGAACTTTGGCTGTTCATGCATTCAGACGAATGTCCAAACTTTAGCCTGTTCTGCCCCCTTTTTTGGCAAGAGCCATGCATCATACATAGAAGCAGTATTTATACCACTTCCATCTATGACAGCTTCCTCCACTACTGCCACCAATGTCACACAGGGTGCCTGCCCCTTTATAGCAAAGGGATGGGAATAGCAGTGATGTCACTGCACAAAAAAAGCCACTGGCCATATTTGGTCAACGATGTGTCCCCTATCCCTACGCCTTCCCATATATACCTGATATTAACTTGGGAAGCTGACTTTCAGCTTTAAGTATTGTCAGGATTGGTTGTGTGCATCTGATTTTTGTTGTTGGTGAGTTGGCAGGTGGTGGAAATCATTATTGACACCACATTTACAAACAGGGATGTTTTTTGGGGATGTTTCATTTTTTTAATAAAGGACTTGTTAAACTTTTGGGTGTCATTGTTTTTAGGCTATAATTCTTTTATTTATTTTTTTAACTTTGAATTTTATTGGATTTTTGCAGAAAAATTAACAATAATGAAGTACAGTAAGATAAGTGATCATACATGTCAATAGTTTGTTGCTACAGCGAGATCACAAGTAAGATGTTCACGGCATTGTTAGGAACAAAGAAACTACGTGTCAGGATGCAGTGTGTGGAGTTGCGCTACGCCCTAGGCCACCCCAATAGGGAGGAAACTGTGGCGAGGGGGAAGCGCAACCCCCATTTGTTTACAAGGTTAAACATTTGAACAATAGACTGACAATGTCAACAAGAAAGCTAGGGTGGCAAGTTATGGGGTAATGACACCCGTGGTATAAGGTTGTACTGAAAAGGGGGGTTGGGCGTGGACACTGTGCTACTACTAGATACTTTTTACACAGAGTGTGGACTGGGGCGTGGGGTAGATTTGTAGAGTTCCTATGGGGTAAACCCCATCACGTCCAGAGAGTTCCTGGGTTCATTAAGGAGTGAGAATGCTTCTGTGGTCTGAGGTCCATTTTCCCAGGCTCTGTGGAAGGATTGTGTGGAGATGTTGGCCTTGGCAAATGAGTATTCCATCTGATAATGCAAGTTCAGCAGGTGAATAGCTTCTACTAGTTGAGGAGGTTGGGGTGATTTTATTTTTTTTGCTATTGCAAGTCGTGCTGCAATTAGAATGTGAGTCACTAAGGTTTGTAAGTGTCTGAGCCATGAAGGTATCGAGAGAACTAAGAGTAAGTCCAGTGGCGCCATAGGTATGGAGCAGTCACACAGGGTGGCGATGAAGTTGGTTATTTCGTGCCAGTAAGGTGAGAATTCCCACCATATGTGTCTCAAGGATCCGTTTAGGTCACAACCTCTCCAGCATTTAGGTGAGGTGGAGGGGAAGATGGCTGCCAATCTGGTTGGTGTGAAGTACCACCTGTGAAACAGTTTCTGCAGGGATGCCCAGTGTGTGATGCAGCGGGATAATCTCCTGGGGGCATTAAGGGCCCTTTGCCATTGTTCAAGTGAAGGCGGGTTGTCTGTGAGGGTGGCCCAGTGTTTGATGGAGAGGGAGAGTAGGTCCGGGGACGGGGAGGTGAGCAGTTTATACATAAACAATATTCCTTTTGAGGTACGTTTAGTGTTGTAGAATCTCAGGAGTTCTGGAGTTAAGGAGTCCGTAGATGACTACTGTATTTTCGATAGAACCGATCTGATTTGTAGAAAGAGAAAAAAGGTATTTTGAGGTATGTTATATTTCTGTTTTAGCTCCAAGAAGGACTGTATCCCCAAAGATGACAGGAGCATGCCCAGGTTTGAAATACCGGCTTTTATCTAGTCTGTGAGAGGTAGGTCTGGCGATATTAGTTGCATCGCTTCAATGGGGATGAATGCTAAGGTGTCTCTGGAGAGTCCCTTGTTGCTTTGTAGCATTGCCACCAATACTTGTAGTGAGACATTTATGGTGTCCAACGGGTAGTGTGCTGGTTTGATGTTGAGAAGGGTGGCAGCCAGAGTAAGTTTTGGGTCGTTCGAAAGCATGGTAGCTTCTATTTGTTTCCAGGTTGTGAAGTTGTTTGGTGACCACCAGGCCTTCAACTGGTCCAGGATTATTACGCGACAGTATGCTTGAATGTTGGGTGCACCTAGGCCTCCTTGTTGGGCAGGGGTCAGGAGTACCGTTCTCTGTACTCTGGGGCGTTTTTATTGCCAGATGAAATTGTTGATAACTTTTTGTAGTTTACTCAGTCTTGTTTGTAGGTAGGGTAGAGATAGTGTACGGAATAAATATAGAATATGCGGAAGTAGGTACATTTTGACTAGTGCAATCCTACCTGCCCAGGAGGGGGTTATGTGGTCTAATTCTTTGGACTGCCGCAAGAGCTTACCCACGAGGTCATCATAGTTTGTTTTTAATAGAGCTTTGCTTGGGAATGTCAACAAAATCCCCAGGTATGGAATGGAGATATTAGCGGCCCAGGCAAATAGAGAGGTGGTAGAGGTATTTTTGGTGGTTTGTGGGTCTGGGCCTAAGTTTAGCATGAGGGATATGTTGTGGTTTATTTTATACCGGGAGATTGCGCTGAAAGAGTCTAGTATTTGTTTAACTGAAGGGAGGGACGTTTTCGGGTTTGTCATGGCTATGATGACATCATTGGCGTATAGGCCAATTTTGTGTTCGACTTCCCCAGCCACGTTTCCTGAGACTGCAGGGGAAGATCTGATGACCTGTGCCAGTGGCTCGAAAACCAGTGCAAATATTAAGGGGGAGAGCAAGCAACCTTGTTTCGTGCCGTTGGTGATCGTAAAGGGTTCGGATGCGATGCCTGAGGTCCATACACATGCGTTTTGTTTAGTGTAGAGGTCTAATATAGATGTCAAGAGCGTTCCCGATATTCCGAACTTGCGGAGTACCGCTTCCATGTATGACCAGTGGACCCTGTCGAATGCCTTCTCTGCGTCCAATGATAGGAAGAGAGAAGGTGTTCGGGTATGTTCCACCCACTGTATGAGGTCCACGAAGCGTCTGGTTCCGTCCGCTGCTTGCCTGCCTGGCACAAAGCCTACCTGATCTGGGTGAATAATTTGAGAAATGACCGAGGACCGGCGTTGTTCCAGGTGTTTGGTGAACAATTTGGTGTCTGTATTGAGCAATGAAATTGGTCAATGGTTGGCCGGGTTATTTGGTGCTCTTCCTGGCTTGGGTATGGTGACTATTAATGCCTCTAAAGACTCTTTTGGGATGCCACCTGTTGTCATTAGTTGGTTGAAGGTGTTGCATAAGTGGGGGGTAAGGAGAGAGTCAAATTTTTTGTAATATTCATTTGGAAGGCCATCTGGGCTGGGTGCTTTGTGGAGGGGGAGCTGCTTGATAATTTTTGATATTTTGATTGGGGTAAAGGGTTCCGTTAAGGCTGCTAATTGGTCAGGGGGAATTGTGGGAAGATGAATTGAGGTTAAGAATTTAATGTCTTCTGATTTTGGGGGGATCATAGGGTCCGTCTCCTTTAGATTGTATAGGTTTGCGTAAAATCTGCTGAATTCATTGGCGATATCAAGGGGATTGTTTAGGTGTTTGCCCTGGGGGGTCGTGAGAAAAGGGATTTTTCTGTTGGAAAGTTGTTTTTTAAGTTGTTTGGCTAGGTAGGCTCCTGGTTTGTTAGCCGAAGTGTAGGATGTCAGTTTGAGGCGTTTGTTATAGAGATCAAATTTTAGAGTGCATGTGTTCACTGAGCTTGTATGTTAGAGTTTTGAGATCTGCGGCTGCTTGGGCGGTGGGGTTCTGTTTGTTTGTTAGTTCTAGGGTGTGAATTTTTTGAAGTAGTGAATCCATGATGGAGGTATGCATTTTTTTGGTATGTGCCCCTAGTTTAATGAAGAGGCCTCGCAAGTAAGCCTTGTGGGCATTCCAGACTACCGTACAATCAGACACAGAGTTTGCATTGTTTAGGAAATAGTTCTTAATCTTGGATTGAATTTGTGACTCAAAGGTTGGCTTGTTGACCACGTAATCGTTCCGATTTGTACCTGCTCTATGGATTGTAGTAGGTGTTTATCCGTGATTATAAGGTCAATCCGAGAGTAAGATTGGTGAGGGGAGGAGTAAAAGGTGTAGTCCCTGTCCATATCATGCAGACATCTCCAAGCATCATATATGTCTTCCCTTTGCAGCAGGGCAGAGAGGGCAGAGGGTCTGCGTTTTGTGGGGTTGGTTGTGTCTAGTGATGGGTCAACAATCTCGTTGAAGTCTCCACACAGTAGTAAGGGTGTGGATCTATATGGGGCCAATTTGGTAAATATGGTGGTTTTTCTGGGCCATGTTGTGTGCATATATATTCACAATGGTGAGGGGGCGGTTGTCAATTGTGACTGAGAGGATGAGGTATCTGCCATCTTCATCAGCTTCACAATGGTGTAGGGTAAAGTTTACTGATGAACTTATGGCAGTCATCACTCCTTTTTTCTTTTGTGAGGCGTTTGCAAAGAAGCAGTGTGGATATTTTCTGTGTTTACATTGGGGTTGTTTGAGGTTGGAAAAGTGGGTTGCTTGTACGCAGAGTATATCTGTGTGCTGAGATAGGGATTCCTTCCATAGTAGATTGCGTTTGAAGGGGGGATCCAACCCTTTAGCATTTATGGAAGTAAGTGTGGTGGGCATGTTAGATGATGATGCTCGGGGGGGTCCGCTGTTGGTGATGGACTCTACCCTTTGATCTACTACAGTTTGTAGCAGAGAAACAATTACAGTAGTTGGTTTGTGAGAGTATACACAGTGACCAGTTGTCAGGTCAGAGATTCAAAATACTTAGTAATATGAACAAGAACTAAGGTAAGCGATAACTTGAACAGTTTTTTTAAACAATGATGTGCTTTGCACACTATAACCTGGGGGTGGTGAGAGGAATGCAAGCATGGAAAGCCCAAGCCGGATCGGTGTAGCAGGAGGACTGGGTGCATTTGCAGGTCGTGTTATTTAGTTCGTAGAGGGGACTGTGTTCCGGGAGTTAGAAGACATGGGAGCCGGTATTCTCTGTCCTGTGTCATTGGGGGGGAAGGGGGAGCAAGCCCCAATTTGTTGTTTTTTTGTATCCTTCTTTGGATGAGAGGATGGTGACCGTTTGGTGTTGGTACGCGACCAGTAGCTTGGTTGGGGAGCCCCATTTGTATGTTATGTTGTTTTGCTGTAGGACCGAGGTGACGGGCATGAAGGCTCTCGTAACCTCATGGTAGCAGGGAAGAGGTCAGAAAACAGTTTTATGTTGGTGTATGGGGCTGGTAGCGACTTTGTGGCATTGGCAGTCGAGAGGATCTGCTCCTTCACATGGAACAAATGAATCTGAGCGTGGACATCTCTCGGAATGTCAGCAGGTAGGTGCGCTGGCTTAACGATTCTATGGGCTCGGTCAATTAAGATGTTGTGGGTGCTCAGACATGGGAGGAATTTTAAGAAGAGTTGTTGTAAGTATGGGGTTATCTCTTGGGCTTTTACTGACTCAGGGATACCCCTAAATTTGATGTTTTTTCGTCTGCCACTGTCTTCCAAGTCTGCCAGTTTTAGTTTAATTTGGTGTATGTCTTCTGCATGATGTTCGTGGGCATCAAGTAATTCATTGTGTGCCCTGGAGTAATCTTGCATGTTGTCTTCTAGTGCATCTGTTCTTTCCTCTAGGGAGACTACTCTGTCATGCAGCTGGGAGATGGAGATTTGCAGCTCCTTATGTAGGTCTTTCTGTAAGGTGAGCAGCATAGATTTTAGCATTGCTGCAGATACAGGGTTATCTGTGACTGGGACAGAGGTCAGGGAAGTGGTGTGTTCAGTGCTGTGTAATGCAGCATTAGTGGGGGTCCATAACTGTTTTTTAGCCTGGGGTTCCTTGTAAGGGGAGTTTGCAGGTGACATAGACAGTCTCTTGCCCCTGTCTGATTGCGCATCAGATGGGGTGGTGTCTGGCAGTGGTAGAGTGTCCATGCCTTCCCTGGGGTCCGTTGTTGTCGTGTTTTTCAGTCCCTGCAGTTGTGGAGCTGGGCTGGGAGGTGGTTCGGGTGCGTCGCTCTGCTTGGTGCTCCCGGTGAGGGTGCCATCTTGGGCCTTCTGCATGGTCGCGGCTGTGGTATAGTAGTGGGTCAGATGGTGTGGATCACTTGGCTTGTACCACTTTTTGGACATGCCCCTGTGTGTCCTCTATCTCTCCATTCGCTAAGAACGCACTTTCTGGGGAGATGGGTTGCTGTGATCCGGGCTGTGGAGCAGGGCTCGAAGTTCAGGCAGCCATTTCAGTCCGCAGCCTCTTTTTTTTTTTATAAAGTAGGCAGGTTGTATGCCTGTGTGGATTTTGTGATCCTGCGGTTCAGGAGATCCTATGTGACAGGTGTTTTTTTTTTTTTTTTTACCCCCCAGAGATGTTTAGAGTCAGAGGTTGTATTAATATGGGAGTAGCAAGATGGCTGCCGTGGAAGGCCGCCTAGTATGTTTATCAGATTGTGCTGAGGTTTAATGTACTCTGTTCTCTTAGTTGCTTCCCTGTTCAGGGTTGGTGTGGGGCACAGTCCTAGAGCTCTAGAGGATGGTTGTTGGTGGCTGTGTGCGAGAATCAAGGCCGCGGCTTGGTGGCCGTCACTAGGCCTCGGAGTGCCGGTTTTAAATTGAAGCCGCGGCTTGGCTGCTGCTTCTAGGCCTCGAGTTTTGCCGGTGGCCCTGAGTTGTTGTATGGGCCTGCAAGGTTACAGGGTAGCTGTGGAGGTGTGGGAGTCCAGCTAGAGGGTTGATGTAGCCCAGGATGGAGAGGTGGCAGGCTGATGTGGGCTGTGAGGCGGTCCGGTGTTCCAAGCCTCAAAGATGGCAGCGGCCGCCCAGGGACTGAGCACTGCAGTGTGTTGTACAGGGCTGTGGATGGTCTCTTTCTGCTCAATATCGGTCTGGGGGGGTAGATGGTGCGTGTGGGGACAGTCAGGTGGGTTGATGTCTCTCACCCTTTGTCCAATCTTCTGGTTGCCACCGGATTAGGCGAAGGGAGTCTTGGAGCTCGGTGAAGTGACGTCCATTCCCTCTCGCATCAGGCCACGCCACCCTTAATTCTTTTATTTTTAAGTGTGCAGGGCACTATACATACTCATTTATGTAAGGGGGCCAGTATCTGGGGTCCCATTTAATAATATGGGGCTCCCCAGATTCCAGCAAGCCCATACCCGTACATCCAAGTTTGTGGAGAAGAGTCCCCTGGCCTCATCAACATGGAGATAAGATGCTTTGTTGAAGGGTTTTCCACTGGTAAGACACTTGTAGGCAGACAGATGGGGCATCCTCCACATCCTCCATGTTTTCCCATGAACTCATTGGGAGCCACGCACTGGGTCACATCAGAGGCCTACCCTATGTGGGTTCTTCTGGCTACTTTAGGCACTTTTTACAGGGCCACTTTACTACATACATGGGGTACCATTGTTTTGTGTCGTCTTCATTAATGCCCTGGGACAAGCATGAGGCTGCCGTGGAGAAGATACACAACCCTAAGGTGGGCCTCCACTCTTATGTCATCTTCATTAATGCCCTGGGACAAGTGTGAGGACGCCATGGGGGAAATACACAACCCTAAGGTGGGCCTCCACTTTTAGAAATTAACGTATACCATATACACTTGCACTATAACTATTCTCCAGTTAAAACTGTTTCCGCTTCCAATGTACACCTTCTCTGTATTGTGCATTTATGACGCGCCGAGCCTTGTCCACATTCACCTGTCCAGCATTTTCCACTACTACTCGCATGCACTGTGCAGGCTCCAGAAGTGCACTCAACCCAACGCTTGAACCTCCATACCTCTGTACAGGATGGGGAATCTCTGCGAGACAAATCCTCTGGGAGATAGACCGCTGCGAAAGAAGTGCCAACAACATCTGCACAAAACTTTAGGCTAATATTATTAAACGTAGATTTAAAAATCTATGCAATCCCTATCTCCAGCAGACTAGCTCGGTTTCTACCACATGTAGTAAAACAAGACGAGGTCAGCTTTGTATTGGACCTTCAGGCTCCGGATGCAATGAGTTGCATTTTAAATCTCATCCTTTATTCAGGAATGTCTAGAGAGCCTTCTCTACTTTTAACATTAGATGAAGAGAAGGCCTTTGATAGGATTCCTTGGGGATATCAATCACAGGTTTTGAGTAAATTTGGCCTTTTGGGATAAATTCAGTCAGCAGTCTCGGCACCCTATCAGTGACTAGCCACAGCCCTTCACATTGACACAACATTCTTCTCTTTGCAGGAGCTTAGCGATGTGATGTAAAAGTCCTCCTCAGTCCCTCCCACCCCTTCCAGCTCTCTTTAGTAGGGTGTAGGAGAGTTTCAGCCTCCCAGCTACCTTTACCACTGAAAAAATAGTTTTTTGCATTTCTTCTATCCTCGACCTTCCCCACCCTCCCTGACTCCTCCTGAAAATGTAGTGTAGCGATTCGAGGACGTTTCTCTTCTTACAACACAGTTACACTTCCCGACACCGATCAGTGACTATCCCACGGCTCTGACGACTGACTTAAATAGGGTTTTCCGGTTTAAATGAGTTTTGGACACTAACTATAGGGGTTCCTTAGGATAGTTTCCGGAAGAGAAGTAGATTACAATTTTCATCTCTTCCGAGAGATCTGTAAGGACTTATTTCCTACTCTAAATTTTACGTTGAGTAACGTAGGCCTCGGACTTCCAGGTTATGTTTCGA
>BLSH010016327.1:0-10316 GCA_018402905.1 Glandirana rugosa | reverse complement strand
TTACCGCCCTGTCCCTAATATTACCACCCCCTCTCTCTAATTTTACTGCCCCATCCCTAATATTACCACCCCCTCTCTCTAATTTTACCACCCTCATCCCTAATATTACCACCCCCTATCTCTAATTTTACCGCCCCATCCCCAATATTACCACCCCCTCTCTTTAATTTTACCACCCCCTAGGGGAAATTTCTTTGAGCTCCCAAATCTATTCCAGCAGTGCCTTAAAATACCTCCCAATGAAAGACAACTCTCACAAACTGCTAAATGCAAACAGAACAGAGCTCTATTTACCTGGAAAGATGCCTCTCAGATCACATAAGACGCACACTGGCTGTCAATCGGTTTCAAACCTGCAACTTTCAAATGCCTCCATTTAAACCTTCAATTCAAGTTCATTGCCCTAAAAAGTGTATGGGGACCTGGGTTCTGCTCTAGGGGACATCCATGTATCAATAGAAAAAAAAGTTTTTAAATCAATTGTTTTTTTATGGAGCAGTGGTTTTAATAATGGTTAAAGTGAAAAAAAAAACCCTGAAATATTCCTTTAAATATCGTGCTTGGGGGGTCCCCTTAGTAGGGGTCTCTGTGATGTTTAGAACAGTGCCACCGCAAAATGACATTTGTAAAGGTTGAGTCAACATTTGTTTGAGTTGAACATACGTTTGACTCGAACCGGGGGACCATCCCTATTGAACATGTACATCGCAAGACACTTTTTTAAACATTTTTGACATAAAAGATTGGACAAAAAATGTCTCCATTTTTAAAAACACTTTACACTTTTTAGGTGAATGGGTACCCATTCACATGGGGGGCAGGATCTGGTAGCCCCCTTGTTAATGGGAGCTTCCACATTCCGATCAGCCCCCCAACCGCAGACCCCAACAACCACAGTTGTTGGGAAGAGGCCCTTGCCCCCATCAACATGGGGACAAGGTGCTTTGGGGGGGGGGCACAGAGCCCCTCCACCCCAAAGCACACACCCCCCTCATGTTAAAGGCATGTGGCCTGGTTTGGTCCAGGAGGGGGGCCCTCGCTTGTCCCCCCATCTTGACCTCCAAGCTGCATGCTCAGAAAGGGTCTGGCACTGATTTTGATTTTGATTTTAAAATCCATCCCTGAGCCAAAGGGCTTGGTATGGATTTGGGAGACAATACATTATAGCCACAAGCAAGTTGAAATGACATTTTTTATCAATGTAGGGGAGGAAGTGGGAGCTATATTTGGTATGGGTGGGGTTCATTGATTTGTTTATGTGGCTTCACCCCACAATTGCTTCCAGCCCATGTGCACACAGCACTTCCTGTTTACAGCCACATTACACTTCCTGCTGATGTATATCTGTAAGGACCATGCAAATAGAAATGAGAAGATGACTTATCAGTGCTGGTTCACACTAGTGCAATGTGGGAATCCTGCAACTCCACTGCGGGTTCCCGTATCGCACCTGACTCGCATGGCAGTTCACACTGCTATATGCAAACTGAGGGGAATGTCAATGCAAAGTTAATGACACCTCCATTTCAGCTCGCACTGTCAGTTCAGACATGAATCGGATTGCATAAGTAATAACACCCATGCGATCAGATTCTGGTCCCGACACAAAAAAGGTCCTGTGCGAGTTTAGCCCGACTGTCATACAATTTGAGCCATACTAGCTGTATGGCTGAAATCGCATCACACAGACATCACATGTCATTTGCACTGCAGTGCGTTGCGAATCACATTCGATATCGCACCAGTGTGAACCGGGCCTGAGGGCGGTTCACATTGCACAGTTGTCCGAGATCGCATGTGATTCACACCGCGCTGAAAATAACATGCAATCTCTGTGCGATGAGATTTCAGGCTTAAATGGCTGAAATCACATCAGTCGGACCAAACTCGCACAGGATCTTTTTTATTTCTGCATCAGAATAGCAATCCGATTCCTGTTGGAGTTCGCAGTGCGATCTGCAAACTGATTTGGGGTGTCATTAGCGTTCTATTGGCACTCCCAGCAGTTTGCATATGGCAGTGTGAACTGCCTGTGAGTCAGGTGCGGTGCGGGAACCCTGTGAATCCACTGCAGGTTCCCACATCGCACCCGACTTCCAGGCAGTTTACACTGCCATATGCAAACTGATGGGAGTGTCAATAGAAAGCTAATGACACCCCAAATCAGTTTGCAGATCGCACTGCGAACTGCAAATTTGGACAGGAATCGGATTGCATGGATGTGAACACCCATGTGATCTGATTCTACTGTGTAAAAAAAAAAAGGCTCGGGTAGTGGGGCGTGGCCTGGCGCGAGCGAAGATGGATGCTCTTCAGTGAAGCTCTGAATTCACCCTATTCCATCTGGAGACATCCTGCACTTCACGAGACGGGTGAGCACAGCAAAGCTACCAGCTCATCTCCCCGCATCGTTAGCCACACTCCGCGCTGAGTATCGTTCGGAACTAACGCCCGCAACAGGCTAAATCGAGGCAGAGGCATCACGGGGCCTACAAACCACAGGCCCAGACCCCGCACAGTGCAGCTCCCGAGGTCATCTGCTGATGGGTGAGGTCTGTACACATCCCTACCCTACCCCCATATTCCCAGCTTCAGTCTGGCCTGCCCATCAGGGGAAAAGGTGCCGTTGGGAACCCGGTCTCAGTCGGTATACGCCAGGCCGCGTCGCTCGGATCCTGGGCTCACATCTGACCAGAGAGCTCCGCCACCTCAGTACACTACCTATAGGAGCCAGGTGCAGGGGTTCCCGGGGTCTGGATCCCCCCCGGGGTGCTCTAATACCCGGCCGTTGAAGCGGGTGGTGGCAGTGGCGGCTACTCAAGCACGAGGCTGTATTGAGGCCTCCGGAGGCCTATAGCGGCCGCCATCTTGTTCCACCCGGCGGTGACGGTCTGGGAGAAACCTTTCTAAGGCCCTGGGAACTAATAGCATCAGCAGTCAAGTGAGGGGTCCTCTGAGACTTCCGGAATCTCCTCTCTTTTAAGGTCCCCAGAACTTTTTAAAGAATCTTCTCTAAAAGGAAAGCCTCGCTCCAGCGGCCAAATTGGCACTCCCTTACTTCACTGCCTTAGGAGGCCTCCCCCCTGGTGGATGGTCAGCAGTAAAGACACTTGGGGCAGTGATGCATAGCTCCCAGCACATGACAATCTTGCAAACTGGCTAATATATAAACATGTGACTCCGGTCCCTGTCTCCTCCTTGGCTCCTGCTTCGCGACCTCAGTATCTTCAAAAACAGGAGCCCCAATTTCTACAAACATAGTAGCCTCTACATCATATGGGCAAGATAGGCTTCCAGAAGCCTTTCTACAGAGGGTTCCATCCGCCATCACAGCCCCAGCCTCCATATCCTATGGCGCGTTATTTGCTCAGACCACAGTCCCCAGCTCTGAACAATACCGCTGAGCCACCAGATCCCGCAGATCTTCTAGCAACAGCAGAAAGTATGTCACAACTGACCCATACCCCCTCACCTCCTGTGCCTGCTGCTTTGGTTACAGTAGAGGTCTTGGACTCCAAACTTCAAACTCTGTTGCGAGACCTGACACATAACATTACAAAAGAAGTTGGGAAAATTGCCCAAGAACTTAGAGGGGAGATTGACAAATTGGGGGAACGTACGGACACCCTGGAAAACAAATTTGATGAACTAGTGCACTATGTCCATGTCCTAGAAGAAGACAACGCCTCCCTCAAACACACAGTTTCTCAGCTCCAACTTCAACAAGAGGATTTAGAAAATAGAGAACGCCGACAAAATTTGAGGATCCGGGGAATTCCCCAGACCATCAATGACAATGAGCTACGCCCTTTCCTTTTGGGGCTATTTGTCACTTTAGCCCCCCACATACCGGACATAGACTGGCGAATGGATAGGGCCCATAGGTCACTAGCACCCAAACCCCCTCCTAATGCTAATCCAAGGGATATAATTGTGCGTTTCCATTTTTACAAAAGTAAAGAGGCTTTGACTGTGGCTACTCGCAATAAATCACGCATAGATTACAAAGAGAACAAAATTCAAATATTCAGTGATCTTTCACCCATTACTTTGGCTAAGAGACAAAATTTATTGCCGATCACCATGCACCTACAAAAATACCAAGTGACGTACCGATGGGGCTTTCCTTTCCGCCTTTCAGCCTCTAAAGATTGTGTGCAATACTCCATAAGAGACCTTCAAGAAAGTGAATCTTTCATGCATAACCTGGGTCTCCCACCTATTACAGAGGAGGAGCTCCAACCCCCTCCCCCGATCACAAGATCCCTCCTGACACCCGCTCGTCAGAAATCACGTAAACCCTTTTCTACTCCTCAGAGGCTTGCTCCCCCCAGGTCTCCCACTTGAGGCTTGGACCCCTTCTGAGATGCTCTTGTTTTACTACACGGACAACCAAATTTAGGTCTGTCTGTAATATTGGTCCAAGTTTTGAGTTTTCATCACTCCATGGTTCACATGGCCCTAACCAAAGGTTATTTTCTAATGCTATGTTTGAATTTTTCTCGACATCCCTCGGAAGAGACCACTCTCTTCACCTTTTGGTCGTTAGTTGTTTGGGTCTGATTGAGTGTCAGACCACGCACCCCTACACATCCAGAGGCACATGCCCTGGACCCCTGAGGGTCTTTTTTTTCACCTCAGGCCTCTTAAAAATGTTTTGTGTTCTACAATGTTCTTTGTTTTTTTTATTATTTACAGGCTTTCCTTCAATTGCTATATATGTGTGTATCAGAACTAGCATGCAACGCAGCACTGACCTGACCCATATCAGGTATATGTCTACTACTTTAATGATTTATGCGCCGAGATCTCTCATGTTTCCTTTTACCAAGGTATCGATTGAAATGTCTAATTTTGTAACATTATGGCTATAAGGATATATTCCTGTAATGTAAAAGGTCTGAATTCCATACAGAAACGCTGGATGGCCTTAAAAGAATTCAGATCCTCAGGAGCGGATGTGATTATGATTCAGGAGACCCATTTCAAAACCGGTGGTTGCTTTAAATTTGCCTCCAAATACTTTCCCACTACTTTCATAGCCTCTGATCCTTCAGGGATTTACTTCAGTTGCTATTCTAATCAAGCGTTCCTGTAATATACATGTGGCATCATCATTTTTACACCCTAATGGTCGATTCATACTCCTGAGTTGTACGCACTCTCGCACCGCTTTTACCTTAGCAAATGTATATGCTCCTAACAATGGTCAGATTGGGTTTCTTACGAAGGTTTTTGAGAAAATGCAATCTTACTTCCAACCATTCACAGTCATAGGTGGAGACTTTAATTTATGCATGTCACCATACAGAGACAGATTTGCACTTTTTCAGTCCACCCCACCATTACATGCCCAGAAATTATCCACATCTTTCCGTAAACTGATTAGATCCCATAACTTGTATGACACATGGAGGGTACATCATCCCATCCTCAAACAATACACATTCTACCCCCCCCCCCCCACATAAGCTATATTGCAGACTGGACCATTTCTTTGTCACGGCGCCAATGCTCCCAAATGTAGCTTTTTCAGAGATAAGCCCTATTACATGGTCCGATCATGCCTCCATTACCTTAGAGCTAACCCTGTCAGTCTCAACGCCTAAAACATGTCGTTGGCGTCTAAACAAAACTTTTCTACACACACTGACATTAATAAAGACTTGCAAGAAAATCTTTCAGAATTCTTCCAAACAAACGAGGGCTCAGTTTTGTAGATATTCACTTTATGGGAGGCTCATAAAGCTTTCTTTAGAGGGGAATGTATTTCTACGGGTTCTCGACTGAAACGAGACTCTAACAAACAAAAAGAGGAGCTTCTGGTGAGTCTGCGTACCGCTGAAAAGAAATTATTACAAGCCCCTACTGTAGAGCGTTTGAGAAACGTGGTGGCGGTGCGTAATCGCATCAAGTCCCTGACTATGAGTAACATAAACAAATCGATATTGTGGTCTAGACAAAGGTTTTATGAGTATGCTAACAAGCTGCACAGGATGTGGATTAACAGGTTAAAGCCAAGATCGACCATGACAATACCCGACCACCTCATACAGTTGGACGGTACCCCCACTCACTGCCCTCGCACTATGTCTCAGGTTTTCAGCAATTATTATAAAGATTTGTATAATTGCCTCAGATCTGACCCAAATTCTAAGTTTACACAAGAAAAGTTTGAATCTTTTATAAACACTTTAAAGTTGCCCAGAATTACCCCCGATCAGAACGTGCAAATTAATGCCCCATCACATCTGAAGAACTTTGGGAGGTTATAAAACACCTACCTTCACATAAAGCCCCAGGCCCAGATGGTCTCCCATACTCCTACTACAAAACATTCTACCCAATTCTCGCCCCTTACATATTACAATTATTTGTTTCATTACAAGCAGGCACCCTCCAACATAACCAATTACTTAACGCTTATATAACGGTGATACCGAAACCTGGTAAAGACCCCACTTCCCCTGACAATTATCAACCGATTGCTTTATTAAACTCGGATTACAAAATATTTACAAAAATTCTGGCCAACAGACTGTCGCTAATGTTACCTTCCCTTATACATAAGGACCAAGTGGGATTTGTTCCGGCTAGACACACTGGCGACAATACAAGACGGGCTATTGACCTTATTGACCTCTTAACTAAGACTAAATACCCTGCCATTGTTTTGAGTTTAGATGCCCAAAGGCCTTTTGATCGCCTGGGCATTGCGATCCTTATACTCAGGACCCACTTCTCAAGTACAGTTATCTTCATATCTGTCGCAGACGTTCTCCCTGATCAACGGTACCAGACAGGGTTGCCCCCTGTCACCTCTTTTATTTATTCTCAGCCTGGAGCCTCTTGCTATAGCCATAAGGGACCAGGTGGACATTCGGGGAGTGCAGCTGCGAAAACAAGAGTATAAATTATCCCTATTCGCAGATGATATTTTACTAACTCTTACTCATCCCCACACATCCCTTCCCTCCTTACATAGACTTTTGACATCCTTTAGCTCCATCTCTGGATTCAAGATTAACTCTTCTAAAACTGAAGATTTGCCTATTAACGTATCACCGACCCAATTGGTCTCCCTACAAACGACATTTAACTACCACTGGTGCACACATTCACTTAAATATTTAGGCATTCGTCTCACTCCCTCATGCTCTACGTTATATCGGGCAAATTTTCCACCCATGTTTGCTGAAATTGACCGTTTACTGAAACAATGGTCCTCGTTACCGCTCTCTCTTCTAGGATAAATCAATGTCCTTAAAATGTCAGTCCTTCCGAAACGACTGTATTTATTTGAAACTCTTCCCGTCTCTATCCCACTAGCGAAACCAAAATTACTTCAAAGGACATGTATGCATTTCATCTGGAATAATGCTTCACACCGTATCGCAGGTTCAGTGGTCATGGCTCTTAAAAATAGAGGGGGTCTGGGAGCCCCTGACTTAGTCAAATATTATTACACTACGCACTTGAGTGTTATAACTTCTTAGACATCCAGAATGGCCCCAAGTCGGTGGGCCGAGAGAGAAATGAGTATCACCAGACCCGTTCATATATGCTATATGCTCTGGCCTTCTTCTAGTAAACATATTCCCCAACTGAAATCATTATGCTTGGGCCCTATGCTTTTCACCTTGACCATATGGCAGAAGTGTTCCGGGAAATTCTCTCATCTCAACACTGCCCCCTCACGAACATACTCTTCAACCCAGATATCCCAGACAGTCTCTCCTATGACCGTATGCTACCATGGACTAAGGCAGGGATATTCCAGTTGCGCCATTTAGTAAACCCAGTGACATATCAAATCCTATCTTTTTCGGACTTACAATCTAAGCACAGGTTCCCCGACAGACTCAGCTACTCCTATTTACAATTTAGACATTTTTTTCCAACATATCCAATGCCCTTGCATTGGAAAGACCCACCGATTTTGAATTACTTTGTGCTAGAGGCCCCCGCGAACCCCGGCAGATTTCTACAATCTATAAAATTCTTCATGAGGATACCCCGCTAACTGACACAAGCCACAAATACATAAAGAAATGGGCAACAATACTGAACAGACCTATTTCCTTGATAGATTGGGGGAAAATATGGGACTCAACATCCAAAATCTCCAGATGTGTAATACAAAAGGAAACAGCGGTCAAAATTATTTTTTTCTGGTACAGAACCCCAGACATTCTTCACGCACGCCACCCACAGACTTCCAATTTGTGCTGGAGATGTAACAAGGATATTGGCACCCACTTACACATTTTCTGGGACTGCCCATATACACAACCATTCTGGGCGCAAATACAAGATATGTTACAAAAACTCTTTGACATCTTTATTCCACTAAACCCTCTATACTATCTGTTAGGACTCCCAATTCTGGGTATTTCGAAGACCCAGAATAGGCTTGCATCATATGTCCTGTTGGGGGCGAAACGGGTTATCCCTAGAAGCTGGCTTTCGATTGCCCCCCCAACTTTGGCACATGTCCTCTCCACTGTGGCGGACATAAGAAAGATGGAGTATTTGACTGCAATAGGGGATGACGCTATGCCATGTTTCTCCAAGGTGTGGGAGGTATGGGATGCCTCCCAGTAACCCTTGGAATGACCTCACACTTCACTTTAGGAACAGAGCACCTAGGGAAACGCTAGTTACTAATCTGCTATAAGTTCTATATGATACCTGGTGCAGAATGATGCTCTTTACCCTCTCACTGTGCTGCATTTGATGTTTCTATTGTCATCATAGTTTATAAGATCTCTCATATATAGCCAGCCTGTCATCAAAGTTTTTTTTTTTTTTACTCTTGATTTCTTGTTCATTCTTCAGGTACATTGAATTGACAAAAACGGAATTTAAATCTAATTTAGATGTTTTATTGTACCAGTCTTTTATGCCAATCTCTTTAGTTTCATGTTATTTCTATTGGAAAAAGAAAAAGGAAGTAATATGTTGTACTTTTATGGATATATGGCTAACTATGTACTATTCCATGTATTGTACAATCTAACACTTGTTAAATAAACAATTATAAAAAAAAAAAAAAGGCTCCGGTGGGAGTTTGGTCAGGATGCAATGCGAATTCAGCCATATTATCTGTATGGCTGAATTTGCATAGCACAGAGATCGCATGTGATTTGCACTGCGGTGCGAATCACATCCAATCTCGGACACCGCAGCAGTGTGAACCGGCCCTAAGGAAGGTAATCCACTTCCCCAAAACCACCACCCCCCAAAACTAATTAAAAAAGTAAGTTACAAAAGAGAACAAAAACAAGCAAAATCAATTTCCTTTTATTTTTCCAGCAGAAACACATGTACATATTTACTGGCATTAAAGTATTTACAGTATATATACATTTAGCAAAACAGTTAGCAATTGGGTTCTAAGGACCCTGCTCATATGAACTTACAATCTAAAATTGGGCTAAACCTTACAGTGGACACAGCTTTACTTTCACAGTGCATAACCGCCCACACATTTCATACAACTACTAAACACCCACATCACATTGTTAGCTGCAAAATTACAGAACAATACTTAACTGTCATTCTAAAAAAGCATTACAACATATTAAAAAAGGCAAATATTCAAACAATAACACCCGCCACCCCCACATTCTACACACATACATTGGTGAGTATTTTTTTCAGAGAAGAATGCATGGTAAGACATAAAATACACACCCCAATCGGACTGCATGGTCAAATCAAGCCACTTTTGATGGTCAAAATGCTCAATAATTTCAGCAAACAGCTCTAGTGAGGCATTTGTCATTAGCACAATATCATTCCTTATCCCACAAAAATCACAGTAACAAACCTGGCCTCTCGTCGGCCAATCCAACCCCCCTACTGAAGTCCCTTGTATAAGCTAGCACACTGGAATATGCCCAATAGAAGTACACACCAACCAGTATCTTTCAATCTGTCTCTTCAAATTGATTTCACCTGAGGGGCTGCAATACCTAATACCATTTGCTGTGTTAACCTTTGACTATGTTCATCAGATCACTATAACTCCAGGACAAAATTCTAAGTCAGTGGTTCTCAACCTTGCCCTCAAGTACCCCAATGGGTCATGTTTTCAGGCTTTCCATTATTTAGCACAGGTGATTTGATCAGTTTCACTGCCTTAGTAATTGCCACAGCTGTTTCATCTGAGGGAAATCCTGAAAGCATGACCTGTTGGGGCACCTTGAGGACTGGAATTGAGAAACACTGATCCAAGCAACAGTTTTCTAACCAGATGTACCTATGCAGTGTAAACCCTACAATTTGAAATGTCCAAGTCCCTGGCCGCAATG
>BLSH010016301.1:4496-15318 GCA_018402905.1 Glandirana rugosa | reverse complement strand
GTTAATCCTCCAACCTATATACAAACACAGAGACTATAAATAGAAATAAGTAATGTCAGTTATCGTTTTCGTTAACCACAGTTATACGAGGACTTCTTCGGTTTTACATACCGCTTTGTACATCTCGCGTGTGGACTTTACAATAAACTGCATGGCGACTTAACGAAAATTTTACAGACTATATATAAACACGAAAAGGAACGAACGGGTTCATTTTACGAAAAAATCTGTTTTGAAAAAACATACCGTGAAATTTTAGGGTGAGTAGAAGATAAGAAACTTGTAAGGATAGAGATGAAACTAGTGGCAGTGGTAAACTGTAAAGGGGTCAGGAGTTAATGGAGGATAAAGATATATTTGGGCACCATCTCCCTTAATTTTACACAAATGTTCAAAGAATAGAAGATGAGTGGGATTTTAAAGTGCCATACAAAAAAGTTTTGTCTAAAAAAGCATTTTACTTGGGCAAGCAAGGAAAAGCACAAATATATATCAGACATTTTAAAAGCAATTCAGCGGTACGTCAAATAACATTTCAGGTGTGCGCTCTACATGTTTCGCCATACATTTTGGCTTCTTCAGGAGCATATTGACACCAATTGCTTTTGCTATTGACTGTAATGAATAAAGATAAATATCAGAGACACAAACATATATCCAACCTCCTAATTGTTGTGCTCATTGTATCTAAGGAGGGAGGGATAATTAACACATTTGAATACTATACAAATCTTATATTAGACATCGGTTGCCATACTGAGATTCCTCTTCACCTTTTACAAAAAGCGGGAAAGATGAGGACCACGGACACAATTGCGGAAAAAGCTTCCAAGGGGCATTCAACAACCACAGGGGAGACAATACCTCTGATGAAAAAAAAAAAATATATAAAATTTGTACCTTTATTTCAAATCTAGAACACCATGATGCTTTAAATTTCAAAGACAGATTTTTATATGTTTTATATGTTAAGCCTTTAATAATTGTATTAAATTTAAATGTCCACCCACCTAATAAATTAGTGGATGAGAAACAGAGGAGTTTTTCTCATATAGTGGTTCAACATGATGTTCATAGAGCGCTCCAGATAATTATATTTCTATGGACAAAAAAATGCATATAATATATATATATATATATATATATATATATATATATATATATATATATATATTTAACAGTAATATTTGAAATTTTAGTAGCAGAATTGAGATACTAAAAGTTTCACGTATTCAGAAAACTGACAGCAAGTAGTTACATTTAGATGCAGGAAGAGATTTAAATAACCTGTGTAGCCTTGGCCTTAGGTTATCAGCTAAAAAATAGTTTTCTCAGTTTACAAAACTGAAGAAAATTGTTAATCAGTTATATTTAGAAACCAGTGTACCGATGTAATTCAAAACTATAAAAAGTTTAGTTCTAGGACACTGTTTTAAATGCATGCACGAGGGGGCGTGACCTAGCGCATGGCGCGTTAAGACGCGTTTCTCCTCGGCTCCCGCTGACCCCAGGCTACGAGCATCCTACAGCTGCCCTACAGCCGTTTACTTGCCTTAAGATGGGGAGGAAAAGAAGCTGAGGCAGTCAGAGAAGCTCTGGACCCCCGAAAGATGGTGAGATTGGGTGTTTCTTCACCCAATCGGAGGCCTCACAGAGCAGCACCCCGGCCTCCAAGATGGCACCATCCCATTCTTACTCACAGCACCAGGCCTCTCAGGTAAGGACACGACACCGTACGCACTCCCCGCAGGAGTCAGACCGTGGCTCAGTCCACTCTGGATGTCACTAACCGGACTCCCTGCGCTCCAGCGTAGGCTGGGAAATGGAGGCCTACATCAAGGCCTTGCCGACACGCCATGATTTTGAGGCCTATGTAAAAAGGCTGGAGCAGGAACAGGCCCTTCAGTTGTAATTCATTTTAAAAATTGTAATGACATGCCCCAGTCAAACAGGTGCAGAAGAATTGTGCTTTGGGTGTTGGTGGTGGCAGAACATTGTAACCCCTTGCAGTTACTCTTGTTGGGTGCAGGAATAGGCCCTGCTGTTGTAGTATATTTTAAAAATTGTAATGACATGCCTCAGTCAAACAGGTGCAGAAAAATTATGCCTTGGGTGTTGGTGGTGGCAGAACCTTGTAACCCCTCGCAGTTACTCTTGTTGGAAACAGGAACAGGCCCTGCAGTTGTAATTTATTTAAAAAATTTTAATGACATGCCCCAGTCAAACAGGCGCAGAAAAATTGGGCCTTGGGTGTTGGTGGTGGTAGAACACTGTACCCCCTCGCAGTTACTCTTGTTGGGTGCAGGAACAGGCCTTTCAGTTGTAATGTATTTTAAAAATTGTAATGGCATGCCCCAGGCAAACAGGTGCAGAAAAATTGGGCCTTGGGTGTTGGTGGTGGTGGCAGAACACTGTAACCCCTCGCAGTGACTTTTGTTTGGTGCAGGAACGGGCCCTGATGTTAAAAAATATTTAAAAAATTGTTATGACATGCCCCTGTAAAACAGGTGCAGAAAAAATGGGACTTGGGTGTTGGTGGTGCCCTAAACCAAAAATATTGTTGGAAGCTAGCATCATCAGGATTAAGGAGGAAAAGGATAGGCAGCATAGGCAGTCTTCAAGGGATCCCAGATCTCTAGCAAATTCAATCAGTTGCATCAGCATCAGGGGCTTGATAGCTGCTGATCCAGGACTGATTCATTTTTATAAATGTGAGCCTATCAACGGAGTCTGTGGACAGGCGCACTCTTTGATCCATTAGGAACCCTCCAGCAGCACTGAATGTCCATTCAGAAAGCATGCTGGATGCAGGACAGGCCAGTAGCTTGATAGCATATTGAGCAAGTTCTGGCCAGTGGTCCATCCTCAAGACCCAGCAACTCAGTGGATTCTCAGTTAGAAAGGTCTCCAAGTCTGCTCTTGCCCATATATTCCTGCACCATATAATCCAGACACTGACGATGGTTGCTTGAAGCTATCAGGCCTGGGCGCTGAGGACTGAAAAATAGTTTAACGGCATCGGTCAGCCGTTCACCTTCTCCACCGCTCTTCCTCTGACTGAAGGAAGCATCAGAAACACTTTGTCCAACAGCAGGAAATGGTAACCTCCCAGGGTCTGGAAAGGCATTGCACAAACTTTTCTTCAAGGTATCCTGAAGATGTTTAATCCTCTGCTCCCTCTGCAAAGGCAGGATGAGCTCTGCAACTTTACCTTTGGAACGTGGATCAAGAAGGGTTGTGAGCCAGTAATGATCCCTCTGCTTGATACCATGAACCCTGGGGTCTTTTTGCAGGCTTTGCAGAATCAGGGAGGCCATGCAGCATAAGTTTGAGCAAACATGAGAGTTCTCTGGGTCACTGAGAATGACATTGTCAGGAACCACCTCCTCCCAGCCACGTACTACTCCTTGTGTTTCTAGGGACTAAAAAAACATCTCTTGAAGACTGCTGTGTGCTATCCTCCAAATCCATGCTGAAACAATCCTCCTCCTCCTCCACTTCTTCCTGTGCATTTGGTGGCCCTGCGAGAATGCTATCTGCATAAAGGGGGCCTTGAGAGGAAAGGAAGTCCTCCTCTTCCTCTCTCTGTTCTGTGCTTTGTCCATGATTCCACCAAGCGTGTGCTCCAGCAGGAAGACTAGAGAGACAGTGTCACTAAAATATGCATTGTCGCTGCTCACCATCCTAGTGACCCCCTCAAATGGTGACAGGACAGTGCATGCATCCTTGATCAGTAGCCACTGGTGTGGCAAAAAAACAAGCTCCCCTGAGCTTGTCCTGGTGCCATACACACAGAGGTACTCATTAATGGCCCTCTGCTGTGCATGCAGCCGCTGCAGCATTCACAATGTTGAGTTCCACCTGGTGGGCATGTCACAAATGAGGCGGTTGGTGGGCAGATTTAATTCCCAGCCAGGCACTGGCACTGGCATTGTATGAATGCCAGAAATGACCACAGACTTTTCTGGCCTGCCTCAGGATATATGGTAAGCCTGGGTACCTGGTTAAGAAACGCTGCACCACCAAATTCAGGATGTGTGCCAAGCATGGAACATGTGTCGAGTGTCCCTGTCGGAGGGCAGAGAGAAGGTTGGTGCCATTGTTGCATACAACCATTCCTGGCTCAAGCTGCCATGGCGTTAACCACCTCTCAGCCTGCCCCCGCAGCGCTGACAGAATATCTGCCCCTGTGTGGCTCCTGTCTCCTAGACAGACCAACTCAAGCACTGCATGACATCTTTTAGCCTGACTGCTTGTGTAGCCCCTAGAATCCTTTGCAAGCACTGCTGGTTCAGAGGACACTGCTGCAGAAGAGGCCACAGAAGAAGAAGAAGAGGAGGGGGTGGAGGAAGCAGATTTGTTAGAATCACCACCATGTTTGGAGGCTGGGTAGAGGAACTAGCTCCAACATTGAACCCTGTCCTGCATCCTTCCCAGCTGCCAGCAGAGTTACCCAGTGCGCCATGAAGGAAAGGTAACGTCCCTGACCATGTCTGCTGGACCATGAGTCCGCGGTAATATGAACTTTGTTGCTGACTGCCCTGTCCAAGGCCAAAACATTGCCTTCCACATGACAGTAGAGAGCTGGAATGGCCTTACATGAAAAGAAATGTATTTTTGGAACCTGCCACTGTGGTACAGCATATTCCATAAATTCACGAAAGGGGGCAGAGTCTACCAGCTGAAAAGGCAGCAGTTGTAGTGCTAGCAATTTGGCCAAGCTAGCATTTATACACTGAGCAAGTGGATGGCTGAGACAGTATTTTTTTTACTGTTCAGCAACTGGGGTAGGGAAATTTTCCTGCTGAAATCAACTGGTGGTGTACTGCTAGCAGATTGGCTACAAGTACTTGTGTTACCCATTGCTATACCTTCATTCCTCTCAGTGCAGGCTTTTGAGAGAACTGGAGGTATAGTAGGGGTTAAGGTCACAGATGAGGAGCAAGGAGAAGTCTGCCTTGTTTTATGATGTGGGTCTTTGAGGTGCTGTTGCCAATGGACTGCATGGCAGGTCGTCATATGTCTTGTCAAGCATGTGGTGCCCACGCAGCTGCTGTTCTGGCTGCGCTTGATTGGCTTCAGACATAGATTGCAAACAGCAACAGTGCCATCTACTGCACAAGTGTTGCAGAAAGCTCATACCATTGAACGTTTGGAAGTCAGCGGGGAGTCAGCAGCGCCCTGCTCCTGTGGAGATCTGTGGTATGATGCAATAGGGTGGCTGCCCTTAAGCTGGCCCTTGGAGCACATCCTGCCTCATTGGATTTGTGCCTCCTCCTCCTGACTTTTCTCCTCTCTTCTCTCAGGCACCCATGTACAGTCAGTGTCCTCATCATCTCCTCCCTCCTCGTCACTGGAGCAAACTTGGCAGTATACTGCAGCTGGGAGAACACGACTGCTAGTTTCTTGTCCTTCTGTGGCACCCCCTCTCTCTAGACTCACATCACTCCCTTCCTCAACCTGGGAAACAACATCAGAGCCTTCAAATTGCTGTGCATCCTCCATCAGCATGTAAACGACACTATGGTCGAATAAATCTGCATGATGGTGGGGCTATGGAAGGAGTAACTGTGGACAAGAAACAGGTGGAATAAGCCGCATTGGCTGCTGCATTGGAAGACAAACTAGTATGAGCCCGGGGTGACAGAGGATGAGGAGGATGAGGACGGCTTAGTTATCCACTCCACCAACTCTTCTGCATGTTGTAGAAGTAGAGATTCTTCTGCATGTTGTGGCTCAATAACATGGCCAACAGCAGAAAGAAAGGACAAGTGTGACCAGCCTTCAGAGGATGCGCCATGTCCACCACCATCACTTTTCACTATAGACAGAGAGGCTGCTTGACCTCTTTCAGTGGCCTGGGAGCGTCTGCCTCACCTTTGTGGCCTTCCGGATATGATGGGGATTTTTTTGAACAATGCACTAAACTGTATTATATATTGTACACCGCTGAATGCTCTATATATAGTCTACACTGAATGCAGCGTGTGTATATATATATATATATATATATATATATATATACAGTTGTGCTCAAAAGTTTACATACCCTGGCAGAATTTATGATTTTTTTGGCCATTTTTCAGAGAATATGAATGATAACACAAAAACCTTTCTCACACTCATGGTTAGTGTTTGGCTGAAGCCATTTATTATCAATCAACTGTGTTTACTCTTTTTAAATCATAATGACAACAGAAACTACCCAAATGACCCTGATCAAAAGTTTACATACCCTGGTGATTTTGGCCTGATAACATGCATACAAGTTGACACAAAGTGTTTGAATGGCTATTAAAGGTAACCATCCTCACCTGTTATCTGTTTTCTTGTAATTAGTGTGGGTGTATAAAAGGTCAATGAGTTTCTGGACTTCTGACAGACCCTTGCATCTTTCACCCAGTGCTACACTGATGTTTCTGGATTTTGAGTGATGGGGAAAGCAAAAGAATTGTCAAAGGATCTGTGGGAAAAGGTAGTTGAACTGTATAAAACAGGAAAGGGATATAAAAAGATATCCAAGGATTTTAGAATGCCAATCAGCAGTGTTCAAACTCTAATCAAGAAGTATAAAATGAGGGGTTCTTTTGAAACCAAACCACGGTCAGGTAGACCAACTAAAATTTCAGCCACAACTGCCAGGAAAATTGTTTGAGATGCAAAGAAAAACCAACAAATAACTTCAGGTGAAATACAGGACTCTCTGAAAACATGTGGTGTGGCTGTTTCAAGATTCACAATATGGAGGCACTTGAAGAAAGATGGGCTGCATGGCGAGTTGCTAGAATAAAGCCATTACTACGCAAATGCCACAAAGTATCCCGCTTACAATACACCAAACAGCACAGAGACAAGCCACAAACCTTCTGGTCATTTGGAGTGATGAGACCAAAATTGAGCTTTTTGGCCACAACCATAAATCCTACATTTGGAGAGGAGTCAACAAGGCCTGTGAAACACAGAGGTGGATCGCTGATGTTTTTGGGATGGGTGAGCTACAAAGGCGCAGGAAATTTGGTCAAAATTGATGGCAAGATGAATGCAGTATGTTATCGAAAAATACTGGAGGAACATTTGCATTCATCAGCCAGGAAGCTGCGCATGGGACGTACTTGGACATTCCAACATGACAATGATCCAAAACACAATGCCAAGTCGACCTGTCATTGGCTACAGCAGAATAGAAGGTCAAGGTTCTGGAATGGCCATCTCAGTCTCCTGACTTCAATATCATTGAGCCACTCTGGGGAGATCTCAAACGTGCAGTTCATGCAAGACAGCTCAAGAATTTCCAGGAACTGGAGGCTTTTTGCCAAGAGGAATGGGCAGCTTTACCATCTGAGAAGATAAAGAGCCTCATGTACAAATACCACAAAAGACTTCAAGCTGTCATTGATGTTAACCACTTCAGCCCCGGAAGGATTTGCTGCTTTAGGACCGGAGCCCTTTTTGCGATTCGGCACTGCGTCGCTTTAACTGAAAATTGCGCGGTCGTGCGACGTTGTACCCAAACGAAATTTGCGTCCTTTTTTTCTCACAAATAGAGCTTTCTTTTGGTGGTATTTGATCCCCTCTGCGTCATTTCTGATCGCCGCTATAAACAAAAGAAGAGCGACCATTTTGCAAAATAACCGAAATTTCTTACTTTTTGCTAAAATACAAATCCAAAAAAAAATATAAAAAAACATTTTTTTTCACCGTTTTTGGCCGATTTATATTCTTCCTCATATTTGCGATAAAAAAAAATCGCAATCGGCGTTTATTGATTGGTTTGCGCAAAAGTGGTCGCGTTTACGGATGATGAGAATTCATTTTTGGGGTTTTTATTATTATTTTTTTTTTTACTAGTAATGGCGGCGATCTGCGATTTTTAGCGGTACTGCGATATTTCAGCGGACATGTCGGACTATTTTGACACTTTTTTGGGACCATTGGCATTTATACAGCGATCAGTGCTATAAAAATGCACTGATTACTGTGTAAATGTCATTGGCAGTGAAGGGGTTAACCTGCAGGGGGCACTCTAAGGGTTAACTGTGTTCCCTGGGCGTGTTCTTACTGTAGGGGGACTGCCCTAGCTGGGGAATGGAAGTGGTCACAGCCTTCGTATACAGGAAGGCTGTGATCACATCCCTTCCCCCTCACACAGATCGGAGGTCCGTGTTTACATACACGGACCTCCGCTCCTTCGCTCCGGGGGGGCCATCGCGGGTAGCCGGCGGCAATCAAAGCCGCCGCACTCGCTCCCTGGCCCTCCCCGAACACAGTGAGCTCGCGGGCGCGCCTCTGGCGGCGCGCGCGCTCACTAGGCTCGTGAGCGCGGCCGCCGTCGTATGACGGCGATTTGCGCTCACGAGCCACCTTGTCGCCGTCAATTGCCGATCAGCGGTCGGCAAGCGGTTAAAGGGGGCAATACACGGTATTAAGAACTAGGGTATGTAAACTTTTGATCAGGGTCATTTGGGTCGTTTCTGTTGTCATTATGATTTAAAAAGAGTAAATACAGTTGATTGATAATAAATGGCTTCAGCCAAACACTAACCATGAGTGAAAGAAAAGTTTTTGTGTTCTCAGTCATATTCTCTGAAAAATGGCCAAGAAATCATAAAGTCTGAAAGGGTGTGTAAACTTATGAGCACAACTGTATACTCTATACTGTATATATATATATATATATATATATATATATATATATATATATATATATATATACTCTAACACTGCCTGAACTGACTCTGTATACTATACACTGAATGAGCTGTATATATAGTCTACACTGAATGCAACGTATTATATATATATATATATATATATATGTATATACTATATATATTTTCTTACACTACATATATAGATATAGATATATATATTCTTACACTGCATGAACTCACTCTATATACTATACACTGAATGAGCTGTATATATAGTCTACATCAAATGAAGCGTATTATATACGTATACTATATATATGGATGGGCTGAACACCCCCTGGTTCGGTTCGCACCAGAGCATGCGAACAGGCAAAAAATTATTTGTGCAAACATTCGAACACCATTAAAGTCGATGGGACTCGAACATGAAAAATCAAAAGTGCTAATTTTAAAGGCTTATACGCACGTTATTCCATAAAAAGTGTATGGGGATCTGGGTCCTGCCCTAGGGGACATGTATCAATGCAAAAAAAGCTTTTAAATCAATAGTTTTTTCAGAAGCAGTGATTTTAGTAATGCTTAAAGTGAAACAATAAAAATGAAAAATTCTTTTAAATAATGTGCCTGGGGGGTCCCCTTAGTCTGCCTGTAAAAGGGCACACCTCTGTGATGTTTAGAACAGTGCCAGAGCAAAATGGCATTTGTAAAGAAAAAATTGTCATTTAAAACCACTCGCGGCTGTAATGTATTGCCGGCTCCCAGCAATATAGAAAAATATCACTGAAAAAATGTGGGTAGGGTCCCCCCCAGTCCATACCAGGCCCTTCGGGTCTGGTATGGATTTTAAGGGAAACCCCGCGCCAAAATTGAAAAAAAAAATTGACGTGGGGTTCACCTTAAAATGCAAACCAGACCCTTTTCTGAGCATGCAACCCGGCCGGCCAGCATGGGGGGGACAGGCAAGCACCCCCCCTCCTGAACCATACCAGGCTACATGCCCCCAACATGGGGAGTGTGGGTGCTTTGGGACGGGGGGCTCTGCCCCCCCACCCCAAAGTACCTTGTCCCCATGTTGATGGGGACAAGAGCCTCTTCCCCACAACCCTGGGCTGTGGTTGAGGGGGTCTGTGGGCGGGTGGCTTATCGGAATCTGGAAGCCCACTTTAAAAAGGGGACCCCCCCATGTGAACTAGTATCAGGTACATCGTACCCCTACTAATTCCCCAAAAAGTGTCAAAAAAGAAGAAATCGCATGAGACAATTAGGGACAAGTCCTTTATAAAAAAAAAACAGTGCCCCCCCCCCCATTGTAATCCATTGTCAATCACGGCGCGTGACAGACCCGAAAAAAAAAACTGCAACAGTGCTTCCTCCATGGGAGGGCTCCCACCGTCTGCATGCTCTTTTCTTTGACAGTTTATTTATATGGAAGGACGGGGCCACCCGGTGACGTAAGCGCGTGACCCACCTCCTCTGACATCACATGACATCAGAAGGGGTGGGGTCACTCGCTTATGTTGCCGGATGGCCCCGCCCTGCTATATATATAAACTGTCAAAGCAAAAAGCATGTAGGCGGCGGGAGCCCTCCCATGGAGGAGGCACTGTTGCAGCTTTTTTTTTTTATATATAGTCTACACTGAATGCAGCGTAATATATATATATATATATATATATATATATATATATATATATATACTATATACTGTGTATATATATATATATATATTCGTATACTGCCTGAACTGACTTTATATACTATACACTAAATGAGCTGTATATATAGTCTACACTGAATGCAGCGTATTATATACAGTATCTCACAAAAGTGAGTACACCCCTCACATTTTTGTAAGTATTTTATATATCTTTTCATGTGACAACACTGACAAATGACACTTTGCTACAATGTAAAGTAGTAAGTGTATAGCTTGTATAACAGTGTAAATTTCTGTCCCCTCAAAATAACTCAACACACAACCATTAATGTCTAAACCGCTGGCAACAAATGTGATTACACACCTAAGTGAAAATGTCCAAATTGGGCCCAAAGTGTCAATATTTTGTGTTGGTCGAGTAAATCACATATCATATATTTCAGTCAAGTCCGTCATATGCTTATATATATATATATATATGTGTCATATATCATATATATATATATATATATAT
>BLSH010016274.1:168743-183192 GCA_018402905.1 Glandirana rugosa | reverse complement strand
TTCTGTACCATCTCCCAGCCTCTGACCTCTCCTGTACCATCCTCCAGCCTGTGACCTCTCCTGTACCATCCCCCAGCCTGTGACCTCTCCTGTACCATCCTTCAACCTCTAACCTCTCCTGTACCATCCTCCAGCCTCTGACCTCTCCTGTACCATCCCCTGGCCTCTGACCTCTCCTGTACCATCCTGCAGCTTCTGACCTCTCCTGTTCCATCCCCCAGCCTCTGACCTCTCCTGAACCATCCCCCAGCTTCTGACCTCTCCTGTACCATCCTGCAGCTTCTGACCTCTCCTGTCCCCTCCGCAGCCTCTGACCTGTCTTGTCCCCTCCGCAGCCTCTGACCTCTCCTGAACCATCCCCCAACCTCTGACCTCTCCTGTACCATTCTCAGCCTCTGACCATCTCTTGTATCATGTCTGCAGCCTCTGACTGTCTCCTTTACTATGTCTGCAGTCTCTGACCATCTCCTTTACTATGTCTGCAGTCTCTGACCATCTCCTGTATCATGTCTGCAGTCTCTGACTATCTCCTGTATCATGTCTGCAGTCTCTGACCATCTCTTGTATCATCACCGCAACCTCTAACATCTCTTGTCTTTTATCATGTCTGCATTCTCTGAGGGGGGATTCTGGAGAGCAGTCAAGATTGGGAGTGCTGGGGGAGGATGGGGGTCATGGTAGGAGTCAGACGTGTGTGGACTGCTGGAGAGGAGACTATGGGATAAAACCAGAGCCACCAAGCTGGAGCCAACTGACTGAGCCCTGCATGGTGCACCTGAGAGGTCAGTGACAGCACCGCAAGGCCAGTCTGAGATGGTCAGTGATGTAAGGGGGGAGTGAATACAATAATGTAAGGGGGTTCTCATATAAAGGTTTGCCCCTTATATCAGCAACCCACCTTACCTTAGTGTTTTCTTTCTGCGGAAGGTGTTCTCTGGTCACCAGAGTCCTCCCCACATCCCCAGAATTCCCCTTTTCATCAGAATCTGCAGGATTGCCCCTTATAGTCCAAGGGGAAACTCTGCAAACGCTGATGTAAAGAGCTATATAAAGGGGAATGCAGTGGACTCTGATATAAGTGGGGGTCTCTCGTCACCAGAGCCCCCTTATATCAGAGTTCCCCCTTAGATCATTATCTGCAATGTTCCCCTTTATGTCAGAGTTCCCTTGCACTGTAAGGGGGATTCCTGCAGACTCTGATATATGGGAGAACTCTGTGCTGGGTTAATTAACCTGACCTTCATGTAAATGGAGAAATATGTTTTTTGACTTTTGTTTAACTTAAAGCGGTTGTATCCCCTAATTTGTGATTTTTACCTACAGGTAAGCCTATAATAAGGCTTACCTGTGGGTAAAATGAATATCTTCTATACCTGCACGGTTCAGGAGATATTCCCCTTGCATGCAGCCGCTGACATCACGGTGCATACGCAGTGATGTCCCGGCAAAGGCCCGGCGCATAGTGCCGGACCTTGCCAGAAAGATGGACTCCAGTGCACATGCGCGGGAGTGACGTCTCGCGGCTCCAACACTGAGTGGCCGGAGCCACAAGACGTCACCCCGGAAGGATCCCCCGAGGGAAAATGTCAGCTCTCTCTGTGGGGACCGGGCAGCCCTGTCGGTTCATACTGGCTCATTATGCCTTTGCCTTACAGGTTTTTTTTGTTCAAGGATACAACCGCTTTAAACACATTACTAATAGCAATAACTACATGTTTATAGCTTAAATATCGATATTTGTACTGAAAACAGCCATTTTATAATACACTCTTCAAATGTATTTTACCATGCATGGTTTTCCCTTTTGTGAACAAAAAAAATAATGACGTTATGCGGTTGGGTTGGTGTAAAAATGCTATGGGGCTGGTATGAAATTATTTCCAGGGCTGGTTTTTATTCCCAGTCCGACCCTGCCTGTCAGTGTATCTGCTTCCTCATACCCATATGAGGAAACTGATACATTCTAACAGGAAGTATGAATGGAGTGCAGTGGTAGTTCATTGAGAACTAAGCCGACAGTCGTTAAGGATGTCGGGACTTGTATTTTTTAATTCACAGAGCACTGTGAATTTTGACAGCTAGCAGGGAGGAGAAGATCCCCCGCTAGCTGTCAGAGTGGGGAGCAGGGCGAGCAGTGGCTGGTGCTTTCATAACATGTTACAGGTTATACCCTGAATATGGGTGTAATGTAGCATGTTATGAAAGATGAACGTATCCTTTAAAAAAAGTAGGAATCCCAAAAAATGTCCCTTATTGTGAATCCATCTTCAATCATGTCATCCAGCAATGCAGTGCCATGTCAATCACAATGCCCAACGGCTTGCCAAAATAAAATCGCCGACGATAATCATTCCGCTAGTTCACTTGTCACCCGCCGAATGAAAAGTCCTGTGGGTAACAGCTGTTATATACAAGGGGGAGGGAGTTTCCCAGTTTCATTGTCCATATATGAACATGACCATATATGATCAATGATATCACTAGGATCCTGCCCCTTTGCTTCCATGGCCGGGGATTCCCGGGGATACCATGCAAGTGAATGGGGCATGAGACACCATTGGCTGTTAAGGACTTGGTGGTGTCTGCACCTGCCAGAGTCCTTAACAACCATTGACAGCAGGAATGTGTCATGTATAATAGTGGTAGTAATATCGCTATAATACCTGATAGTCGGCTCCCACCGAAAAGTTAAATGTTCAGGGATTCGTCCAAACAGCAAAAGTTTGGTGTGAACTTGCGGCCATCCATTGAGCTTCTCCATAACAGGGGATCAGCATGACAGCCTGCTGGATAATTTGTGAGAGAAAAACTACAGTTTTTGTATATCTTCTAAAAGTTTGATTAGTAAGGCTTCATTCACATTGGCACATAGACCTGTACCTCTGTGCAAGAGTGTGTGTTTATGCGCCCAGGGAATGATAGGTGTTAGTGCAGCTGCGTGCAGCCAGCCTGGCATAATCAACGAAAGGTCAAGGGACGCAGTGGCTGTCCGGATCTTAATGCACATGCCAATGTTTATATTAATACATGGGACTGTAGGAGAAACCCACCAAAAACAAGAATAAGAACCATTATTTATCTTAAAGTAAAAAAGACTACAATCGTTGGCATCAAAAATGGCTATAGCACTTTTGTCTTTCAATAAATTTAACCAGTTCCCCTCTGGAGCAATTTGCACACATGCTAAAAATCTGCACTTTTAGCTATACAATTATTTAAAACTACATAAGAAGTGCCAAAAAAAGGGAGGAAAGAAGAAACAAAAAAGAAAAACTTGTTTTTTTCTCATAATTTTTTGCAACAGACTGTCATACTGATCCCACCAGAACTAGAAGGTGAAACAGCAGATAACATAAAAACTCGTGATGTGCGTACTTTTTTTGGGTTAGAAGCTCAGAAAACACTGAAGCCAACTTATCAGAATAAGCAATCAATTCTGAGGGAAATCACCAATGACAGAGTACATATTGTATGACACTTGTCATTCCATAAACACAAACCTTTGCAGGAAGGTACTGGTCTATACACCCATGTGAATAAAGCCTAAAGCAAAACATTTTTTTTCTTTTTTCTATTGCACAGACTCTGGAATTGCAAGTTAAAAATAATGCCTATATGCAGACTTGCAAAACTATGGACAGCATAGATCAATAGCTTTTCAACTTTTTTTTCTATCACATTCTGAAATATAGTGCTCAATAAATGCTATTTTTTTAGTAAATCAACCCCAGTGACTCTGAAAAATCACCCCTAGGTATACAGTTACCCCTCTTACATTTGACTTTGTAGCAGAGTGTCCCTGACAATACCACCTATTCTTATCCCTGATTTATCAATACCCCTGCAAATACAGATAATTAGAAAATATTTATCATTTATAATAATATAATATACTATATAGGTCCTGATATTACCAATACCAAATGCTTAAGGCTAAGTTCACTTTTATTTTTTCATTCTAGCTTCCATATGTGCCAATATACCATTAATGTACCTCTGCTGCATAAAAGAGAAAGCTTTCTTTGATTTTTAGAACAAGGTCTTACCTTAGCCCCTAGTGTATTCCATAGAGAAGCTCATGACTTCCTGCCATGTAGCTTTAGGATGCAGGTTGGACACCCCTGATGTAGTGCAAAGGCCTGTCTGATTGGGTATAGAGTGAATGGATAGGTTATTATTATTTTTATTTATTATTATTATACAGGATTTATATAGCGCCAACAATTTGCGACAGTAAACAGTACAATTTAAAACAAGAGGGTTAGAGGGCCCTGCTCCTGCGAGCTTACAATCTAAGGGGGCGGCTGGTGAAACAGAAGGTAGGGACTGTGAGAGATGAACTGATGAGGGGAGTAGAAGATTCCGTTGTTAGCTGGAGGCAGGATAGGCCTCCCTGAAGAGTGGACAGAGTAGGAGATAGGCGGACAGATTGGGGTAGAGAGTTCCAGAGGATGGGAGTGGCTCTGGAGAAGTCCTGGAGACGAGCATGGCAGGAGGAGACAAGGGAGATAGAGATCAGAAGGTATCGGAAGGAGCGAAGAGGATGGTTTGGGCGATATTTGGAGATAAGATTGGTAAGGTAGCTTGGGGCAGAATTGTAAATGGCTTTGTATGTCATGGTAAGGGTTTTGAATTTTATTCAAATAGGTAGGTAGATAGGTTGGTCCTTCTATTCCATAGTTTTGGCCTGTCTGAAGAGATGCCAGAGATGCCATGCAAACATATTTGATGGCTGCAGGGTGTGTGCTAATGAGGTCAGCTGGTGAACTGCTTCCTGGGTCTTATTGTTTTTTGTGTCCTAAATCTACATATCAGAAAGTCATTAATCTTTTTGCGGAACACACCAGGGGCTAATGTAAGGCCCTGTTCTAAAAATCAAAGAAACAGAGGTACATTAATAGTATATGGGTACATAGGGGAGCTGTTATTTAGAAAAGAAAACGTAAACTTTAAGACATCTGAATGTCAGTCTATAGATGATAGCATACACTTTGAATGATCATTTTTTTCATAAAGAATTGTACAGATATCCTAAAAAGTGCATGATCTCACATATGATCAAAACATTTTTAAGGCGCTGTCTATGGAGATTCTAAAAGTACTGAAGCTTGGCGCCATTCCTCAAGCGTGACATGTTAGGTATCTACTAACATCTTTCACAATATACAAAATATATTTTAAAAAATGGGCTAACTTTACTGGTTTTTTTATTCATGTTTTTGTTTTATTCATGAATCAGTTTCTTTCCCAAAAAAAAGCGTTTGAAAAATTTCTGCGAAAATACCGTGTAACATAAAAAGTTACAACGACCGCCGTTTTATTCTTTAGGGTGTCTGCTAAAACAATGTATATAATGTTTGGGGGTTCTGAGTAATTTTCTAGCAAAAAAATTATGATTTTTACATGTGTAAACACGTGTACGTTTCAGAATTGGCCTGGGAGGCAAGGGGTTAATTACCATACGTAAGTAATATACAAATGATTATTATATATTATTTTAGGGCTTCATACACACAGACGTTTTTACAACCGCGTTTATGAGCTTTTTTTACAGCTTAAAAACGCCTCTCCATGTTATTCAATGGCCTCATACACACAGATGTTTTTGAGCTGTAAGTGACATAGGCGTTTTACGCTCCAGCGCTAGAGCTGTAAAAACGCAGACGCCGGTAAAAGCTCAAACACGCGGCATTTCTCTGTCTCTATTCAAAATCAATGGTTCCCTATGGGAGCCCATTGATTTGAATAGAAGTCGCACCATGATAAGTCGACTTGCGGTGCCACTTGTGTGCTGAGGATCTTGAAGGGGAACCCCCGCAAAAATGGAAAAAAAATTAGCATGAGGCATGATGGGGCGGTGACGTCATAAGGGCCGGGGCCTTCAGATGACGTCAGCAGGTGGCCCCGTCCCATGCCAATATAAGTCAATGCATAGCGTGGAACCAGCATTAGTCCGGGAGATTGCGTCGCGTCAACATCGGAAGAAGAACAAAGGTAGAAGACAGTGGAGAAGATCTGACAAAAGAGCGAGAAAACAGAAGACCCAGCAAAAGAGCAGAAGAAAGAAGACCCCTCAGAAGAAAGAAGACCCCGCAAAATAGCAGAAGAAAGAAGACGCTGGAGGAGGGAGAAGAGTCGGAGAGGGGGAAGACTCCGGAGCTGATTTAACAAAATACTTGTCTAGTGTGTTTTATTTATTTATTTATTTTTTTAGGTGAATGAGTAGGGGTACAATGTACCCCATACTCATTCACATAGGGTGGGGGGGGACTGGGATCTGGGGACCCCCTTGTTAAAGGGGGCTTCCAGATTCTGATAAGTCCCCCGCCCGCAGACCCCGACAACCACCAGCCAGGATTGTCGGGATGAGACCCTTGGCCTCATCAACATGGGGACAAGGTGTTTTGGGGTGGGGGGGCAAAGGGCCCCCCCTGCCCCAAAGCACCCACCCCCCATGTTGAGGGCATGTGGCCTGGTATGGTCCAGGATGGTGGGGGCATTCGCCCACCCCCTCTTTCCTGACTTGCCAGGCTGCGTGCTCGGATAAGGGTCTGGTATGGATTTTGGGGGGGCTCCACACCATTGGTTGCCCTTAAAATCCATAGCAGACCGAAGGGTCTGGTATCTCCTGGGGGGGAACCCTACACCATTTTTTTTCATTTTTATGGGGTTTCCCTTCAAGATCCTCAGCACACAAGTCGAACTGCAAGTCGGATCATCATGATCCGACTTCTGGTGCGACTTCTATTCAAAGCAATGGGCTCCCATAGGGAACCATTGATTTTGAATAGAGACAGAAACGCAGCTAAAAGCTAGTGCGGATAAACGCACATTGAAGCCAATGCAAAATGCTGATAAAATCACGTATTTAACACGCTTTTTTCCTGGCGTCTGTACTAGCTTTACAGCTCGTTTTTCATAACACCCGTGTGTATGTATCCTTAAGTTAATTTACTATATTTTCAAAAACTGTACTAAAGCAGGTGACTTAATGGACATATTACTGAAGTTATAACTTCAAACCAGTAATTTCACAGTAAATAGATAAATAAATAATACATTATTATCTTATAACATATAGCATAATAATATATGATTCAGCTTGTACCTTTTCAGCAGCAGCTGATTCTCATTCTCCCTCTTAACTGTGATAAAAACATGGGATTATGGGTAAATCTTACACATAAACCTGTTTTTTCCTTGTAGCTAAGAGGGCTGGGCTGAAGGGAGCATTTGTCTTTTAGACACATGCCCCCCTTCTATGACACTGCAGTGAGGTGTGCCTCCACTGCAGCATTTTTATTGGACAGCTTGGGCCAATGGTGCTTTACCATTGGATAAGGCTCCAAGCTGTCCATTGAGCTCAGTGCCTCTGACAAGAAGTGAGGAGAGGCACTGTGAGCTCATCCTCTCAGTCTGCTGCAAACACAGTGTGGCAGCTTGTATTTAAACTGGCCACACTGTATGTAGATTCTGACAGGCTGTGCAAGGAGCCCCATATCTCTGGAACCATAGATAGGAGCCCTAATTTTGTACCAGTGGTGGGGTAGGACTTCAGCTATCTACCTACCAAATTTGGGGTCTCTGTGACCCCAAGTCGCCAAGCTACAACCCTCAAAGTATTTTTTTTTCTTTTTAATGTTCATGGTAGATGAGGCTCTGCCTCACCTGACTGCACGTCCCTGCTGTACAGTATGTGACTGCTTTCTATGACCAGTCTACATCATGCACTAATGGTCTGCTCAAAGCTAACCAAACTTACCACGTTGGTAAGTTTGGTTAGCTTTGAGCAGACTATTGGTGCATGATGTAGACTGGTCATAGAACGATGGCAACACATGCTACAATATGGTTGAAACAGAATGTTTACAAAAACCTTGTACAGATTTGTACAGCAGATATTAATTTGCTGTTCTGGAGAGCTAGAAATAATAGATTTCCTCCTGTGTTCTGTACAACACAAAGGTTGGTGAGAAGAACTGCAGAGAAGCAAGGAGATGAACACTCTAGTAGCTGTTCCTCAGTGAATCTTTGTGGAGGATTTGTCTTCAATGTTGCAGTGTTCTGATTGCACAGGCAGTCATAAAGCCATGCATGGATCTTTAAGGGATTTTTTGTTACTGACAGGGTTGACATAAAAACTATTTCCTCATTGTTGGCCCGAAGAACCAACCATACATTGAGACAAGTAATATTGAGTACTAATTGTGTATTATACCTCTAATTGCAGGGGTATGTAGGAAGGATTTACTTAAAGCGGAGTTGCACCCAAAAGTGGAACTTCCTCTTTAAGCACTCCTCCCCCCTTACATGCCACATTTGGCATGTCATTTTTTTTGGGGGGGGGGGGAGTGGGTACCTGGTTTAGACAAGTACATCCTGTCCCACTACCTCTTTCCATCTTCTGGCCACCTAGGTGACTCCTCCTCTCCCCCTAGGTGACCCCTCCCTCATGGCAATCTTCTGGGACACGTCACAGGTCCCAGAAGATTGTCTGGCCACAAGGAGAGTGCAGCGCGACTCGCGCATGTGCATTGTACACCTGGCCGTGAAGCCACAAGCTGTCATGGCCGGGAAGCCCACAGTTGCTATTGCGGCACCACAGAGAGGAGGGGGAGAGGAGCCAGGCTTCGGGTGGCCGCATCGCTGGACCGCGGGACAGGTGTCTGTTAATTAGAATTTAGCAGCTACACGAGCCCCTGGACGATGTCACATTTGACTAAACATGTAGGGCGGAGCCACGTCTGACGTCACCACGCCTACTACGGACCCAGGACGGGGACGCTTACGCTTTGAGATATTTGCCGGCAATTTTAAACCCAATGCAATTGTTTTAGCTACTTATGTGAGTACCCACTTTTCTATTTTTTAAATAAATGTAATTGATGGAGTTACGCTATGAGGTCTCTTCCTTTTTATGACGCTTGGACCATGATCAATATGTGACACTGCGGAGGAGTGCTAACTGCAGGAGGGAGTGGAACGCCATCAGATTTATACCCCGCAGAGGGTTATTTCTGCTCACGCGATTGATCTGTTAGCGATAACGGGTCCCCTCGCTCTGGTAAGAGTACCTCTGTGTGACCACATTAGTGTGCCTATCATCGGTGTTGGTGCTCCACACATTTCTGGGTGAAACCTAATTGATGAACATTTTGTGGATTGATTTCACTTTGGTTAAGAAGGATCTGCTTCCTGTTCTACCTTTTCACTTCTTTGGACCACGGGATGTAATAGGACTTTATGGTTGAACACCCAATCTTTTATTGGACCATTGTTCCACTATCTATTGTAGATTACTCACTGGGACTTTTTTATTGATATGTGTTTTATTTACATATGGTTCCATTTCACTGTATAAGAGCGCAACTGTTTTATTATTTACACTTTTTGTAGCTGCTGACTTTTAATAAACTAAAAAACAAGTGGAACTCCGCTTTAAAGTATAAGTAAAGGCAAGACTTTTTATAGTTTTGGATAGAGTGGAGAGGAATTAAAACACATGAACATTCCTATAACTGGTTAGAGAGATTTACCTTCTCTATTTGTCCTGTTTACTGTTATCATCAAAAGTGAAAGTGAAAGAAAGCCCCAAATTTTGGGTTGTCCCCAAAAAAGTAATAGCAGGGAATTCTTCCAATGGGGACACTAGTTCTGACTTGGGGGTGCCCAAGGAATTGTCTTAACTTTCAGAGATTTCCTCTTACTTTCTGTTTGGCTATGGGACAGGAAGTGAAAGGAAATCCCTTCTATGGACACAGATGGCAAAAACAACTGCCAGGGGTTATAACCCTCCCTTACTCTATCCAAAATAAAAAAAACGTTTTTCCTGTAGTTATACTTTAAGTTTCCTATAAGTGAGAATGTGGAGTCTCCCATACTTTTGTGAAAGCACTGACCACGGAGGTATATGGGGTTGTGAAATACAAGGGGCACAACACACACTGCAAACAGTCAGGAGGGAGGAGAGTTTTCCCAGGTTTTCAAAGAGAGAGGCTCTCTTGCTGCTGGGGACTTGTGCGGTGTGAACCTGTAGCTGAGCCTGTGCTGAGACCAGAGTGCTAAGACTGAACTTTGGGGATTGGATTGCAAAGATTGAGCCACTGAGGAAGGGGTACCAGAGATCAGAGACAGACAAGTGTCCGGGACAAGGTTTGACAGATGCCAGGACTGATGAGCAGGTGTGGTTGTGCCCACTGTTAGCAGTTCAGTACAATAGGGGACTGCCAATTTGTGTGCAGGTTTAAAGGAACAGTAAACTAAGTGCAGCATCGTACAGACCGGGCCACACCTTTAGCCGGCTAAAGTCTGCAAACTATGCTGCACACACTGTACAACTACATATCAGGGGTACCCCTTTCAGGAGCTATACATACATCTACATTCAGGGGGATATACATAGATTGCACTCTGGGACATTTCTTTGATCATTTATTGAAGAGGGGACTACAAGACCTTTTCCTTATTGTGTATGCTGTTCTTTTTGATGGTTCAATGCCTATTCTGTCCTCGACCTGTGCTGCAAATACTAGGTCAGTTTGCTTAGTACCACAGTGATCTAGATAAACTGCCAGAGTATGGCTTAGTATTCTCATCAGCTAGCTAAATGCATTTAAATTGACTCTTTCACTTGTTCATTGGTTCTTTGAGTTGTGTAATTTATTTTGCTTGGTGATAATATACTTATTTTAATTACTAATACATAGCTTGGTGTTTATTTCCTATATTCTGATGCAGTTGTGGGTAGCATGCTATAAACTGAGCTCATAGGGGTTGGCAGCAGCTGGCTACCTAACTAGGTGTTTCAGAGGGGCCGAAAGCAGTTCTCAGAGTTGTGGCAAAGAACCAGTCATACCAAGTGGCTCCTCTGGGGGTAAGCACTACACATAGGATGGGAGGGGCTTAGCAGGATGTATGTTATCCTGAGGATACTAAGAATGTAGAAGGCAGGAGGGGATTTATTAAAATTGGAGCACACAATCTGGAGCAGCTGTGCATAGTAACCAGTCAGCTTCGAGCTTCAACTTGTTCAGTTAAGCTTTGAAAATAAAACCTAGAAGCTGATTGTAGTCATGTAAAACTGTTGTAGATTCTGATTGCTCCAGTTTTCAAATATCACCATCACAGTGTGTTCTTTCTTCTGTGGGGTGAGGACTAGTCAGGAGCTGAAGCCTGTGAGCCTGAATAAAAATTTGAAAATAACTAGAGGACATGGCACAACAACCGTGATTACTCCTAATGCTCCCTCCTTCTACCTTGCTGCACTTTATTGAAGAGCTAAACTATTATGGGACTGTGTCAGGAAGGACAAGCCAGCAACCAAGATTGCGGCCACAGGAGAATGCCTGTTCTCCACATTCCCATGAAGAGAGCTGCATGGTGCATGCGCATATGCAGACATGCAAGATAGATTTCTGGATGTGAATGGTTGTGTGCATGCGCATGCGGGAACGCGCACGTGCACTTTGTGACAGTTCTTGGTGCCAAGTGGACTATTTAAATGAGGCAAATACCCAGGATCAATGTAGTCTGGTCTACAGCGTTCCCTGTGACCCCTGCCACCTGTTTGCCTTGAAAACCTGTTACAGTTGCTACTTGGCGTGTTCCTGATTACTCTTGCTATCTGCCTGCATCCTACCCCGGCTTGTCTCTGACTCTGCTTCTGCCTGCTCCTTGGTTACCTCGCTGCCCGCCTGCTGCCGACCCGGCCTGTACTTTGACTGCTCTCCAGCCTCTGCATCAGTTCCTGATCTGCCTGCTTGTGTATGATCTGACCTGCCTGTACCTGTTTGTGTTCCTGCCTACAGAACACCGCTTCGCTGTCTGCTGAGTCCATTTTCCAGTCTGTGGCGCTCTACTTCCAGCCTACTCCAGTCTTCGGCCTTCCAGCTGTTCCTGGTCTTCCTCCTTGCTAGTGGTCCTCCACGGTATTATCGGAAGTTCTTAACCAGCGCCTGCATCAGTGATCCTGCCAGGCACTCGTGCCACTCCCGAGCTTCCTGTCTTCACTATCAGGGGTTCTCGAGTCAGAGGTGTAAGAGAGGCTGTCCTCTGCATATCGGGCTCCACCACCAGGTACATGACAGACTGTTTCCATCTTCAGGAACATTATATTACTACTTACCATACCAATGAACTGCACCGATTCCACTGTTGTAGACTGTTTTCACTTGGGGGTTGTTAGAGACCTTAATAGCCCTGTTTAATAGAAAGGCCCCAGCTGTAGGATTCGGCCACACTGAGTTAATTGTGGTCTGCCTATGGGTATATATGTTGCTTAGTACTTTCTCAGGCTGATGTACAGTATGTTTCTGTGTTTACTGCTGATCACAGGATGTGTTATTCACCTTTTTCGGGATGGTTATTATGCTTCTAGTATGTAGTGTAACAGTTTATCACTATTTATTCATATTTAAAGCATTCATTGAAAACTCACCCAATTATTGCATCATTAACATATAACCATAAGTACTGTGAACCTAATTTATTTATTTAGTTAAGTCTACTCATTCTTTTGAGATTTCTGTGTCACCTGATATGCTTAAAGTGTATGTATACTCTAAAGCCCTGTTCACCCTGGCATTAGAAGCAGATGTTTGAAGTGAATTTTTGCTTTTCCTCGAACATCTAGTAAAGCCCCTTGTAATGGATAATATGGACAGCGAACAGAGCTGTTCACATTTGAAAAAAATGTAGTGTTTGCGTCTCTTTGCATCACTGTGCAGCAAAAAGGAAGCTACATGTTGGGGGAGATTTACTAAAACTGGAGCATGCATCTGTTGCAGCTCTGCTTAGAAACCAACCAGGTTCCAGGTTTTATTGTCAAAGCTTAATTGAACAAGCTGAAGTTAAAAGTTGATTGGCTACCACGCACAGCTGCACCAGATTCTGAGTTCCCCATTTTTAGTAAATCTCCCTTGTTGAGTCTTGGAGCAGTTGAAGCTTGTCAACTTCTTCCTATGGTAACGCGCCATAAATGCACCTGTAGTATTTAGGGTCCGTTCACACTGGCATTAAGAACAGGCATTTGAGAGGCATTTAAGAGATTTTAAAAATGCCCCTCAAACGCCTATGCACAAGATACAATAGACAGCACATAGTGCTGTTCACAGTAAGCGTTAACACCCAGCGGGCCTTTTCTTCAGTGCGCATGCGCTGATGACATCAGCAAAAAAGTATATAGTGAATATCTCCTAAACTGTGCAAGTTTAAGAGATATTCACAGTATCTACAGGGTAAGCCTTATTACAGGCTTACCTGTAGGTACAAGTGGTGCAACAGAGTTTACAGCCACTTTAATGTCTCTACAAATCATGTTTTAGATATGTATGAATAAAACTTTTTTTTGATTAATTGGGTGTGGTACCAAAGAGTCCTACCAGTTCTTATCTTGGGGCTGCAAATCAATTATTGTCTATGTTTTGGAGAAGAATACAGTGGGCGTTATTGAGGGCAGAGCTGATACCACTCACCAATCAGAAATGCTATTTGTTGTCATCATACAATAGAAAATGTGGAGTGGAGTTAAAGTGTTACTAAACTCAGGATCCTGCATTCAATATATCTGGTCTTCCATAGTACACAGAACATGGAAATTCCATTATTTTAGTAAGTATAAACTGCTAAATACCTGTTCTCATCAGCAGTATATAGCAGTCTAATGACTTCCATCAGTGTCTGGTTAAAGTTCGTAGGAGTCCCCATTTCCCCTGATTGTCCTATGAGGCTGCATGACTCCTGACCCTCTGTTTGGACAGTGCTGATTGGCCCTGTGCTGATCACATGCATCCCCCCCCCCAAAAAAAAGAAAAAGTCTAGCAATACACACCAAACAGAGCATGTGCAGAGTGTCCCAGGGTTCTGTTCTATCAGGAGATGGATTGGCGACTGTGGAAGGAAGGGATGATCGGAGGAGACAGGATCAAACAGCCTTTTGACACAATGTGTAGGATTATCCCCTTAGATTCAACAGTGAGTATAAGAAGCATACATTACTACTAGTGTTGAGCGAACCCGGACTGTAACGTTCGGGTCCGTACCGAACTTTCGGGTGTCCGTGGCACGGACCCGGACATTTCAAAAATCGTTCGGGTTCGGTCCAACTTTACAGGCCCAGGCACGGTGCCTGTGGGCTTTCAAGCCATGCCTGGGCTTGCAATGTCAGGCCCAAGCGAGTTGTGATCATCATTACATACGAAGAATATGAGTGACAACTTAGATTCCCCTATTAGGATGTGTAACACAGTTTTCCGACAAACTAGGACAGAGGAGGCTAGTAGGGAAGGAAGGTGTCAGCGGTTAGGTAGAGGACTATCTTGTCTTGGGACCCTGTGAGACGTGTACGAGACAAACCACACATAACGATCTGAAAAAGAAAAAAAACCCCCCCCCCTACGTACACTAGTCGTGTCCCGGTTAGTCGTGACAGGTTTGTCTCCCAGTCCTCAGT
>BLSH010016274.1:98648-113272 GCA_018402905.1 Glandirana rugosa | reverse complement strand
GAAATATGAAATATGTATGTTTTTTCAAAAATGTGAAAAGATAACCTAAACATATGTGTATATATATTCCGCAGTGGGAGTCTTGTCTTGTATGAATGCCCCTGAAGAAAGGATTGGAATATCCTGAAACATGTCGGGCTTATTGAGCTACTTGGCAAGAATCATGCAAAATATAAGACAGTAAAAATGTTGCTGTTGAATTCATATAAATTCACTCCTGCTCTGATTATAAGTATTATGTATTTATGATCTTTTATGACTTTGTTTTTTGTCTTTTCTGACCTGTATGGTTTTTCTACGCTGAAATATTGTAATAAACTAAATCTATTTTTATATAAATTTGAATCCATTATCTGTGCCCTGAAAATCCCAATCTATTTGAGGGAAACTTCTTCTGTTAAATATTTATACCCTGGGATGTGTGGCACATAGGGCATCTTCTGCCCAAGTGATCAATACTAATCATATTAGTTCACATTTAGGTATTTGTAGGTATTTATTGTTGTCTGTGTCACCAGGGCTTCTGTTAGAAAACATGGGGTCCCATACAGCCTACCTAAGAGGGTTCCCCCGGCTGGAAGTGACTGAGGACGTAGATTTATCAGTCCCTTTCTCTGCAGCCTAAGCTGCACAGATGAATGAATTGGAAGTGCTCTGAGGCTTCTTGCTCATTCACAAACTGAAGCATAGTAAACAATGTTTACTATGCGTCAGTGATGAATGGACACAGGAGTGATTGGTACTGATCACTCACTGTGTTCATTCAGGAAAGGAAGGGGCAATTAAATTATATATTTACCCACCCCTTCCCCCGCCTCCCATCCTGAAACATCTCTCTGTGCGCCCACAGCAGCTGTCGGCAGAAGAAGAGAGAAGCTGGCAACGCTGTGGGAGAAAGGGGCACACAGGGGGCCCGGACAGCAGATGGAAAGGACTCATGTGTTAGAACCAATTTCCCTGCAGTGAAGCCGGAGGAAGAAAGAGGAGGAGAAGCTGACAGCGCTGCAGAGGGAAGCAGAAGAGGATCAGTGTCTGCAGTAAGACAGTACAGACGGACCTCCTGCTCAGCAGGTGCATGGGCCCACCTTTTGAACTTATGGCACCCGGGCCCAGTACAGTAGGGCTGGCTGTACTGCTTTATCAGAGGCCCTGTGTTTCACTGCTGGGGAGATGCACAATTTTGATTTGAGCTGGTGACCATTGTCACGAGGACACAAATGATGGGAAATCCAAAATGTTATGGTAGTCAATGGAGCAGGAGGTCATAGGAAATCTTCCAGGGTCTGATGAAAGCAGTCTAAGAGCTATTACCTCACTTTGCAAAAGAAAGCTGTAGGGATTTACCAATTAGTGCTTGCTCACATGTGCAGTATGTGGCGTATTTCCACGCTCGATAAACATGAATCACCGCTAGGGTACATAGAGGACAATTGTTTTCTATGTGCCCCATTCATACCACAACATAGGCATGATGTATGGTGCAGTGCAGAAATGTCAGCATGTTACCAAACTGCTGTGCAGAGACATAAAATAAAGTTAAAAAAAAAAAGAAAAATAAGCAGTGCAACCTGCTGAAATTTCCTGACGAGGCTCACATTGATAGCTTTCCTGCACAGTGTTATCACCCTGGCTAGTGTGAGCCTAGTATGGCTGTTGTGACAGGAAGCCAGGAAAATCTATGGGTTATGTCTAGGATGGGAGATATGTAGCGCCCTCCTAGTTTGGGTGTTAGTGAGTGTATATAGTTTTTGGCTTTTTTCTGCTTAACAGGAGAGCAGATAGGTAAATTTATATGCTGTCTGCTTATCAGAGAGCCTTGATTTGAATAAGGTCTGCTCAGTGTGCCCTGGTGCTGATTCATGTGGTCTGGAAGGTTTTAAACTGTCCAGTAGTATGGGTTCCTATTGGACAGTGGAAGGAAAACCCAGCCAGTGACAGCAGGTGTATATGGATGTAGTTCTGACCAATTAGCAGGAGAGGTGCCCCACTGCATTTTTGGGTGAACACATTCATATAAAAAGAAGCACATGGCCTTAGGGTCAGGAGTTCCAGCCCACCTAGACCTCAGGGGTGGAGGTGTGTGTTCTGTCCTGACTGCTAGGCTTGAGGGCTATCCAGGAGGCTGCGGATGCTAGGCCTGGTCGAGGCCTAGCTGAAGTTGCTGAAGCTGCAGCCCAGAGTTCTTAGAAGCTGACAGAGAGGGAAGTCCTTGGATCTGGTCTGGTATCACAGTGGCAAAGTGTCGCTTGGAAGTTGGGAGAGAGAGGCTACCGGCTGTTCCGGGACATGGTGTGAGTACAGACCTATGAAGGGATCCCTGAGACCGAGTTGCTAGAAATTTCCCTCCTGCTCATCATAATCAGCTAACTGGGTGTGTGAGCTAGAAAGGAGACACTGATGAGTGTCTTGAAGAACAGAGTCCGGTTTATCCTGTACTGCTTAAAAAGGGACCTGTTCCACTGAAATCAGCCTGCATTAAGTTCCATTGGTAGTCTGCTACATTGAGTTAGAAAGGAGACACTGGCGAGTGTCTTGAAGAAGCAAGGTCTGGCCTGTCCTTTACTGCTTGGAAGGGGACTTGTTTCAATGAGATCAGTCTGCTATGTAGTGCCACTGATGGTCTGCTGTACAGAGATAGGGAGAAGTTGTCCTCGCTTGAAGTCAGTTATCTTGGAGTATCCCATCTATTCCCTTCTCCTAGTTCTACAGTAAAGCATCAAAAATTCATCCCCTAGACTGGTCATTAGAATAACGAGCAGGATTGTGTGTGTGTGCACCTGTCAGTGTAAAAAATCCGTTGTGACTGGCTGCAGGATAATCAGAGGGAGGCCCGGGTCATATATAAATTAGCAGCTCCTTCGGCGGTACCGCTACAGATATATTTGTCCCAGGATTATGCTGTACACAGTGTTTGGGCTGTGTAGTGAGCCTGTTTGGGCTCAATGAGGGCTAACAAGCTCAGGTGTAACAGATAAAGCTCTCAGGGTTCCATAAAAATCCCAGGTTGCTTCAACAAGGGGCTCCACCCTGGAACCACATCTCTGTGCACGACAGAGCCACAATACCTCTGAATGGTGAGGTTAAGTCTGGGTGACTAAAAGCCTCTGTTTATTTCTCTGTGAAAGCCAAGTGTCTGGGCAGAGGTAGGCTGTGGCAGAACAAGTAGTCAGGTTCCTGTGTCTTTGTAGCTAGACACCCAAAGTGGCAAGGGTTTATTTTGCGTTTTGTTTTATTTTACCTGTTTTGATGCCTGTCCTTTGTAACCACAGACGTGTAAATAAAGCACAGTTTTTGCTTTCACAAAGATCCTGCTGTCTGTTCGTGCCTACTTCACTGTGCTGTGACCCATCCAGGGGGTCCTGCACACCCCGCTACTGAGCTAATCCCTTACATTGTATAAGAAAAAAAAAATGTAGTGCAAGGACAACATGCAAAGATACTGTGGGGTTGATTTACTAATGCTGGAGAGTGCAAACACTGGTGCAGCTGTGCATGCTAGCCAATCAGCTTCTAACCTCAGCTTGTTCAATCAAGTTTTGACAATTAGAGCCGGTTCACACTGAGGCGACTTGTCAGGCGACTTGAGTCGCCTGACAAGTCATCCCCATGCAGTGCAATGGAACCGTTCTAATAGGAGCGACTCAGGTGCACTATTTTCGGGGCGACCGCAGCGCAACTTGCATTGACTTCTATGTAAAGAAGTCTCCTTGCAAGCCGCGCTGAGGTAGCCTCGAACGGGGCGACTTGCTTTGCCCTGCAAGTCGCGCCGCTCCAGTGTGAACCGGCTCTAAAACCTTGAAGCTGATTGGTTTCTGTGTGGAGCTGCACCAAATTTTGCACTTTCAAGCTTTAGTAAATCAACCCCTGTATCTCACACTGCTCTTTACAGAGTGTTTCCAATTTTGGCATCCACAATAAACTTGAACTTTTTTTCCAATTAAAACTTTGCTGTAGAAGACAGCCAGTGCCAAGATTCAGTGTTAAACATGTATGACCAACCAAAAAAAAGAAATATAAATGTACAATGTGGTCTGTTTGGTACTTCCTCATGTGATGAAATGGGAAGTAATTCAACATTATTGCTAAAACATGTTATTTTTTGTTGTCTGGCTTCATTCACGTGCTGGGACATATTACTAGTCCCTGACATTTAAAAAATATGCCCAAACTGTTGACAATTGACAAGTGTCATTAGCTACCAATACTTTCCAAATTATATATTTTATCCAATGCTTGCATGCTGAAAGGTTTATTGACTCTACATGGTGCAAAGGGAGTTATTAAATGCTCCAGTGCATTATTTTTTGTATTTTGCTAGCAAACTCTATTACGTTCTTTTCTATTGCTACACCAAAAATTCTCTAGTCATTCTCACATCTGGTGCATCAGTACTGAAAAGTACTAAGTAAAAAATAGCCTTGGATTATAAATAACACCAGCCTTCCACTTGCATACAGTATGTAAAAACCCTTACCTTACCACATAGGGACTGAAATTGGTTAATTTATACAATTAAACCAACTTCATTTTCTGGCTGGCAATAAAGCCAGTAATAATGTATTAGAGTTTAGTCACCATAAGAGGGCCACTAAACAAAAGTCTGTATATGATAAAGTATATAGTCATTTCTATTCAAACTTTTTTCCAGTGTTTTTTTGGTTTGTGATTGGTTTTGTGTCTCAGGCCAGCCAAAAAAAATAATTCCGGAATATTTTAGGTCTACTGTAGTGCCTCTTACAACTTGCCATACCTTGAACAACTCGAAGGAGTAGTACATTTATTTGGAAGCTTTCTTAGATCACTGACCTAAAAAATAGACCCAACATTTCTCAGAAAACTCCAAAGTGCCCTTCGTATTCTGATATCTTCAGGTAATTAACCATAGCTCAGGTCTGTAAGGGAGGATAGGTGATAATCTGTTATGACCATCTCTCTATGTGTATTTTCTCAAGGTGAGTGTCTCTGTTAATGTTTCTAAAGATAAACTTCTTTTTAAAGAATCATTAAAGTAAAAAATTTACTAAGTGTAATTATTTTTAAAGACTCTCTGGTTGTACCGTTGCCACCGCCATTGTGCATGCCCTGGTCGTGGATTCAACTGGTCATTTCCCCTTTTCCTTTTGAAAGCTGACCCACATGACTATATGCAGCAGATCTAGGGGCAGCTCCAGCACTTAGATACACATGCCCCCCCCCCCCCATCCTCTCTGTACATATCATAACCACATTATCAAGCAGGGAGGATCTAGAAGGGATGGTTGATAGATTCTTCTTCTCTCTGCTAGCTTCCCCATGTGAGATACACGAAACAAGCTTGGGGGTTCTGTTATAAAGAGAGCCTTAGCCAGTCTTTTATTACATAATATTTTTTTTTCCAACACGTGACTACAACATCACCAACTGGCGCTGTGCAGGTAATGGAAAAGTCATTCTATTTCCTAAAGTGATGTTTCTAGTTCCCAGATTATTTCTAGCTCCTCTTCCAGATCTTATTGTATGGGGAGAACCAATTTAGAAATGTCGCATGGCCTTGCTTTATAAACTCTTAGTACAAACTACAATGTATTTGGGACATTTATTTTGATTTATTTATACAGTATATTTCTTATTGTTATATGGTAAAAGAAGATGATCTATAGAAAGTTGGTACTCTGGGTTTTATATCACTTTAACACCCTAAAGTTAACCTGTCAGTTCTACTTAAGTTCCAAACTGGGTACAGCAATGACATTCAGACACTCAAATGGTGTCTCGCCAGGGGCGTTGCTAGGTCTACAAAAGATCTGGGGCTAGAGCCCATAGCAGCAAAGTAAAGAAAGACAGACATACGCTTGAGCGGGCATAGATGTAATAAAATAAATAATAATAGTAATAAATATACGTGTATATATATATATATATATATATATATATATATATATATACACATATACACACGCACGGTCTGCATTCCAGACCGGGACATACCTGCTAATTGCAGAACTGCACCCACCCTGTAAGAGACTCGGGGCTATGGGCCCCAGACTCGGGGCTATAGCCCCAATAGCCACCCCCTAGCAACGCCTCTGTGTCTCGCTATCTCTCAGGGGCTGCAATATGCAAGTTATGATATTTACCTGTAATGTTAAAAAGCTGCCTTCAGAATCTTTGGGTTTCCCATCAATGTTATATATTGTAGCGATGGATCATTAGGAAGGTACGAAAAAGTATTGCCTAGCCTTCAACATTGCAGGGAAGTGTCAAAACTGACATACCAGTCTAACAACTATGCTTAAATATGTTCCTCTCCTCTCCTGCTACTTATCCTAGCTAACCTGTGTAAAACAGATGGGTATAATTACCTTTCTTTATTCTGATCCAGACGGTCACATGACCCCTGTGTCAATAAGCAGCGGTTGCAGGGGAGGGGACAATGGCTGGGAATTCCAGAAGTCATGATATCACTCATAGGCTCTCATGTCCCACCTGTTGTAGGCGCTCACTGACACAGGGGAGTCAGAGCTGCAGGATCATGTGATAGACCAGGGCAGGCTAAAAATAGGTAAGTATGTACATCATTTTTACAGAGGTTAGGCAGGATAGGTAACATGAGGGGGTAGGGAACATTTTTAAGCAAAGTTAGCTTTAGGCTGGAATTCCTCTTTAATATTTGGGAAAGCTACAGGTACACTTTAATGTAGGCATAGACATGGGGTAACAAATGTTTTTTTCTAACATGATGAAACACCCATTAGAGTAAAAATTCAGACCAGTTCACTGTCAAATTGTCATTAATTTTTTCTTGAAGTACTCATATCTCATATAACTCAGATATGTTCTAATGATTCTCTGCCTGGCTGGATCCACACTGTTGCAGTGTGTTAATAAAACTCCAGTTAACCTGCATTATACTGTGCATTAATGTTCATTGTGTTAGGGCTAACACACCAAAAATGATGCATGCACTATTTTTTTCTAACATAGTGCACCATGATGCACTGTATTGCATTACCATGCACTGTGGTGCACTGCAATGCAAGTGGATTAGTGTACATAAGGGTGTATAGCACCACAGTGCAATAACACATTTTTGCCTGTTTCAGTAATGCGCGCGTTGGCATGTGGGAACTGCATGGTATCATTTTTAAGGTTACCAAGTGTCAGAGTGACCAGAATAGGCCCCTCCACCTTCCGTTTGAGCATGCCCCACAGATGCTCAATAGGGTTTAGGTCTGGAAACAAGCTTGACCAGTCCATCACCTTTACCATCAACTTCTTTAGCAAGGCAGTGGTCGTCTTGGAAGTGTGTCTGGGGTGGTTATCATGTTGGAATACTGCCCTGCGGCCCAGTCTCCAAAGGGAAGGAATCATGCTCTGCTTCAGTATGCCACAGTACATGTTGGCATTCATGGTTCCTTCAATGAACTGTAGCTCCCCAGTGCCGGCAGCACTCATGCAGCCCCAGACTATGACGCTCCCACCACCATGCTTGACTGTAGGCAAGACAAACTTGTCTTTGTACTCCCCACATGCTTGATGCCATCTTAATCAAATAAGTTTATCTTGGTCTCATCAGACCACAGGGCATGGTTCCAGTGATCTAGGTCCTTAGTCTGCTTTTTTTTGTGGGCTTTTTTGTGCATCATCTTTATTAGAGGCTTCCTTCTGGAATGACAGCCATGCAGACCAATTGGATGCAGTGTGCGGCGTATGGTGTGAGCACTGACAGGCTGACCCCCCACCCTTTCAACCTCTGCAGCAATGCTGGCAGCACTTATACGTCTATTTCCTAAAGACAACCTCTGGATATGACCCTGGGCCTTGGCAGTCTTCTTATAGCCTCGGCCATCTTTATGTAGAGCAACAATTCTTTTTTTTAGATCCTCAGAGAGTTATTTGCCATGAGGTGCCATGTTGAACTTCCACTGACCAGTATGAGAGAGTGAGAGCGATAACGCCAAATTTAACACACCTGCTCCCCATTCGCACCTGAGACCTTGTAACACTAATGTGTCACATGACACCGGGGAGGGAAAATGGCTAATTGGGCCCAATTTGGACATTTTCACTTAGGGGTGCACACACTTTTGTTGCCAGCGGTTTAGACATTAATGGCTGTGTGTTGAGTTATTTTGAGGGGACAGCAAATTTCCACTGTTATACAAGCTGTACACTCACTACTTTACATTGTAGCAAAGTGTAATTTCTTCAGTGTTGTCACATGAAAAGATATAATAAAATATTTACAAAAATCTGAGGGGTGTACTCACTTTTGTGAGATACTGTACATAAACAATCAAGGCAAAGCCTACATAATGGATATGCTCTCATGTCTATACCCACTTTTGCATCTAAATTGAGACTGAAATTATACAAAAATAGGTTTTCAATGCTCCTCCTTGCCCTAACCAGTATCTTTAATAAATAAGAATGTAGAACAAGGAGGTGCAGCAGTTTCTACCAACCCAATGTGCTGCTTGTATTCACGTGGGTTCCCTTTGAGCTGGTAGAGTACAGTACTGCATATGCACTAGTGAGCTACACAGACTTCTGTATGCTGTCCCTATAATAGCTCACCAGTACAGCAACAGTACTTTGCTCGGCTGACTCAGAGAGACTATGTAATCTACTTGCCTATCCTTTATTGGAGCAAAGTGTATTTTTAAACGATAGAGGTATCTGAGAAGCAAAAGGGGAGTCTCAGTCTGAGTATTGCTACCATTTTTTTTTATTGTTTTGACCTAGAAACTTCTTAAATGCAGATTCTTTATATATCCAGCAAACAGTGAATTAAGCAGACTTTGCAAATTAAATTAAATTTGCAAAAACAACTAAAAGTAAAGCATTAATGTTGCATAGGCATTAAAGTCATTGGGTACAGGGACCACAATAAAAATTGTGACTCAAGAGTAATAGGGGAAGATACATGTGCAGACATATGATACATAAATTCCTATTTTAGAGTCATTCATTCGTGGAAAGAATTCTGCATATGTCTAGGCTGTAGGGAAGGACTGGGGATCAGTTAATACAAATAGGCCTCAGTTAAGGACTTGATATTTCACAATGATATTTGGCCTTGAAGCCAACCTCACGATCCCTCTAATTTTCTTTTTTTTATCACTCCCTATCCTATAGCTTTAATTTATAACGAATGCTGCTAACGGTATATTAGCAAAAAAAGAAAGCTCAGACATAAGGAAGCTATGATAAGCATCTGTGTAGTGTATTTTCTAGGGCAATGTGCAAGTTCAGCCATATTTTTATTAGTTTACTCCTGGATAACAACCATACTGTTCCTGCTTGGGTGCTTGTACATGACTGTGATAGGAACATTAGACTGTCAGCTATTTCCACAGTAGGAACTGATTTAAATGGTATATTGTAAAACATTGCAGAACAGTACTGCTATATAATTGAGTAAAAAAAAAAAATCAAACAATAACTTGTAGCTGGGCTTTTGTTTCTTTTGCTTCTACATAGAGTGGTGATAACTACTGTATATTCCAATCTTTATGGAAGTGACACAAGACAGACTATTTGACAGACTGGCTATCAAGGAGGCTGGAGAACTGAGTTTGGCACCTACTACTGACAAGGCCTATAGAGATATTTTGGGGATTTCCTTTTATATACATAGGTTTTAACTGAATTCTCTATTTTCCTCCCACATTTAAAAAATAATACTGATAGGTTAGCTGATGTTTGTCTGCATTGCCCCTCCTGTGTGTATTTAAGCAGGTTGGAATAGTTAGTGGGTGCTGTCCCAGCTGGGAGAGTTCAGATTAATGCTTGATCTTTTGGTGGATTTTTTGGTCTAGGTCCACCCCACTTGCCTGCATGATATGAATTGGGCATTGATTCAGTTTGAGAGAGAGAGGAGTGTCCCTCAAGGAATCCCCTGTGGAGTCGTTAATGGACACTTTGGGGTTCATTTACTAAAGCTTGAAAGTGCAAAATGTGGTACAGTTCCACACAGAAACCAATCAGCTTTAAGGTTTTATTGCCAAAGCTTGATTGAACAAGCTGAGTTTAGAAGCTGATTGGCTAGCATGCAAGGTTTTGCACTCTCCAGCTTTAGTAAATCAACCCCTTTGTGACCACAGTACAGCCTTGTGCTGTAAGACCCATAGAAGATGGATGAAGAGATCCACAGGAGTAGGAGAATGTCATCTGTCATGGCCTGCAACAGAGACTTTTAACTTGGGGATTGCCCTGAAGATGCCAGTACTGGATTATGCCTCCGAAGAATCTACACTTGCGTTAGAGAGCCTGTAAGGGACTATGGACACCGGAATGCACTTTTGCAGTTATGCCAGGGCAGCACATCAGCTTTTCGTTATAGTGAGTAGGACAGTATCGTGCCTTGCCTGTTGGACTGTAAAATGTCTACTTTTGCACCCTTATCAAGTAAAGTGTTTGAATCTATGTCCTTGCTTGGTCTGAAGTCCTTAAAGAGGTGTATCATAAGTAACTGGCACACACATAGTTTACTGAGTGGGTCTTAGCATATTGGGGTATGAAGATATTGATGTTGAATGGAGTAATGTAAAGACATAAGTAGTTGCCAAGAGTAACTGAAGTATAAGAAGTAGCCTGTCGATAGCGTGTACCTGTTATAGTGAGGGAGATGTTGTCGGCACTCCTTTTGCCAGTGATCTCCTATAGCAACGGTAGTGCAGAGGTTCATCCATCCTGTACAGAGGTATAGTGCATGTATGGAGCCCACGCAGAGTGCATGGCGGGGCCCACTCCACTACTTGGGGGCAGTAATGGAAAACACTGGGCATGTGGATGTGGACATTGACTTAGCGTGCCCCTTCAAAATGCAAGTTACTGTGAGGGTGTGCATTGTCACTGGGAACTGAGAGTTAACAGGAGGACAGTGAAGGTGTCAGTGTACATAGTGTACGTTCTTCTCTAGGAGTAATGGTCCACCTTAAGTTTGAATATTCCCCCATGGCAGCCTCAGCCTTGTCCCAATGTTTTGAGAAAGACAACACAAAGTAAAGGTACCCCATGTGTGTGTAACCTGACCCCGTAACTGTGCCTAACGTAGCACAGAAGAACCCACCCCGTAAGCTTCTCATGTGACCTTTGCTTGGTGCCCCACAAGGAGGGAAACATGGAGGCCGTGATCAACAACTACACAGCTACCTCTACATGTATGTAGTGTATGTGTGTATAACTGTGGTAAATATATAAAATATATATATATATAAATATATAAAATTCTCAGACTCCTGATAACTCAAGGTTGGATATTCTTTTTTTTGCGATTTACAAGCCCTTTCCTGCATGTTATCAAGATAGCTTACTCTCAACTATGTTACTGTATGGAACCCTCCATGCCTATATTGACAAACTGTAATGCCTCTTGTTCATATTCCTTTTTCATTATCTCTACACATTTATAATTGTAGTTTACTTACTCAAATATGTTCATTTCTTCATGTATGTTGTTTGTGTTCACAGATTACACACCACTGCATTTTCAAGTTATTGTTGTCCTCTTGCAATCCTAAATTCAAATGTTCTAAAAATGATTGCAAAGAAATAAGATGGTACAGTAAGTTGATAACATAAATAATGCTGTTTTATACTGGCCATGTAAACTGCAATTCTGAGCAATCAGTCCAACATTGCATCACTGTAAGACATCAAGAAGCCAACCATGTATAATTATCTCATCCAAATCTGTACGAAATTATTGAATGTGTTGATAAATGTCATGGTAAAGGAAAACCAATGTGAATCGTTAGTGTCTGTGCACAGCTACAAAACAAAGCCTTATAACTCTATCTTGCGAAAAAGCCAATTGTCAGGATATTATCTATTTCAATCCAACATCCACATATCATTTAGTCATTTAGCATAAAGAGTTGATAAATGGCTGATATTTCCATTAGAAATACTAAATAGTTTCCCCCCCCTCCCTTCCCCTCTCCGCTCCCCCCCGTCTTGGGGCCGTCCTACCCCCTCTCCCTCTATGTCTCCCTATTCTTGAGCTCTTCTTTTCTACTCCTCTCCATTCCACTGTTCTTTTCTTTTTCTTCTGTACGACAGCCTCCAACCACCACATTCAGGACGCCTCTGACTCTCAAACAATCACTCTCCAGGCCCAAATCTAACCCTCGACTCTAGAAGTGGGGACTCACAACCCATAGGACCTCGTTCACTCTTAGGGTAACCTTACCCCACCTTCCTCCCCCTTCTCCTCAATTTGTTACAGGGTAACTACGGCCTGGACCCTTATATTCTTCCCCACTGGTCTATACATGTTATATTTGACTCAGATTTGGTTCTGAACGATTGATGCATTTCCTTGTAATGCTGTTATTTTTTCTCAATAAAAAGTTTGAACCACAAGAAATACTAAATAGTTTAAGGCAGAACTCTGGAGAAAACAGAAAATTAACCCTTGCAATGTGTCTCCATCCACATTAATATGTTTAATTGCTCATTTTATTCTAGAAAAAGAGAACTAAGCAATAATGCTTGCCTAATTTCTCATTCCACTGGCTGAAGGTGCTCTTCCTCTCTATGCTCAGGGACATGGGCAGGGCTGTCAAATTCTCCATGTACAATGCAGAGCAGCAACAATAAGAGCAGCTTTAGGGCGGGTCATGAGATGGAAGAGAACCCTGTCAGAGCCAAGAATAAGGCAAGTACTTATGCTTATTCCAGTCCCCAAGAAAAATGAGCAATTAACCCTTGCAATGTTGAGGGGGAATGCCTTCATTTATATTATCGTATAGAATTTTTATTAAACATAATATGCATAATAATTTCCTCAATAATACTGAAAATCCTACTGAAGTGTAAACACAGACCATGGTGTGATCAAAAACTGATTGCTAGTTTTTTATAAAGCTTACACATAGCTGATGGCATCGGCTGGAAGAAGCTTTAACTGTCCGCGTGTCCCTATGGAACATTAGCATTACTGGAGATTACATTAAATCTTCATTCTTTGGTAGGCGAAAGGTTACACCCTCTAACCCACGGTTGTCTGTGTATAGAAAATTTCTTATCTTACACATTCTTGGTTATTAGGATGCTGCAATATTGCAACCACAGCCAAGCACCATGTGTCACAGACTGGGCTATCTTATGAAACAAAGGCATTCTGAGCTTCTGATTAGCCAACACAATAGCTTCCAGGAATAAAGTCATCTTAGTTCATTAAAGGAGAACATATTCTTGGAATAATAAATTATGTATGAAAAATTAACCCACTACAAAAAGAGAAATAGGTCAGTCAATGATAACTAAGCAGTGCCCTACATTTCCTAAAAGATATCCAAAGTTAAAACGTTTTGTTTTTGGAAGGAATCCGGAATGGTCAAAACAACTGTTGGACTGTTGCTGTCTATGACCCTATGGGGTGATTTCCATTCACTTCCTGTCCCAAAGACAAATCGGGAAATGAGGGGAAATCCTCTCTGAAATAGCTGTCTCTGGCACAATTGTCGATTCTTGTTTTAGTGACAACTTAACATTTTGCATTCCCTTTTACTTTCTTTTCCACTGGCAATGGTCACCGGGACAGGTGCAGTGAGTGAATTTCCATAGCAGGGACCTGAACAAGAATGAAAAACTGACAAACGCACTACATTTTGCCTGCTTTATTCAAATTAAGAAATAAAGAAAAGTTTTGTCTTCTGCCAAATGTTTTGACTGTTATCCAACCTAAAGAAAAAAGTTTTGGCTGGAGTTCAGCTTTAAAAACAAAATAAGTAAAAAAAATAAACATTTATTTCACCTAAAATTATAAAAATTATTGTCACCTAAATTTCGCCAATGTCAGCACCCAGAATTCCCGGTAATGTGTTTACAAACGTTAGTGAGTGATGGGTCATCGATTGACAAGGTTTACATCACTGGATCCTGTGATTGACGTGGATTACATCACCCGACATCTTATTTAACCCCTTCCTTACCGGGCCATTTCTGACACTCCTCTCCTACATGTAAAAATCATCATTTTTTTGCTAGAAAAATACTCAGAACCCCCAAACATTATATATGTTTTAAATGAGCCGCATTGTAGGAGAAAATGTTGTATGTTTTTTAACCCGATTGAAATGACAAAACATAAAAAAATTAAGTGATTTGACAAAGAAAAGGTTTTTTTTGCGCAAACTTTTTAAGGACGCGTTTATAGCACACTATATTTTTCAACGTTACTAACGGTAAAATAAGGGATCTCACGGACGATTTTTTTGTATATATTACAAACCCCCAAGACTCATAAAAAGATCGTTTTTTTACTACTAAAAATGTACATCCTCTCCTCACAGTCTTTACCGGGCCATTCCTTCCCCAATTTATTCTACAGCCCACTACATTAGGTGCAGTTAGTGTCCTAGGTCACTACATTTGGAACAGTTAGCTACTGGGTAGTGAGTGATTGCAAACATTTGTGTAATGGCCCTTAAGACCCACGACTGTAACCGCTTTAAATCCACTGTTATTAAAAATATTAAAATCCACTTTATTTACAAATAAAAAAAATGAATAAAACAAAAATTTCGACTTGAGGTCGGTTTTGAAAAAAGAAATCCAACCTATTGTCAGTTTTGTAAACCGTCTTCTGTTTTGAAAAGAAATAAAGAATTAAACTTATTTCGTCCGTTTTACAT
>BLSH010016274.1:85458-98263 GCA_018402905.1 Glandirana rugosa | reverse complement strand
ATATGACCTCACATCTCTCCTGCAGGCTGGAAAGACTGAGATCAGAAAAAAAATTTCCGATCCCAGCCTTTCCAGCCGTGATCACGGCTTTGTTTACAAAAGCCGGGCCGGCGTGACGTCATAACATCGCGCCCGGTCCTCCGAGGGTCATAGAGATGACTGGTGACCAGATGGTCATCAGTCATCTTCCTGACAAACATCCAGCGGCGACGGATCTCTTCTCCCTGCCGCCGATCGTACGGGCGGCACGGGAGAAGCACCGAATGGCGGCGGGAGGGGGGGGACGTCCCCTCCCGCTGCCTACAAGAACGATCAAGCGGCTGATCTGCCGCTATGATCGTTCTTGTGGTGTGCAGAATCGCCTGCTGTAAAAAATGATATCTGAATGGTGCCTCTAGCTGCTGGCACCATTCAGATATCCCCCCTCAAAGTCTAGGACGTCCATGGACGTCCTACCGGCGAGAAGGGGTTAATGTGGATATACATCAGGGACATTAATACTTTGAATGTGTTTGTTTTACAACATATTTCAATTAAAATACTTTTTTAAGGTTTATGTGTTTTTTTTTTTTATGTTAGCTTTTTTAGGTAAAGGGTACTAATCAATCCTACGAGCATATCTTGGAGCTTCTTTATTATAAAGGGGCCTTCCAGATTCCACTGTAAGATCGTCCTATATAACCCCACCTCCTTTGGAGGCCATGTCAGCTCTCCTTGCAAGGTTCCCCCCCCCTCTCAATATTGAAAGATATGTTGCCTGGTCTGGTAAAGGAGCCACATGCTTGATATCTCCCTTTGCTGGGCAGAGAGGCTGCATGCCTAATAAGGGCCTAGGTAAAATCTTTATTATCTGACTTAAGGATTAAAGTGGAAGTAAAGGCAAAACCTATCTCACTTTAAACCTACTCTCACTCACATTCTAAGCCTAATCTATCTATCCCTGTAAAGAAAAGATTGTGATACTTACCCATTTTGCAGCCACTCCAGTCCAGTCCCAGGCTGAGCTGTCAGAGGAGGCTTTTAGTGTGTAGGAGAGGCAGCAGAAAATGGAAGCCCCATAGCAAGTTTATGGGTGCAATCACTTCTCTGGCATTTCCCATCCATTGTTGGCTTTTTCCTGCACACAGAGGGTGCTGCTGGAGACTGGACTTGACCAAATTCAGAATAGATAAGTAAAGCAGGGCAAATAGAGGGTGTGAGGTAATTTTGGTACACACTGATTTTGCTCTTAGTTTTGTGTTTCTTTTATTCTTTTCTTTTAAAACAACGCAGCACTGTGCAAACAAAAAACAGCTACCATAACAGATTGGTAATAAAAATAATAAATAATAAATATAAATAAATAATAAAATTAAATAAAAAAAAAAACTAAACAAAAGCCATTTTGTTAAAAAGGGCCTTGCAACAAAAAAACACCTACAAATTGGCCCTATCAATATACAAAAAAAATCAATATAGCGCTCCCCAGTATGAACCGCTGGCGACAGTCCTATCTCCCCCCCCGTTAAAGCACACGCAGCCAGGCACACAGCATTCTTCATTCTTCTACTGGCTCAGAAAACAGCCTAAGGGTTCTTTTTAGGCTTTTTATTGGAATGATGAACTTGGATAAGGCTAGGGAGCATGGGACACCCCAATGAACTGCACCTGAACAACTTGAGGACTCCTCAGTTTCTGGCTGCACTGCCCAAGACAGAATGTCCCATAGGATCCCTAATGCTACTTCTGACCTGTACTCCCTCCAAAATTAAAAGCAACACACAGTCACTTTTCTTCAGCATTGGGGGTTATCTACTCACTACTCACAAGATCATCAGTTGCCTCCTGCCGATATCCAGCAGACTCTGTATGGGCTCTCTCACCGTCCTCTGGGTACATGTCCCCAGGAATTGGCTCAGAGTCCCATAAATATTCAGGCTGCCTGCTCTGCTTTCCCTCCCACTATACTTCCAGAACCCTCTAGAACAGGGGTGTCAAACTGGCGGTCCTCCAGCTGTTGCAGAACTACAAGTCCCTCTGCAAGTGGAAGTCATGCTTTTAACCGTCAGCCTTGATATGCCTCATGGGACTTGTAGTTCAGCAACAACTGCAAGGCTGCCAGTTTAACACCTGAGCTCTAGGAGATGGAGATAACAGAGCAGCAGCCTGTGAAACACTGTGCAGCCCTAGATAATCACCCCCTGCTCCACTGATTACAGTTGAACCAAATTAAATTCACCTAGCAGTCTGCTCTACACCTAGAGGGTGCTATGTGAATTTATCCTCAAAAATAAATAAAAAACCCCAAATAATACGTTGACTGCTAAAATGAACGCCAACTTTGTTTAAAAGAAAGTAATGATAAAATAAAAGAGTTAAACCTAAAACAAAGGCCCTATCAATATGAAATAAAAATACACAAAAATAAATCAACTAAAATACTAAGGGGAAATATTTAAAGGAAAGTATTGCAGCAAATAAAAAAAAGTTGGCTATAGACAGGACAACAACTAAAAGTGACTGCTAACAAAATAAAGATGAAAGATAAATAAGCCCACAATAATAAGAAAAGACAGCAAATGTTGTTGATTGCCCAAAGAGATAGCAATTAGAATAGACGCATAAAGCTCTTATTATTGGCCAGTCTAAGCCACTTGACTAGTTCAATATCTTTGCAGTGCATTATAATTACAGTGAATTTGGGCAGGTGAATTACTGCATTAGTTGCCTCAAACCCATGCTAGACCTGATCCTCATCTGCACATATGAAAATGTATGGTGTGCACTGATGAAACACACAGGAACCCAATACTTCATGAACCTTGACCTCCCTAAGCCCTTAAGTGGCCTAAGTTCCTATTACCAATTAGAATAATACATATTTCATAATTGGTAGCTCTGTGTACATGTACCGTATAGTCCACTTTTCAGAAGAAGCTTTATTCTAATATGCCCTAAACCTCGCCCCCAATGTGACCATATTTGGTTTCTCATTTCCTTTTTTTCATGCTTTGGGGATCCAAAAATAGAGTCAGTCTTACAAAAATGTGGGCTTTTTAAACATAGGATTGTAGTTAGTGGAAACTGGTGCTCAGATGTTTCCAAAGTGTAAACAAAATTACTGTAATCATGAAAAAAATAGTTTAAAAAAATAGTCTGCCGTTTATAACTATGTAGCATTGTTATCTATTGTCCCTTTGTCATGTGTGACAAATCCAGGCCTCCATTATACATATAGACTATACAGTATTTCTTCATTTAGGCAAGCACTGAGCTCAAGTACAAATAAAACTTTTTTCTAAAGTGGTAATAAAGAAAATTAATTTTTGGTGAATCAAGCATGAAAAGCACTTAATAAACAACATTGCTTCTCTCAATATAAATATATTGATCCTATTTAACTACACTCATTTAAAGAAGAATGTTCTACTTTTCTGTAAGTAAATTGCAGATGATTCCTGATTTATAAGCATTGTAAAATGAACATGCTAAATATGATAAAGTAGTATTATACTTGTAAATAGTGAATTTAATTGCAGCCATTTTGCTACATTGTATTTATACTAAGACAATATAATAAATTACTGCAAGTTGTATGAGATTTGGGACATCAATGGGTTTGAGGTGAACCAGCCTGTTCACCATTTAAAAACCTGCCCAGGTTACCACCTGAATATAGTGTAATGATAATGCACTGAGAGGTCTGTTGAAGTCAGCTGGCTTGGAAAGACCCATAATGGGGGCTTTTTTATGTACCAGCTCCATCACTATAAGGGTGTAAGGGGCGCAGAGAAATCATAATGTCAGTGTATTGGAAGCTGTTGCAAGATAAGAATAACTAAAGCAGTCAAACATCATAGTGAAAAATTGGGGGTCACTAAAAAACTGTTCTTTATTTCTGATTGTAGCTCTTTGGGAAATCAACCCATTTGAAATGTTTTCTCAATTTGAGGGGCTTTTTTGTTTACTTGTTTTGGATGATTTGAGGTCAAGTAGGACTTTTAGCATGTTGTCTGATCCATATCAACCTTCCTTTTTGCTATAAGGCTTCCAAGACTGCAGTATTTTGGTTTTTTTAATTTATTTTCTGGCTATATTTTTATTTTTTATGTCGTTAAAGCCTTCTTTATAGAGGAAGTAAACCCTGATGGGTTTTACTTCCTCTTCGTTGTTTTGTATTACCCTGCAATGTGAAAGCATAATAGGTTAGTATGCATTGCATACTAGCCTTTTATGTGACACTTACCTGCATTGGAAGCCCACGCTGTCCCCACAGTAGGAAGCATCTTCTGCCCCTCTCCCTTCCACGGCCGCGGACTCCGCCTCTGTGATTTGCCGGAGCCGTGTGACATCACTCCCGCGCATGCGTACGGGAGCCGCCAATCGCGGCACGATCTCAGTGAAGGGACAGCACAGAGGCCGTTTCTTCACTGCGCATGTGCCCGATGATGTCGGCACATGGAAGTACACTGCATATCTCCTAAACCGTGCAGGTTTAGGAGATATGCAGGGAACCTACAGGTAAGTCTTATTATAGGCTTACCTGTAGGTTAAAGTGGTTGTCATGGGTTGACAACCACTTTAAGTAAACAGCCTTTTATTTTTGTTTTATTTTTTTTGTTTTTTTTTACTATCGGAAAGAACGGCATGCACAAAAAAATGCCATAGATAAGTAAAAGTTCATATGCATATCCCAGTTAGCCTATTATCTATGATTATAAACTATCCTGCTGCTGGCAGTTTTACACTTTATTCTTGTAGTATAACCTTTGTCTGTGCTCTTTGTCTTTAGTAAATTTAGGTAACATTCTTTTTAACACCATCTCTGTCTGTGATAGACTAGATTTAGATGGATTCACATTTAGCCAACATCTCTCTTCTTTTTTGAATCATTCAGCTTAAACTGAGTCAGGTGTACTATGAAACTGCAATGTACAGTAACCAGGCAGGTTATGATGATATGGACTATAAATAATCAAAAATCTCTCTAGCAAACCAGACTGAATCACAGTCTATGCTCCTTTAAACAGAATATATCCGCTTATCTCACTTTCATCACAGATCCAAAAAGTAAGGGGTCTATATCTAATTTTAGGGTACAGCTTAAGCATTCCTTAAGCCACTTGTACATCCAGAACTGCCACCATTGGTGGTGGTAGTACCTGTTAGTGGAAGGAAATAGATGGCATGTGAGCGAGCTAGGGTGTTGACTTTACCCTGCATTACAGAAAAGGTCAGTCAGTGATAATATAGCAGTGGATGGGCAGATGCAGTACATGTGCTCCCTAACTAAGCTCATTCCAGAAAATTAAAGAAAATTGCTACAATTAGCTGTTACAACTTAAATTGTTGCAGACTGTAAAATTGTCATGCAGCAAATAAGTCAAGGCAGCCCATAGATGGCTAAGTTCTTTTACTCAACCAGAAGGATGAGCGAAAAAAACTGACATGATTCCCCTATTCACACATTTGATGTGGATGGGGGGATCATCCCTGATGACCTATTGTATCCTGACAGTGGAGAGACTTCCCCTCCATCAGAATACACTGATCAGTGCTGCCAGATATAGCATATATATATAGGTTGTACAGAAGTCAGTCGGTAGATCGACTTCTGTACAACCTCCCTGCCCATACATGGATCGCAATTCGGCCAACCTCATCCTAAGGCCTCATCATACGGCTTCATTCACGCTGGCAGTAACATACATGTGTTTAAAGGACATTCCTGAATGCATATAAATGCATATAATAATTGTAAATGGTGAAATTCACACTATGCATTTACTTATGTTTAGAGGAAATATAATTATTTTTGTTCAGGGGCAGATTAGATACTTAGATAAACATGTTTAAACCAAACACAAGAAACTAATGTGACATTAACCTAACTGTAATAATAAACAATAGAAATAAAAATATCAACAAGCAAAATAACCTGTTTGTTCAAGTCCCCAAGGTCTGCTCTTCTAGGCATTCATATTCTTGCAGGGGGGACTAGGTGACCAATATAGGGCCCCTGGCAGACATCATGTGCTTGATCATAGCAATGTTAGTGATACTGGAAAGGTCAGTGAATTGAAAGCAAAGGTAAGATACTGCAACTACAACATACAGTAAATGCACTGTGAGATCCTCTTTGTGATAGATCCCAGGCTGGTGACCCTCCAATCCCAGATGACACCAGGTTTGGGGAAACGCGTCGGAAGGACAGTGTGGGTGACATCACTGCATGCCGGTGGGTTGTGAGATACAGCGGCTGGTGTGTTTTAATGTGAAGCTTGATATTCACTGCATAATTGTTTTGAGGATTTGGTGGCAACATTGAAAGAGGGAGTAATCATATACATGGCACAGTAATTAAGAATGTCAAAGTGAGAGACACAAGCTATTTCTTTGGACAATAAGTCTCTACACTCTTTGTCCTCAATCATTTTTTTTTTTCTCAGAGACTAGTAAAAATGTACCTGTTTCAGAATAGGTAAAGATGGTGTGGTTTGGGCATTTGGAGGGGAGGGAAGGTGGTTGCAGGTGCGGTGATGTGATCCAGGAAGGGAAAGGAGGGTTGGGTGTAAGGGGTAGGAGTGTGTGCTGCTACTGTTTTGCTCCTCTCAGCCTCCTGCAGCCTCTACTCCTGCAAACATGGGGCTGGTGGACGTATAAGATCTATGGGGACTGTTAGGAGCACAGCAATAAAGGTGGGCTGTAAGGCTGGTATAAGCAGAAAAACAGGCACATCTGATTGGAGAAGGGTACTGATCAGGGGGCTGCACTAGAATTTTCTTACAACCTGATTTGCCAATAAAGCAGAAGGTGGGGGGATTTGAAGAGGAAAGAGAGCTTGTTAATGGAGGTAGAATCCACCAATGGCAAAACTAAACTGAAACCCTAACTTTTATATTATTAACCCTTTAACGCAGTTTCCTTATTATGTGACTGCTGTGAATAATTGTAGTCACATGATTGGGAGCCCATCCTAGTGACAGCTTGGCCAGTGTAATGGGAGCGCGCAATGAGCACACTCTCAGCATGCAACCCCATCCCACCATAGACACACATGTATGGTGTATGGGCATTAAAGCGCACTTTTCTTGGCACATATATGTGTTACACAGTTGACAAGAGATTAAGGGTGCCTTGGTAAAATTAAGAGCTCTGCTCCTAAACAACTATTACAGATGAGAAAACTACTGCCCTATTGCATGTGTTTTTGTAATTACTGAATTTGATCCAAAACACATATGTAAGCAGGGTGAAATGCTGGTCAATGAGATACAGTAGCTGCTGCCCTGTTTCCCACACTTTTTGCTGAGCTCTGCCTCTCTCCTTGTGCTTATAATAAATGGGGGGAGGGCTCTGCCCATTCAGACAGTCTGCATGGGAAGGAAAGACAGACAAGCCACAGCATGTAATCTCCAGTTTTTTACAGAGAAGAAAGAAAGGGAACAGTTCCTCCTCAGAGAGCAAGCCTGCCTGCTGTCACAACCACCATGTAGGGGAATTGCTGGCACCTTCAGTCCTCCCTGAAAAATACCAATTCTGGAGAACTATCACTGTGGACTCTTTCACAAGCTTGAGTTAGGGGTTAGTTTAGGAAAAAGACTGCACTTTGTTTTGGAACAGCAGCTACCTACATATATATCTAGAATGCCAGCTTTAGCATTCCCAGACATTAATTTGACTTTATTCATCCAGCATATGGAATGCTTACAGTATCTATTAAGCAGACATTTATTTATTATCACTCATCTAACCATTTTGTGGTAACATGCACATATTGAAAAGATATCTCCCACGCTGTTTCAGGAATCCACACCAGAGAACTGGTCAGTCACTGTAGAAGAATGTATCAATACATAAGATGGGAAGAGCAAGAAGACTGTAATTACAATTCAATTAGAAATTCGAAACTACAATTCAGTTTTGAATATAGAAATGAAAGTCAGCAATCCTGGGCCTGAAGGTCAGGATATGCTAAGTGACTGGTTGCAAAACTGGTTGCATTGGCCCTGGAATTATGCACCATCAAATTGGAGGTCAATTAGCCACTGATCAAGGAACCCCTGGCAACCTTTGGAGGAACCCTAAAGTTCCACTGAACCCTGGTTATAATGGCATAAAGACCATGTAACCAGAATACAGCCACATGATTGAAACTAACTGAAGGTTTCTACACATTTCTATAGAATCTTAATAATTTCTCGTCTTGTCTCTTAATATGTCTGATTAACAATGTCCTTCACAACTAAAGGGTTGACTTAAAAATCAGTATAGGGAGGTAAAAGAATGTCCAAAAGGCATGAAACTCATATGAACCAATTAGATTTCAGCTTTCATTAGTTCTGGGTAGTCAAAATAAAGATGACTGCTGACTGTGCTTTGTAAATTGTTTCTTGCCTAGATAAATCTATTATAAGAAAGTGAGTGTCCATGAATGGCACCACAGCTTGTCATACATAATATATTTGATATGGATTAGTGTATTCTCAACTACTTATAAGTGTCTTAGACAAAAGTTCTATCTCAATTGATACCACTGTCTATAGCAACCACTCAGCTTCTATCTTTCTTTTTTTTTCCACACAGCATACAAAATGAGAATTTAAAGGCCGTTAGTCTGTGTACCAGTTGAACCAATGTTGGTCTCTGACATTTTTTTAATACTACTCCCTAGTATATATATTATTTTAATTTGCATATGCATTGATGGGTTGCACTTAAAGTACAAATAAAGGAGAAAATGATTTTTTCGTTTTGAATAGAGTGGAGATGGATTAAAACCCCTATCAGTTTTTATTGCTGTCTGTGCACCCATTAGGGAGATTCACCCTCACTATTTGTCCTGTTAAACATATCATCGAAAGCGAAAGTAAAATCCCACATTTTGGGTTGTTCCCAGAAAAGTAATAGAGGGAAAATCCTCCAATGGGGACCCTCGTTTTGGTGATCTGGTGGGGCCCAATGGATTCCCTTAATTTGCAGGTATTTTCTCTCACTTCCTGTTTTGGCTAAGGGACAGGAAGTAAAGGGATATCTTCCTAATGGGACACAAGTGGCAAAAATAAACTGACACAGGTTATGACCCTCCCTTACTCCATCCAAAATAAAAATAAAAGTTTTGCCTATAGTTCTACTTTAAATCAACTGGTGGACATACGTGCTTTGATGTTATCATCTAATCAATGCAAGATCTGATCAAAGCAATCAAATCTGCAATAGGAAATTCCTGTTAAATTATTCTGGCATTTGACTGTAACCACACACTCTGTCTTGCCAAGGCTATCTGTAATAGTATCTCCTTTGCACCTACCAATTTGAGATTGTTCTCTTTTATGGCATATTGCGCTTCTGTTTACCTTTGTATGATGCACTTTACTGACAAATAAAGGAATTATTAAAATAAAAAAAATAGGCTTTCTGATCGATTTAGACCATATTTGATCAAACTGAGTGGACTGGCAGGGCAGACAATTATTGTTTTCCATTGGTCAGCGGGCCTATGTTCTTGAATATGTTTGTAATTCAATCAGATTATTAGATATGGTGATAGAAAGTTTATGATTGGAAATCATGATCATATCTTAACTGAAATTAATTTTCCTGTGTGTGGCATACAAACTGAATGTTGACTATAGAGTGATTATTCCTATCAGAAGAGATCAAACGGAAAAGCAATCAATCATTTATCGAAGCATGTATAAACACTATAACAGGTGCAAAGACAGTTTTTCAAATCTTACATAAATTCATACATAAACTGTAGAGCTATCCCCATAGGGGCTTCAGGTAATACCTGGTTCTTCCCTAAAAGTACAGGGGCTGCCCATCACCACAAGCACCAGTCCATTCATACCAGATTCAATAACACAGTCCAGAGGATGTCTTTTTAGAATTTATTGCTTAAAGAAACTTCAAAAGGAGAGGGGTTTAGGGTCATAGGATGCTGCAAAATGTTCAATAGCAATAATGGGTGGACAAACTTCTCACTTATCATCTTACAGCAGCCTTTCCTGGTGGTAACAGGGAATGGGCAGTATAAAAAAGACTCAGTCAGAGCATCCTAACTCCATGTAGCAACCTCTGGCACTTAGTTCCCCTATAGCACAAGCAAACCCAATAATCCACAGCAAGGTCAATTCATTTGTAGAATTTCGTTGTACAGTGCTTCACAAGTTACCTGAGGAAGCCATTAAATGGTGAAACACGTTGAGCTGAAAACACTGTACACATACTATGACCGCATTCATTTTCCATGATGGTTTTTAGATTATGATTAGAGTTGAGCGAACACCTGGATGTTCGGGTTCGTCTGGTTCGGCCGAAATTCGCAGAAAAGTTCGGGTTCTGTACCGAACTTGACCCCGGACCCGAACCCCATTGAAGTCAATAGGGACCCGAACTTTTGGGTACAAAAATGGCTGTAAAAAAGGCCTGGAAAGGGCTAGAGGGCTGCAAAAGGAAGCAAAATGGGGGTAAGGAGTAGGAAAAGTGCCCTACAAACAAATGTGGATAGGGAAATAATTTAAAAAATAAAAATGGGAGGAGGAGGTGGATGTGGAGTAGGAGCCTAGAGGTTGACTAGGCCGTGACCGTGGCAGTGTAGGTGGAAGTGGCGTGGTGGAGGAGGAGGAGGTAGCCAACACTGTTATTTGTTTGTTTTTTTTCTAATTGGGGTAGCCGCCAAAATATTGAGACATATTAAAAAAAAACAAGTATTCCAATGGCTGTGTGAGGCCGGTCTAAATGTCTATTCTGCACAAGGTACAGACAAGTCTTGTGGGATCCATGCCTGGTTCATCTTAATAAACGTTAGCTTGTCCACGTTGGCTGTGGACAAGCGGCTGCGCTTGTCTGTGACAAACGCCCCTTACCGTGCTAAACACACGTTCAGACAATACACTGGCTGCAGGGCAGGCCAGCACCTCCAAGGCATAAAGGGCAAGCTAAGGCCATGTGCCCAATTTGGAGACCCAGAAGTTGAATGGGGCAGACCCATCAGTCAGTACATGTAGGCGTGTGCACACATACTGTTCCACCATGTTGCTGAAATGCTGCCTCCTGCTAAGACGTTGCCTATCAGCTGGTGGTTCTGTGTTTTGTGGTGTGCTGCTGACAAAGCTTTTCCACATTTAGGTCATGCTAACCCTGCCTTCTGAGGTGCTGGCGGTGCCACAGCTGCGTTGGCAACCTCTTCCTCCTCCTCCGCCTTTGCCTTTTGCTTCCACAGAGCCCCCTGTGTCATTTGGAAATGCCCTCAACAGCGCATCTACCAGCGTGCGCTTATAGTCGCGCATCTTCCGTTCACGCTCCAGTGAGGGAATTAAGGACGGCATGTTGTCCTTGTAACGGGGATCCAGCAGGGTGGCCATCCAGTTATCGGCACAAGTTAAAATGTGGGCAACTCGGCTGTTGTTGAGCAGGTACTGCAGAATGTAGTCGCTCATGTGTGCCAGGCTGCCCAGAGGCAAAGACAAGCTGTCCTCTGTGGGAGGTATATCATCTGTGTCTTCCTTATTCCCCCAGCCACACTGCAGTGATGCCCACGAGCTGCGTTGGGTGCCACCCTGCTGTGAAAACGGTTCCTCCTCCTCCTCATCATCATCTTCCTCGTCCTCCTCATCCTCCAGAACTGTGCCCTGGCTTGAAAATGTTTTACCTGGCCTATGCTGGTGCAGGAACCCACCCTCCAAGCCACTTGTGAATGACTGGCATGATAACCGTGGAAATGACCCCTTTTCCTCCTTCTCTTCCTCCTGTGCCACATCCTTTTCCATCATCGCCCGAAGTGTTTTTTCAAGGAGACATAGAAGTGGGATTGTAACGCTGAGAACAGCATCTTCGGCACTAGCCATGTTGGTGGAGTACTCAAAACACTGCAATATGGTACACAGGTCTCGCATGGAGGCCCACTCATTGGTGGTGAAGTGGTGCTGTTCCGCAGAGCGACTGACCTGTGCGTGCTGCAGCTGAAACTCCACTATTACCTGCTGCTGCCCGCACAGTCTCTCCAGCATGTGCAAGGTGGGGTTCCACCGTGTGGGCACGTCGCATGGGAGGCGGTGAGCGGGAAGGCCAAAGTTCCGCTGCAGCGCAGACAGGCAAGCAGCAGCAGGGTGCGAACGCCGAAAGCGCGCACAGGCAGCCCGCACTTTCTGCAGCAGCTCTGACATATCCGGGTAGTTTTTTAGAAATTTCTGCACCACCAAATTCAGCACATGCGCCAGGCAAGGGATGTGCGTCAAACCGGCTAGGACCAGAGCTGCTACGAGATTTCGCCCATTATTGCACACCACTAGGCTGGGCTTGAGGCTCAGTGGCAACAACCACTCATCGGTCTGTTGTTCAATGCCCGTCCACAGCTGCTGCGCAGTGTGGGGTTTATCCCCCAAACATATCAGTTTTAAAACAGCCTGCTGTCGTTTCCCCCTGGATGTGCTGAAGTTGATGGTGAAGGTGTTACGCTGAGCGGATGAGGAGGTGGTAGAGGAGGAGGAGGAGCAAGTGCAGTAGGAGAAGGAGGCAGCAGGAGAAATGCCCTGCAATCCTCGGTGGCGGAAGGACATGTGCCAAACAGCTAGCCGCCTCAGGACCACCCGCCGCTACATTTGACCAGTGTGCAGTTAGCGAGATATAGCGTCCCTGCCCTTGCTTACTGGTCCACGTATCAGTGGTTATGTGGACCTTGCCACAGATGGCGTTGCGCAGTGCACACTTGATCTGTGGCTCCTAACGTCCCGTAAAGAGGACGACGGAGGAAGAGGATGACGTGAACGAGGAGGAGGAGGAGATGGTGGAGGAGTAGGCGAGTCGCATTGTGGAAGTGGTA
>BLSH010016274.1:58482-77188 GCA_018402905.1 Glandirana rugosa | reverse complement strand
CTAGTGGTTACATCCACACGTATCATACACTTATATCAATGTTAATAATCTAATCTAATCTAATCTAATCTAAGTTGAAATAACAGTAATGTGTACATGTTCATGTTACGTTGCTTTACGTCAAATCCAGATTGGTCTTCACGTTATCATTGTTTTCGTCCTATATGTCAAAACGTATTATAACCATTTACCTATAATCTAATCTAATCTAATCTAATAATTGTAACTATATTCACATACTATGCACACCTACATTGGTGATCCCAGTAGGAAGAAAACAATAACCCACAAATTATTTTTGACAGGCTTGAATATATCTGTCACTTGTAGTTCCCTGGGGGGAAAATGTCCTCTTCCAAGGTGAGTACCAGGAAGAAATTAGTAGCAAGTGGGCCAAGCGACATGAGGAGGAAGGGGCCCAACAGGTCCAAGTAGGGGTAGGCCTGTATACTATCTATGATAAATAGTTTAGGGGAAACCATGTAAGTACACCCCATTTATCATCCATTATATTACCATTGTCATCTAGCAAGATTATGGGATCATGATGGGAGCAATGAACCCTGCCATTGGCCCAGATGAATTGTGATAGCTGTTTTTGCATGCAATTGTGAAAAATGAGGAAGGAATGAGAATAGGCAATGTTCTGAAATGATAAAGCCTCCTTGGTAACAGAAGCATTTTGTAAGCTGCCAATTTACCAGACCAGGAAAGATAATTTTTTTCAACCGAGACATTTCCTTTTGCACAGTGTATATTGGGTGAAGATAGTTGGATTTATATAGTCCTGTACTTGAGGCAGTTAGCTTAATACCCAGATATCGTAGATTGTCCTTGAACCATTAATGAGGTAAGAATTTTTGTAGTTTGTGTTCAGTAGTTTTGTTAATTGATAAGCCCAGTATGCTTGATTTGGAGGCATTTACTTAATAGTAGGAGATCTGGTTAAATAGGGTAAGAAACTCATGCACTACAGGGAGAGAAATAGTTGGGTTTGAAAAAGACAAAATAGCGTCAGCAGCAAATAGTGTAATGGTACGGTGAATATCATGGGCTAGAATTCCATGTATTTTGGGATGCAATCTAATCACCTCTGCCAAGGGCTCCATAAGTAAGCCAAAAATCAAAGGTGAAAGGGGACACCTTTGCCCTGTACCGTTCGATATGTTAAATGCTTTAGAAAATATACCTTCTGCGAAGACATATGCGAAAGGCATAGAATATAAGGCTAAGATTGCAGAGTATATCTCTCCCCTTGAGACCAAACTTTTCCAACACTTTTGATAAGTATCCCCAATGGATTCTTTCAAAGGTCTTCTCCGCATCTAATGCAAGAAGCAGAGAAGGCATATTTGACTTATCCACCAGGCTAATAAGGTTAAAGTGTTTGTTAACCTAAAAAAAAGATCTTGTTCCTTTAAAGCATGTTATACAGCACAGTGCTTGTGCTGTGTCATTTGGCCTCCCGTATCACCTGAAATTCCTGGCTGATCCTGCCTGGTTCTTCCCTCCCCTTTGTAAACTGACCACGGTATATCAGGGCTGCTGAGCCCTAACACTGTGGTCAGTTTACATGCCTCCGTCATCCGCTCTCGTCTCTGTCCTCCCCTGTGCTCTCCATCCTCTCCCCCCTCCCTTCCCTGCATGTCAGCTCAATGTCCATGTTCACCCCCCTCCCCTCCTGCTGCTGAAATTAGGGTTACATTTACACTATCATCTCAGTTTATTCATGTAATGTGCCCCAGTGTCTGTGCCTTATAAAAAATAATGCAGCTATATACCTGTTTCAGAGCTCCAATCGGCGCTCTTGTGACCTACCCGCTCTCTCCTCTCTCACGTGACACGCCGCCCCTCACAGCATGCCAACTGCAGCGGGTGGGCCATCTCTCTCCTCTTCTCTTCCTCCCCTCCTGACTGGCGTTAGCGGGGGATCCTCAGCCCTGTCCACTGCAGCTGTCAGGCTGAGAGAGGAGAGCGCAGGCAGGTCACAAGAGCGCTGATCGGCACTCTGAAACAGGTATATAGCTGCATTATGTTTATAATGCACAGACACTGGGGCACATTACATGAATAAACCAAGAGGATAGTGTAATTTTAACTTAGCGGGTTAACAACCAACCACTTAAATCATTCGCCTAGTGCAGAGGTAGGCAACCTGTGGCTCTCCAGCTGTTGTGGAACTGCATTTCCCATGAGGCATTGCAAGGCTGGCAGTTCCAATTACTCCCAGAGGCATGATGGGACTTGTAGTTCTGCAACAGCTGGAGAGCTGCAGGTTGCCTACCACTGGCCTAGTGGCATCAGAGGCTTGGTGGCCTGGAACGAAGCCTACCTGGTCTTGCTTCACCAAAGATGGTAAAAAATTTGGCTAATTTATTCTCCAATAATTTAACTTACACCTTCACGTTCACATTTAATAAGGATATTGGTCTGAAATTCTGGGACATATTGGGTTCTTTTCCAGGTATAGGCAACGTAACTATAGTGGCAGTCAACATTTCAGAAGGAAAGGAAGCATTAGCAGCAGCAGCACTACAAACCGATAAGAGCTGGGGTATCAAAATGAAACTATAAATTTGATAATATTCCAATGAGTACCAGTCCAGGTGATTTGTTATGTGCCAATTTTTAAATAAGTGCCTCTATTTCTGCTATAGTAAAGGGAGAATTAAGAAATAATATACAGTATCTCACAAAAGTGAGTACACTCCTCACATTTTTGTAAATATTTTATTATATCTTTTCATGTGACAACACTAAAGAAATGACACTTTGCTACAATGTAAAGTAGTGAGCGTACATTGTATATGTGCGGCCCCCTCAAAATAACGCAACACACAGCCATTAATGTATAAACTGCTGGCAACAAAAGTGAGTACACCCCTAAGTTAAAATGTCCAGATTGGGCCCAATTAGTCATTTTCCCTCCCCGGTGTCATGTGACTCGTTAGTGTTACAAGGTCTCAGGTATGAATGGGGAGCAGGTCTGTTAAATTTGGTGTTATAGCTCTCACTCTCTCATACTGGTCACTGGAAGTTCAACATGGCACCTCATGGCAAAGAACTCTCTGAGGATCTGAAAAAAAGAATTGTTGCTCTACATAAAGATGGCCTAGGCTATAAGAAGATTGCCAAAACCCTGAAACTGAGCTGCAGCACGGTGGTCAAGACCATACCATGGTTTAACAGGACAGGTTCCACTCAGAACAGGCCTCGCCACGTGCTCAGCATCATATCCAGAGGTTGTCTTTGGGAAATAGACGTATGAGTGTTGCCAGCATTGCTGCAGAGGTTAAAGGGGTGGGGGGTCAGCCTGTCAGTTCTCAGACCATACGCCGCGCACTGCATCAAATTGGTCTGCATAGCTGTCGTCCCAGTAGAAAGCCTCTTATAAAGAAGATGCACAAGCAAACAGTTTGCTGAAGACAAGCAGATTAAGGACATGGATTACTGGAACCATGTCATGTGGTCTGATGAGACCAAGATAAACTTATTTGGTTCAGATGGTGTCAAGCGCATGTGGCGGCAACCAGGCAAGGAGAACAAAGAGAAATGTGCCTTGCTTACAGTCAAGTGGTGGTGGGAGTGTCATGGTCTGGGGCTGCATGAGTGCTGCCGGCACTGGGGAGCTACAGTTCATTGAGGGAACCATAAATGCCAACATGTACTGTGACATAGTGAAGCAGAGCTTGATGGGGGGCCCCCAGACGACGTCTACTAGGACGAAACGCGTCGGGCGCTGCTGACCCTGGATTGCTGCGTTCATTATTTTATGTTCTTACAAGCTTGTGGAATTTTACCTAAATAAAATATCCTCTTGGTTGAGGTACTTTTTACACTATGGAGAGCCCGCTCTTCTTCTTTTCTTTTTAAACCACTGATGAGCCCAAGGATACTGTTTACTGTCCGGGAGACCTCGAGTTTAACCTGACTGCAACTTCAGAGAAGTGACGGACGTGGGACCATCGTTACCCATTGTGATGACATCTAACCGGAGTGTGTGACGCGCTAGTGGAGAAACCTTAGAGGATCTAGGACCACACAAGAGCGTACCATATATGTGGGCTTGCATATATCTGGGATCTGGTAAGCCTTTGATTCACTAGGGCGGGAACCTGGATTCACCACAATATTGAACTGTCACTTTTTCATCCTAAGAAGAATTTGTCACTTAATGTCTGCGGAACTTTTTCAATATCTCGCTTGACTGCGTGTTTGATTGTGTGCAGGCTCCAAGAAGCATCACTAGAGCACTCCATACTACCACCCTTCATTACTAGACTTTCACCAGTACAAGCTGGCTGTGGTTGTTTTGTGTTTTGTCTCTTGGTCTATGCAATTATTTAAGATATACATTTGTGACATACCTTAATATGACTAAAATGTTTTGTTAGCGCCAACCCCCACTTTATATAGTATTCCAACATCATAACGACCCCAAACATACCTCCAAGATGACCACTGCCTTGCAAAAGAAGCTGAGGGTAAAGGTGATGGACTGGCCAAGCATGTCTCCAGACCTAAACCTAATTAAGCATCCGTGGGGCATCCTCAAACAGAAGGTGGAGAAGTGCAAGGTCTCTAACATCCACCAGCTCCGTGATGTCATCATGGAGGAGTGGAAGAGGACTCCAGTGGCAACCTGTGAAGCTCTGGTGAACTCCACGCCCAAGAGGCTTAAGGCAGTACTGGAAAATATTGGTGGCCGCACAAAATATTGACACTTTGGGCCCAATTTGAACATTTTCACTTAGGGGTGTACTCACTTTTGTTGCCAGCGGTTTAGACATTAATGGCTGTGTGTTGAGTTATTTTGAGGGGACAGCAAATTTACACTGTTATACAAGCTGTACACTCACTACTTTACATTTTAGCAAAGTGCCATTTCTTCAGTGTTGTCACATGAAAAGATATAATAAAATATTTACAAAAATGTGAGGGGTGTACTCACTTTTGTGAGATACTGTATCTGTGGTGTTGGAGAGTAGGCAAGGAAATTGATTCTAGGAAATCATTAATAAGGTCATTGGTTGGTTGAATGGTAGTAAAGTCTGTATGAAAGTTATATAATGAGCTATAATACTCACTGAAGGCATCAGCTGTTTTTTTTTTTTGGGTTAAAAGCTTTTTTACCTGTAGTTGGATTAATAAGATATGGTATTTTCTGTCTGGAAATTTTTCCCCTGAGCTGATTAGCTTGCCGGTTTTGTTGCCGTATCGGTATAAGTTGACTTTTAATTTCCGAACGTGTCAATCATGCTGAAACAGCAAGAGGGACCAAAGGTCATGTGTGGCTTGAGACAGCTGATCATGAAGGGACTAGAAGGTAGAAAGTTTGTTAGCCGCTTCCATTATATGGATAGTAAGGAACAAGTCATTAAGTTTCTTTGCTCGTTGCTTCTTGACCTTGGTACTTAACTGAATAAGAAGACCTCTAATGTATACTTTATGGGTGTTCCACAATGTGACGGGGACTGTTAACGATGGAGCATTAATTTAAAAAAATTATATAAGAGCTTTAGAGATAGTTGCTTTGTGCTCTGATTGAGATAACAGAAATATATCATTATTTGCTCTCATTTTGGTCATACCACATAATATGTATTTCCGATTTACTGACATTTTGAAACAAAAATCTATCCACCAAGAATAGAACTATTCTGGGATAGGTATGTGCACATGTGAAAAAAAGGTGAAGTCCCTTTAAGTTGAGGGCTAGCATCTCCAGACAATAAACATGTTGGTTTTAGAAAGAAAGTGAGCAAGGGTGGCTCTGTAGTGGTGGCTCGAAGACGTAGTCTACAAGTTTAAATCTTTGTTGGGAATAGCATTGAAGTCTCCACAAACAATGGTGTGCCCTTGTCGAAGGAAGGCAACTTTCTTTCACAGTGAAAAATGAAAGTTGTTTATAAATAGAAAAACATTAAAGTGTACCGAACATTGTTGATATCACAGATCAAAAGTATATATTTTCCATGTTCATCTGTTTCCAGTGTTATCTGTTTAAAAGAATCTATATTTTTGATGGCAATGGCCACTCCGCTCCTCTTTTTTTGGAGCACTGGAAAGGTACACATGAGGGAACTGTTTATGGTGAAATGTCGGTGACTTCATTGAAGGCACCTTGACCCACCCCTGTACTGGGGAAAGGGAGCCATGACTGATGGGAGTGGGGCAGCGATGGGGCGTGATCAAAGCAAGTGGTGAAAGTGGCATAGATGGGATTGGCCACTAATGTATGAAGGGGTGGGGTGGAGCCGGGACTCAAGAGAAAAGGCTGCGCAAGGGTAAATTCCACCACTCTGAGAAGATATCAGTGTACCACTGACGTGCGTGTGGGGGTTTTACCTGGCCAGCGATGAATATTGCTTTATGGGCTATGCCCGCAAGTTTAAAATTGGTGATCTGTTTAATGCCTGTCTCGCACTGATGGTGGAGACGGGCCTCTTAGGTGACTGGCATTATTATGTGGTATGTTGAACGTTGTTACAGTTGAATGTAGTTCAATAAAGCTGTGGCCTTGCCCTTATTCCAATTTAAATAAGTTTGTGTGTCTTTACTGCGCTTCTCAGCAGTCATGAGAAAAAGTGGGTTTCTTGAAAACAAAAGACATCACAATGTAGATCGCAGGATTCTTTCCATGCCATATGTCGTTTGGCCGGGCTATTAAGCCCTTTGACATTCAATGATGTTATTTTAAATTGCATGGCAGTAAGAATTTAAAGAGCAGTGGAGATTACAAGGTAACGTTCTTTAGTGCTCAGAAGATGGAAGAAGTAAGCAGGTCGACCTGTAACTGATGTTCAGTGGAGTGTGTCCAAGGCACTGATCATGAAGAATTCTGATGGTAAACGTGCAGAAGTAGAAGGCAAACTCAAGAAATAGTTCAGTCCTAAGAAAACAAAAATAAAACTAGAAAGAAAAATAAAGTCAGTCCTATACTGAAATAATTACCATGTAGGGTTTAGCAAACAAGTAGCCACCTAAAAATGTAGGTAATCATAGTGTATTATGGATTCATCCCTAAATGCGTTTGCAGGTGGAGCTTCAGCCATTGTCCCCTCACTTTTATTGAATACAGCGTAAACCCAAAGTATCTGTTCTTTTTTTTCTTTTAGTTCATGTCTTCAAGGTTTGGCAACACTAACAACCTTGTCTAGCCAGATACATAACATATGACACAGCAGCTGTCTTATGGCTCTGGGACTTGTCAATGACCGGCCTGTTAGAAGCAGGACACAAGGAACACACCAGAGCTCTGTGTGCTGTAGGGACAGTATGCTTTCCCTGTCACTAACCAGCAAGGGCAACACAAGAGTCTAGTTACATGTGATGTAACATTACTATTTTACTTCAGTAGGTCATGTATAGAATTTCACTGCCTCACACAAACATTGACTGTGCAGAGGAACATTGAAATCTGCAAATCATGATGTAAGAACATCATTATATGGCTAAAATTGCCTATTATTATAGGAGCATAATATACATAATAAACCCGCAACTACGTGTTTGGAATGTTGGAAATGACTTTGCAATTCTACTTCATCTCAGTAGGTCTGAACAACAAAATCTTCATAAAGCAATATCATTTTCTTGTGTAAGCAATGTCAATCACTTGGATGTAGAAGAGGATGTGGATTAGGAAGCCAGCACCGACACAGAACTTACGTTTTGGAGATCGTTTAATATGCATTTAAGCTTCTTTCTGCTAATAAGAAAAGTTAAAGTGTTAATTACTCATACAAATGATTTAATAGCTCTTTGTAAGCAATAACTTGCTTATTAATAAGACAATATTCTGTAAACAGAAAACAGGTGATGATAGGCAAACCTTTAGCATTTTTCAGCTATGGAGGTTTTAGTGTACTTTGAAATTGTGATGTTAAGCCTTGCCTCCAACATTGTTAGGTTTACCCTTTTATTACAAAAGCAGCTGTAAGATGGAAAGGTTGTGAAAAATGATTGATGTCAAACTAAATTTTTCCAAAACCTTGTCTGATTTTACTGTCATGGCTATATGCAAACAGAATAGAGCTAAACAGGGCATGAGCAGGCCTTAAAGTAATAATAAACCCTTGGTTCAGTATACTGTTTGTTAAAATTCTTACCCCAGCACTTGCAATTTACATGTTTCAATACTGTTAATTCCTGCTTCCCAGAGCTTCAGGCCATCCAAAGAAAGATTAACAGTGGACAGTGCAGTCTGGAGTCAGTTTGTTAGTTTGGAAAAGGGAGGAGTGAGGAGAAGGAAACAGCAAGGGAGTGCCTTGTAAATCTAGGCTATGGGGCTGTACACAGTGAAGGGAGGCATAACTCTAGCTCCAGCATGCAAGGGTGTCTCTAATGGATGTTGTAAGAGCAAGGAACCACCTAAAACAGGAGGCTCTGAGGAAGAGGCTACGGCCTCGCAACGCGTCAGCCAATCCATCCAGGCCACCAGTGTGAGGCGGTCGTACTGATGTGACCTACTCCTTCACATTGATGTCTGTGAGTATGTTTTTATGACTTTTATACAATAAAGGTATCAAGGATAATGCGCTAGGCCAGTGCGCCCTTGTGTCCTCTTTTCTTGTTTACCTAAAACAGGTAACCTGGGGCAGAGGTCATGGCACCAGCTCATAAGCAATGACCAAAAGATCAAGAAGCTGCATACTTTGTAAGGGATTTAATCAGCTGCAGAAAGTGCTTAAAAAAGTAAGGGTTTAACCACCTCATTACTGGGCACGAAAACCCCCTTCCTACCCAGGCCATTTTTCAGCTTTCAGCGCTATCACACTTTGAATGACAATTACTCAGTCATGCAACACTGTACCCACATGAAATGTATGTCCTTTTTTCACACAAATAGAGCTTTCTTTTGGTGGTATTTAATCACTAGTGTTTTTTTTTTTTTGTGCTATAAAAAAAGATTGAACATTTTGTGAAAAAATGCCTTTTTCTTTGTTTCTGTCATAAAATTTTGCAAATTAGTGATTTTTCTTCATAAATTTTGGCCAAAATTTATACTGCTACATGTCTTTGGTAAAATAACCCAAATTGGTGTATATTATTTGGTCCTTGTGTAAGTTATAGAGTCTACAAGCTATGGTGCCAATCATTGAAAATTGATCACACCTGATTTACTGACGGCCTATCTAAATTCTTGAGACCCTATCAAGCCAGGAAAGTACAAATACCCCCCAAATGACCCCTTTTTGGAAAGTAGACATTCCAAAGTATTCAGTAAGTTGCATGGTGAGTTATTTGAAGTTGTATTTTTTCCCACAATTCTTTGCAAAATGAAGATTATTATTATTTTTACAAAATTGTCATAGTAACAAATTATTTCTCACACATGGCATATGCATACTTGCAACTACACCCCAAAACACATTCTGCTACTCCTCCTGAGTATGGCGATATCACATGTCTGGGACTTTTTCACAGCCTGGCCACATACAGAGGCCCAACATGCATGGAGCACCGTCAGGTATTCTAGGTACTTAAATTACACATCTAATGTCATAATGACCTATCACATTTTTGAAGGCTCTGGAGACAATGGAATTGCCCACAAAATGACCCCATTTTGGAAAGCAAATACCCTAACAAATAATCTATGAGGCATAATGAGTCTTTTGAACAGTTCATTTTTTTTTTCCAGAAGTTTTTGGAAAATGTGGGAAAAAAATGAAAATGCATTTTTTTTTTTTACACAAAGTTGTCCATTTATAAGATATTTCCAACACATGGCATGTAAATAGCAAAAATGACAACCCAAAATACATTCTGCTATTCCTCCTGAGTATGGCAATACCACATGTGTGAGACTTTTACACAGTTTGGCCACATACTGAGGCTTAACATTGAAGTAGCACCTTCAGGCGTTCTACGAGCATAAATTACATCTCATTTCTCAACCACCTATTACACTTTTGAAGGTCCTGGAGCACCAGGACAATGGAATTGCCCACAAACTGAGCCCATTTTGGAAAGCAAATACCCCAACATATAATCTATGAGGCATAGTGAGTCTTTTGAACATGTCATTTTTTTCAAGTAGTTTTTGGAAAATGTGGGAAAAAAATTAAAACGCTTTTTTTTTTTACACAAAGTTGTCCATTTATATGATATTTACAAAACATAGCTTGTACATAGCAAAAATGACACCCCAAAATACATTCTGCTACTCCTCCTGAGTATGGCGATACCATATGTGTGAGACTTTTACAGGTGATGTTTACTGATAGGTGATCATGGTCACTGACAGGTGATTGGCGATGGTCACTGATGGGTGACTGGTGGAGGTCACTGATCGGTGACAGGTGACTGGTAGTGGTCTCTGATGGGTGACGGATGTCTGGCGGTGGTCACTGATGGGTGATAGGTGACTGGCGGTGATCACTGATGGGTAATGGGTGGCTGGCAGTGGTGAGTGATGGGCGACGGATGACTGACGGTGGTCATTGATAGGTGACGGGTGACTGGTGGTGGTCACTGATGAGTGTCTGGTGGTGGTCACTGATGGGTGACTGGTGGTGGTCACTGATGGGTGACTGGCAGTGGTCACTGATGGGTGCCGGGTGTCTGGCAGTGGTCACTAATGGGTGATGGCTGTCTGGCAGTGGTCACTGATGGGTGACCGGTGTCTGGCGGTGGTCACTCATGGGTGACCAGTGTCTGGCGGTGGTCACTGATGCCTGATGGGTGACTGGCGGTGGTCACTGATGGGTGACGGGTGACTGGCGGTGGTCACTGATGGGTGACGGGTGTCTGGCAGTGGTCACTGATGGGTGACGGGTGACTGGCGGTGGTCACAGATGCATGACGGGTGACTGGCGGTGGTCACTGATGGGTGACAGGTGACTGGCGGTGGTCACTGATGGGTGACTGGCGGTGGTCACTGATAGGTGACGGGTGACTGGCGGTGGCCACTGATGGGTGACGGATGTCTGGGGGTGTTCACTGATGGGCAATAGGTGTCTGGGGGTGGTCACTGATGGGTGACTGGTCACAGTCACTGATGGGTGAGGGGTGACTGGCAGTGGTCACTGATGGGTAACTGGTGACAGGCCACGGGTGACTGGCGGTGTTCACTGATGGATGACTGGTGACAGGACACGGTCACTGATGGGTGAAGGGTGACAGGCCACGGTCACTGATGGGTGACGGCTGACAGGCCACGGTCAATGATGGGTGACGGGTGACAGGCCACGGTCACTGATGGGTGACGGGTGACAGGCCATGGTCACTGATGGGTGATGGGTGACACGCCACGGTCACTGATGGGTGACGGGTCACACGCCATGGTCACTGATGGGTGACACGCCACGGTCACTGATGGGTGACACGCTACGGTCACTGATGGGTGACGCGTGACACGACACGGTCACTGATGGGTGACATGTCACGGTGACTGATGGGTGACGGGTGACACTCCATGGTCATTGATGGGTGACGGGTGACAGGTGCACTTTACGATGGCAGTCTGATGACAGGTGCACTTTATGGGGGCAGATGTGGTGACTGTTGGGTGACAGGTGCATGGGGGTGGGGCAGGGGCGATGTGACAGGTGTGTTTGTGCTTTACACAGATCAGTAACTCACTGATCCTAGTTCTTCTCTCCTCACAGTGCGACCAACGGCTGATACCACTGTCGGTGAAAGGCAGTGTTTCCTGGGAACACGCCGACACCGACATGCATGCACAGCATGCTCCCGATCGTGCACATGCACTGTGCGAATGGGGGAAGTACCATTTGTGATCAGCGTGACTTCATCAGCCCAGAACGAGAGCTGCACTGCTCTGCCATCATTTGATGGTGGGCGGGCGGCAAGTAGTTAATATCAGTTTAAAGTAAGTAATCACCAACACCCCTCCATCCCATCGAGTGGATTATTGGAAGCTGATGTTGCCCTTTACATTAGGCCTCCGTTTCTAGCCATTGCTATTTTACAGGCGTTTTTCGGGTGTTTTTTTAGGCGTTTTTGCAGTGTTTTTGTGCAGGCGTTTTGAAGTTCAAAGGGTCACCAATGTAAAAGAATTAAAACGCCTGTAATCTGCCAAAAAAGAGTTCACATACTTTTTGAGCGACGTACGTTTTGCTTTAGGCAACAGAACGCTCAGATGTGAACAGGGGCCATTGAAATGAATGGAATTTGTCTTGTTGGGCATTTTTAGAGCTGAGGCTTAGAGCAGAAAAAAGCCTAAAAATGCCTAAATGTGAATGGAGCCTAAAGGTCTACAGAGGGCCAGAAGGAAAGAGGGATATGTTTACAGGAAGATCAGTCATTGCATATAGACAAATGTAAATCTGTGTTTTGCCCCCATCCCCATAAACCCATACTCACCTTTCCATCACTACCCCACAGCTCCATTCAGCTGTCCAGTACTTCTGGGTATGGGGGGGACACATAATTTACTTTGTGTGACAACTTTGAGCCAACCACCAGTGCTTTCACACAAGGAGAGTTGATAGCCCCGTGCTTACGATGACTTGGGCTACACATAGCTTACACATGGCAGCTTCTCCTGCTCCCTCCAGTCAACTGGTGTGCCAGGGGTGCCAAGGAAAGGTGGGCATGTAAAGCTGGGAAGGAGAGAAAGTTACCTGTTGCTTTGTCCTGCATGGGCCAAGCACACTTTCAGTGTAAGCTATCTATATCTCTGGATCTATAGATAGATGAAGGTCTGACTTGTACAGGTTTGCTTCTAACATAGCTTTTTTAAAGTACACAAAATCTTTATTATCATAGAAATTACATTTAATGCACTGCCTAGCTCTTCACTTTATAGAATCTATTTGCTTTTTTTCTGACAAAAAGGAAACCTGTGTATAATAACATAGGTACTGCAATTACTATATCACCAAGTAAAATAAAACACAACAGACATAACAGGAAACATGAAGCTATTTACTATACTAATCTATTGCTTGTTTATTCTCTGACATAAAGAATACTTTGCACATCAGCAAGGTACCTGAGAATGTCCAGCTTAGCACAAAAATCAATAACTGCAGCTACTGTTAGGCCTCATGCACACTGAGGCTGATAAGCAGACGTTTAGAGGCATTTGGGCGTTTTTCCCAGCTGCCCCTGAACTTTCCTCTATGTTATCTTATCAGTACATTTACACAGGGTTGTTTACGGTTGTTTCCAGGCAGTTGCATTTAGAGGCTTTTTTGGAACGCAAAAAAAAGGGTTCAGACGCCAGCTCAGAGGCATTTGAAATGCCAAACAGCTTGTATACGCCGATAAATGCGCCTAAACGCAGTAACTCGCGTCTAGGACCATTTCGTTCACAGGCATTTCTATATTAAAAAATAATTTTTTTTCAAAACCGCTCCTAGATGCAAACGCGGCAAACCGGGCGTTTTAGACGCCGGTTTCTAGCTGTCAAAAAAGTCGTTCAGGGGAGGTTGAAAAAGCGTCCCTTGTGCAAGCAGCCTTAGAAATTGTATGCAGAGACTGTATTTGTGCTGTCGTCCTCGGTTATACAGTTTCAATAAAGTGTGGGTTACAGTAACAGCAAATTTATGATAAGGACTTTTTCCAAGCAGAGAAAGTACTTATTCAGTGATGTCCATTTTACTCGCTCTCTTTAACCTCTTGTTGCCTATGTAATGGAAATGAGCTGTAGACAAGAGGGTGGGCTTCACACATAGACAGTCCTTCCTCGTTATGATCAGGAGCGAGCCGGATTTGCTCTGAATCATGTCAAAACTGTTATAGCTAAATAACAGTGGCCATGTGACAAAGAAGTCCACCCTGCCCCTTGGGCATATAGACCCACTTAAAGGGGTACAAGGGTTCAAAACTCACCGAAAACTGAAATTTTGCTTTTTGGCAGATGCTGGAGAGCTAAACCGCTATACACTATCTCATATTTCATTGGAAAATCATTGGTGAGATATCTGCACATTATTTCCCAGGTCTATACACCTGCTGCAGCCATTTGAGAGGTTCTCACTCTCCTCTTTGGAGGAGGTGAACAAGAACAGACTGGAGATCTATGGCAGGGAAATCTCGCTGTTGGTGAATCCAAAACATTAAAGAGGCCAGGGGTTGACTTAGCTCACTAGACTCTAGTTGGCAGGTGTAGAGAAGGATTAGAACCTCTGTAAAGTTTTTTTGTTTCGTTTTGCTGTCTATATGAATGCTGGGTAGCTTTAGCCTCTGCATTCATACTGGTGGCCATTGTCACTAAGAAAGAAAGTTATGGGACATCCACATTTTAGAACTGTCACCAGAAGTTAAAAATTTCCAATAAAGACATCATTTCCAGTGACAACTGTCTAAGAGAGGAATGTGTCTCACTTTGTAGAGGTTTCCTCTCAATTCCTGTTGTAACTCTGGGGTAGGAAGTGAAGAGAAATCTCTCCAATGGTATAGAGCCATCAAGGTATATTGAACGAAGATTTACCCGTTACTTACACTATACTAAATACTATTTTTTTTTTCACTTTGGATAGTGAAAGGAATGGTTCAAGCTGCTGTTTTTTTCCCTCCCTATTGGGTCATTTTCCTTCATTTCCTGCCCTGTGGACAACAACAGGGTTCAATCAGACTGAAAAAAAAAAAAAGTTTTGGTACTAGATACTGTACACTTTAGGCTTATTCCCATTCTCCAACACTGTACATTCGGATCCATGTACCCGCTCCTGCCTGCATGTCAAACTTTGACATGTGACTGTGTCTGTGCAGCTGCTGGGTATGCATCCACTTCTATGGGCTGCCTCCACACAGCTCTGAGGTAAATGCACATACATCTGCCAGTGGTTCTGCACATAGGACTGCATTAATCGCCCATCTAAATGAGCCCTACAGTACAAAGGATTGGTCCCTCATTTACATCAGGACTGTCTTATCAGGATTTATCCTTCATCTTCTTTGTTTCCAATAGATACCTTTGAAATTTTCATACCACATTTGGATTCCTGGAGTCCCACAGCCCATGACTGGGACGTTTCATTTAATTTCCTTTTATTCTGTATAATGACATACACTTATTAAGGTTTATTTCTAAAAAAAAATGTCTTGCAAAAGGTCTCGGCAATCTTGCAAAATTCATGAATAATACCCATAATATTTGTAATATCTGAAATTATTTCTATTTGTTGGCGTTCGCAGAGCAAACATAGTCAGTCTTCAGAAAAATAGTCTAAAGGACATTTGACTAAAAGAGTTAAATAGCATTCAGCCAATGCAGGAAATAGCACAACACTGTAGGCTAAGAACATTTGACCAGAAGAGGAAATAATATGGAGGAGACCTCTAAGTATAAATAGATTCCTGTGCTCGCCACTGGCAGCATTATAAATCAGCTCCTGCACAGGGAACTGCTATATAGAATTGATGCAATGTTGCAGAGATGGAACTGTGTTGTTTACCTTAGGTCAGGGGTTGGCAACCCCAGACATGACATGCCACTGCATTCATAACGGCAAGCAAAGGAAGTCTGCGGCACCCTTCTCCCAGAAACCAACAATGGCAGCTGTGACTGTGTACACAGAAGAGAGCACGGCTGGTTCCCTCCCACCTCAAATGTGCCCAACTCACTCTGCTTGCCTGAATTGAGCAATGCTGAGCATGGCCAGCCATGGCTGGATAGCTCCGTTACCAAATCAGCGGACCTGGCACCCTCCCAGACATCCCTTTAGGAAATGGATTATGATCTTCTTTTGGTTCTGTTGAAGAGAGCTCAGTGTGTGTGGTAGTGTGACTGGGTGTTGTGAGCAGTTGAATGTGCTGAAGGATACTGAGACACCACTTTTTTGGAGCTGTTGTTGAGTACAACTTTTTTTTTTCCCTTTTGTTCTGGTTATGTTTGAACCCATGTATCTGAATACTCATTTTGTATTACATAGATGGTTTTGTTACCAATGCTAATGGGCTCTGCGTAGCTAACAGTTTGTGCCATCATCTGTAGATGGAACCTTCCTTTTTTGTCCTTCTTTTTGTGTTGTCTATGTGTTTAAAATTTGAAAAATAAACACCTTTTAAAAAAAAATGTTGAGCATGGCCAGATCTAGGGAGTGTTGCACCCACCACAGGTGTGAAAGTGCATGTGTTGGGGTGATCTAAGGTTTAAAGATGTAGAAATTGGGGTGATTGTAGGTATAAAGGTAAATGCATTGGGGCTTATTTGAGATCTAAAGTTGCAGAAATCGGGGTGATCTGAGGTGTGAAGTTGCAAGAATAGGGGTGATCTGAAGTGTGAATGTACAGGAATTGGGGCTGACCTGAGGACTGATGGTGCAGAAATATGGGACTGATATGAGGAGTAAAGGTGCAGAACTTGGGCTGACCTGAGGTGTAAAGGTGCAGGAATTGGAGTGATTTGAGGTGTGAAGGTACAGTAATTGGGGTGATCTGAGGTGTGTAGGTGCAGGAATTTGGCTTGTTTTACTGTATATCTGAAGGTGTAGAAATTGGGCTTTATTTGAGGTGTGAAGGTGCGGGAATTTAGGCTGATCTGAGGTGTAAAGGTGCAGGAATTGAGCTGATCTGAAGTGTGAAAGAGCAAGAATTCAGTTTATGTGAGATCTGAAGGTGCAAGAATTGGGACTGAGCTGAAGTATGAAGGTGCAGGAATTGGGGCGATATGAGATGTGATGGTGCAGGAATCGGGTTCAGTCTAGGGCTTGATGGTGTAGGAATTGAGACTTATCTGTTCTGTGACGGTACAGGAATTGGGACTCACCTGAGGTCTGATGGTGCAGGAATTGGGCTGATCTGGGGTGTGAATGTGCTGGATTTGGGGCGAATCTGAAAGAACTTTATTAGGTTGAGTAGTATCACCTGACACTTTATTTCCAACTGTATAACTGAGCTGAATATGCCAGCTGGCATATTCAGTTCAACCTTACTGTACCTACTTTACTACTTACCACTGATCTTTGAAAGCTCTATGTTCATTTATTACTATTATTCATGTAGTTTACAGCATTTATTTGGTAAAAAAATATTTTTGTGACTGAGAGTGTGAAGTTGACATTTTTTTAATGTAGCTGGCACTCTCAATTTCTTTCAAAACATTTTCAGCAAACTGTGCTCAAAAGGTTGCCTTCTCTTGTAGAACTGAGTTCTGTCTTTGCAACATTGCATCAATTCTGTATAGCAGTTCACTCTGCAATAGCCGATTCAGGCTGGGTTCACACTGGTACGACACGACAGTCGTATGACTGTGAATCTGAGTTTGCCCCGTGACTTGAAATCGGATTTCCATCTGACTTCAATGAAGGGGATCCGACTTTGATCCTGACAATACCAAACACACAGTGGCTGGTATGAATCTTGAAGGTGAACCCCACGCCAAATTTAAAAACAAAACGGCATGAGGTTCCTCCTCCAAGGCCATACCAGGCCCTTTGGTCTGGTATGGATTTTAAGGGGAACCCCCATGCCAAAAAAAAGGCGTGGGGTCCCCCCAAAATCCGTACCAGACCCTTATCCGAGCACGCGGCCCGGAAGGTCAGGAAAGAGGGTGGGGGCAAGCAAGTGCCCCCCCTCTTGTACCATACCAGGCTGCATGTTCTGCATCCCCCCACCCCAAAGCACCTTGTCCTCTTGTTGATGAGGACAAGGGCCTCTTTCCGACAACCCTGGCTGGTGGTTGTCAGGGTCTTATCGGAATCTGGAAGCCCCCAGATCCCGGCCCCCCCACCATATGTAAATGAGTATGGGGTACCCCTACCCATTCACCTAAAAAAAGAGTCAAAAATAAAAACAGTACACAGGTTTGTACTAGTCCTCATCAACATGGGGACAAGGTGCTTTGGGGTGGGCCGCATGCCCTCAACACCCCCCATGTTGAGGGCATGTGGCTTGGTATGGTTCAGGAGGGGGTGCTCGCTCGTCCCCACCCCCTTTCCTGACCTGCCAGGTTGCGTGCTCGGATAAGGGTCTGGTGTGGATTTTGGGGGGATCCCATGCCATTTTTTTTGACGTGGGAGTTCCCCCTTAACATCCATACCAGTTAGAAGGGCCTGGCATGGTCTTGGATTGGGAACCCCATGCCATTTTTTTTAAATTTGGCGTGGCATTCCCCTTCAAGATCCTCAGAGCACAAGTCGCATGCCAAAGTCGGATCAGTTAAGACAATGATCCGACTTTGATCTGACTTCAATGATATTCAATAGGCTGAAGTAGGATCAAAGTTGGACCAAAGTAGTGCAAGAACCTTTTTTAGGCCTCATACACACAGACGTTTCTAAAAAAAATAAACAAAACGTCGGGCCCAACGTCAAGGGAAAAAAATCTGCGTTTTTCGGCGTTATGCATCGGCGTTAATGAGCGTTAGTGAGCGTCGGCGTCAATAGGCGTTTATTAAAAAAAATCACCCCTCTGCTATTTTTCAACCTTTCCGGAGTATGTGTGCCTGCAAAAAACTGCGGCCGCAAAAGACCGCAAAAAACGTCGAGAGGTACAATCAGTTACCGGGGTATTTTTGCGCAATCACTCGACTTTGATCTTATATGCCGGAGACGCAAGACTCCGACATTGCAAAACCGCAAAAAACTGCGGCTGCGGCGTTTTGGGGTTGATTGCGATTGATTGCGGTTGATTATGACATGGCCGCAATTGACCGTAAAAAACTGCGGTTCCAAAAATCCAACTTTTTATCGTCTCCCCACTAAAAAAAATTATTTGCGGATAACTGCGGCTGCGAGTGATTGCGAGTAATTGCGGCTACGTATTGCGGCTTTTTGCGTCTAAAAAA
>BLSH010016274.1:38549-50582 GCA_018402905.1 Glandirana rugosa | reverse complement strand
GGTTTTCTTCCTCTGTCCAATAGGGCCCCATACTACTGGACAAGTTAAAACATCTCCAGACCATATGAAACAGCACCAGAGCTCTCTGATAAGCAGACAGCACATACATTTACCTGTCAGCTCTCCTGTCAAGCAGAGAGAGACAAAAACTATATACATTCACTAGTACCCAAACTAGGAGGGCGCTACATAACAGTTAGGAGGTCTCCCTCATATTATTTTCTCTTTTGGTTGAATGTTCCATTAGGCTATTTTGTCTATTGGTTGAATGTTATTTAATTTTTCTGGTTGAATGTTCCTAAAGCTATTTTTATGTGAAAGGCAACAAATAGAAACTGACATTTCACATATGCTACAAACATTACGGGTATTATTCATGACCTTTGTGTAAATGCTGAGCCAATTTTTATAACTAGACCCTTAAAGCTAATTCAATACAGATATCCAGTTAATTCTATTCTTTACTAGTGTTCGCCTTTTGAGGTAGTTTATTTATTCTCTGTTTCTAGTACTGTGACTGCTGGTCCATGGTAATTTATATGGGTTCATGCTGCCCATTAGGCCTCATGCACACATGATGTTTTTTTACTGTTTTACAGCAGCTATTTTTGGTTTCAGACGTTTTTTCTACAGTCAATAAACTCTCCATCATGTTATCCTATATGTTCATGCATACATAGGCGGTTACATTTTTGAGCTGTAAAAAACCCAAGACCAGTGGGTTCTGAGAGACGTTTTTCAGCTGTAAAAACGTTAAAATGCTCAAAAACGCTGATTCCCAACGTTTTAGATCAATTGAGGAAAAAAAAAAAAATGCTGCCCTTTATAAAAGCGAAAAAATGCGCAAAAACGCCGGTAATGTAATGATAGTAAAAGCTGAAAAAATCACTGATAAGCTACTGATGATTTTAGGACATTTTTTTAACGTCCTGTGTACATGAAGCCTTATAGATCCACACACCATTGTAGTTAGGTCCATCAAGGACAAGAAATGTCAGTGGATCTTTTTACCTTTTCACATTTCATTGTATTATTATGACACATCTGATGTGTTATCTGACTCTGGAAGTGGTGCTTTGTTGTGAATTTTTGCACATTTAATTCCTAACATCCAAGCAGTATGCAGCTCCTAAAGAACTGGCATGCAATTGCCATAATACTGTATATGTGAAACATTCTATGAATCCCTCTTTATTTATTGTAGTGTGTATACTCCTGCGCTTCCACTAACACGGGTATTTTCAAGATTGTTTATATCTTGCCAGCTGCTCACACTTTTATGTAAATCCAAACATAAACCTAGGTAAGTATGGGGTGTATGGCGAAGCGCTGACCTATAGTACAACGTATCAGGCAAAATAAATAATTCTTGTGTAATAGTCAGAATCTGTTTGTGAAAGTAAATCATGCAGTAAAACTTTAAACCATATAGGGTAAATATGATCATACGTTATATCTCTCCTCTATACAATGTGGATATATATATATATCTGTGCAAGAAACATTAAAAGAAATATTCCATATTATAAATAATTTTGGATCTCAAGGCTGGATCCACAAACCATCATATACATTCAGGGATATTAACAATAAAATCACACTGTGTGCTCACAATAAATGATAAGTGCTCAAACTAAATGTCCCAATATACTTGTGAAATAGTCTCTCAGATATTAATTCTGTGAAAAATGAAAAAATATGTATATATAGAAAAAGGTGCAAATAACATAAACGTTCAGTATGCAATTGTGACTGCGTTTTTTGAAAAATATATTTCTAGTTCCACCGCTTCAAGTGATCTGATGTGCTCCTTTTAATTCTTCCAAATTCTCCTTCTTTCCTACACCAATATTTGTGATTATCTTGTGCTTAAATACTTCTACAGTGATTATCAGGTGATTCTTTCCACACGTGTCACTTCTATAAGTTCTAGCCTCTCACCTGAAATGTGCTAGAGTGCTAGCACATAAAAGTATCTTTATCCTGTGGGGTTAGAGACCCACCACTAGGGGTCCTATGTGTATCCTCTACTCCTACTCCTCCTCTCCTTATCTCTATAGCTAAGTTCCTCCTTTTATCGTTTGCAGCTTCCAGTATGTCATCTCATAGGTATAAAAACAAAAGATAGCCTCCTTGTGATGCAATATTATTTAAAACCGTTTATTAAAAATACAGAGTAAAATACACTCACGTTTTAAAACCAAACAGTAGGTATCTCTCCACGAGTGCCAAGCTCGTTCCTGTGTATCGCTGATAGACACCTCTCCTACCGCCCTACGCGTTACGTCACGTGACTCGCGGGGATGCCTCTTTATTTATGCAGCCTTGGACCACCTTGAATTGGTAATAGGGTACCCTAAAAGATACATGGATAGCCATCATTGAAATGTTTAGTACTTATATTGTTAGGGGTAGAAGCAGTCACTATTTATATTCTTAATCCTTATTTGGGTATTTTTATCATAGTCATTAGCAGGATAGCATTTCCCCTTTTATTAGTCAGTTTTCGGATGGATTCTTTTACAGTATTCCTTATTCATCATTCCTTTCAGTTTTACTAATCATGGAGTTCTGTGATGCCACACCCAAGTCCTCCCCAGTGAAATATTCCATTTGGAATATCTGTGGGGTTTGTGGTAATTTTTATCTTTCACATATATGTATATATCCTACATATTTCTCCTTATCTTTCCTCGGTTGGCTGACTACAGATTATATATAATTACTTGGTTCATTTTTGGAATTCTTGAGTGATCCTTTTTATTTTTCCAGGGGATGTTAAATGTTTTAGTGGGTCAGGGTAGTACTGTTGTTTGATTAGGTATAAATTTAAATTTAAATTTGCACACAACATCAATGTATAATTTTGAGTGGTGCGGTGCAACAGTTGGAATCGAAGTTGTGGTGTAACAAACTACAGAACATAACTATCCACAATTAAGAGGCATTTAAAATACATCTAATATCATTGTAAAAAGCAATGGACTATTGCTCTTAGGCCTTGTTCACATCATACGTGCATAAAGACTGATGGAAAAAACCATGCAGATTTCACTTGCAGAGACACGAGTTTACATCAGTTTTCATGAGCATTGAAGTGGGTTTTTATGCACGTTGACATCAGTTTTCATGGGCATTTTTTTATGCACATATAGACATCACACCCTATACTTTCTCGTCTTCCCTGTTCATACCACAATGTTGATGTCACGTCAGTTTTTTTCCATGCAGAAAACTGCATACACTTTGCAGTTTCCTGCGCAGAAAAAAAATTGCACATACTAGTGTTGTAGTGGTGTGAACTGGGCACATAGAGAACAATTTTTTTTGTGCCTTTGCAGAATGTATGCAGAAAAACTAACTTCTCTGCACATGATGTGAACAAGGCCTTAATCTAGATACCCCACCAACACTTCAATACAAGGCACTTTTCCCACTTCCTGCCCAGACCAATTTTCAGCTTTTCAGCACTGTCACATTTTGAATGGCGATTGTGCAGTCATGCGACGCTGTACCCAAACAAAATTTTTATAATTTTTTTCCCCCACAAATAGAGCTTTCTTTTGGTGGTATTTGATCACCAGTGGGGTTTATATTTTTGTGCTGCAAATAAAAAAAGGCAGAAAATGTTGAAAATAAAAAGTTTTTCTTTGTTTCTGTTACAAACCTTTGTAAATAAGTAAGTTTTCTCCTTCACTGATGGGCACTGATGAGGCAGTACTGATTGGCACTGATGATGAGGCACTTATATGCAGCACTGATGGGCACTGATAGGCGGCACTGATAAGCAGCACTGATCGGCACTGATAGGTGGCACTGATATGCAGCACTGAAGGACACTGATAGGTGGCACTGATGGGCACTGATAGGTGGCACTAATGGGCACTGATAGGTGGTACTGGTGGGCAATGATGGGCACTGATAGGTGGCACTAGCGGGCACTGATGGGCACTGATAGGCAGCACTGGTAGATGGCACTATTAGGCAGCACTGATCAGGAGGCACTGGCAGGGATCACTGATGGGCACTGAGTACCATCCCTATTGTGCATTGATTGCCATACCTGGTGGTCCTGGGTGGGCATCCCTGGTGGTCCTGGGTAAAAGGAGAGGGAAAAGCGCCTCTAAGTGCAAGGTTTTATTTGTGCACTGCAACAAACAAGATAAACTTACATGAAAGTAAGGGCAGTTGCATCCAATCCAGTGAAGAAGGGGGAAGACAAGTCTGGCGTGACGGATGGTGTAACTCCAAAACCGGTTCAGACGTCGCAATACCCCACAGAAGGATAGGATGCCTAGAAAGGATATCCGGGTATAGTGGAAGCCAGCCTGGAGCCCAACGCAAGTCACGTGTGACGTCACCAAGACAAGAGAGGGGCCAAAAAGACACAACCCATTTCAGAGCATGCACAGAAACCCCACTGGGCATGCATACTCCTTTCTCAAGTGTACCAAGGTATACTTGGTACTTTTCCTTGGTACTTGGTACTTTTCCTCTCCTTTTGCGATGTTTACCAGAGCGGACTTCACTCTACAGAAAAGCCTTCTGCTAGTGCACCAGCCTCCATTGATACCGATGGCATTACAGAACATTGTTTCCAGCCAAGATTCTGGTTTACAAGTGACTTTTGGCGCCAGCTCCCCTCCCTCTTCTGGTGGTCCTGGGTCGGCATACTCGGGGGGACCTGCACAGATAATCAATCAGTGCAGACCCCCCCTGTCAGGAAAGCAGCCGATCGGCTCTCCTCTACTCACGTCTGATATCATATATTAACCTGCTTGGCGGTATTCCCGAGTGTGGCTTGGGGTGGATTTTCTGTACCAAGAACGGTAACTCTGAGCCACACTCGGGATTGCATCGCTGGATCCAGGCAGTGTTACTCACCTTGTCCCCTGGATCCAGCGATGTCCCCCCACCGTGTCTGCGGGCTGTGTCCTCCGCCCGATGCCTCTCTGTGGCGGGCTCCGTTCCCTGTGAGCGTTGCGTCGCACGGGGGGCAGAGCCCGGCGGGAAATTCAAAAAGTTAAATACACAGCAAACACACTGTACACTGTAATCTGTAAGATTACATTACTGTATCAAATAATTTCACATTCCCTTTGTCCCTAGTGTTTTGCCCAGTGCCCTGCATGTACTTTTATATTATATATGTCATTCTTTCTGCCTGGAAACTTGAGAATGTCCATGGCAACCAAAAAGTGTCCCTTTACGTCAATAGAGGTTTTTGATCAGCTAGAAAACAGCGATAGTAAATAAGAATCATTTGCAGAATTGAGTGATACTGATTTTTGGGGAAATTTATCATCAGACACTGAAAGAGATGACAGCGACAATTCTGCAAGTGAGCAAATTTCAGTGTTTTTGATTTTATTACATTATTGAATACATTTTATTACTATTATATTATTATTTTTGATAATTATTTATAGTTATTTATTATATTAAAATTTATGATTTCTTGTTTCAAACTTTATCATACCCGGGATGTCTACTAGACTCTTGCTTGGACAGATTTAAGTGAGTTATTCCTAAGAATTACAGGCCTACAATATAAAACGCCAAATTTCCATGCAAAATAATGGTACCACTTTCAGCACCAAAAATCTGAAATAATCATACCGCCAGGGAGGTTAAAAAAGAAACCTTTACTGGTATACCATATATAATACAGAGATGGGGCCTCCATTACTGACATTCTTGTAAAAATACAAATTGAGTGAATTCACAACTCCTAATTATCATACTTGATGTCCATGACTTCAGAACTATTGATTTTATTGGATCAGCATGACATCCAAGCAACTAACATTTCCTAAAGGATAGGTCAGCATTGGTAACCTCCATATTATTTTCAGTACATGTTTCCTGCTAATGGTTGCAACAAGATGAAAGCAATAATGCTCGCCATAAGGCTTAGGACCTCTGAGTGAATACCATTTCTACATGACAAGCTTTACACTTGCTTTGGCTTCAACCCACATTAAAGCTCCTACTGCTTCAACAAGCTTTTATGATATGTTTTTGATGCTTCGGTGGTGCTTGGATGAGGCTTTGGTGGTGCCTCCATGAGGCTTCGGTGGTGCTTCAGTGAAGCTTGACAGATGCCCTGTGTGTTTGTTGATATCTCACACCTGCAATTTTTCCAAAAAAGTAAAGCTAAAGCTAAATTAAGGCCTCTCAAAAGCTGCAGGTGCTTTAAGTGTGCTTCAAACAAGCATTGTCATAGGGCTCATTTACACTTGCTTCGGCTTCAACGCACATTAAAGCTCCTACTGCTTCAACAAGTTTTTATGACGTGTTTTTGATGCTTCATGGTGCTTCGATGAGGCTTCGGTGGTGCTTCAATGAGGCTTCTGTGGTGCTCTTTTGAAGCTTTTGGAAGCTTGGCAGATGCTCTATGTGTGTGTTGAAATCTCACACCTGCAATTTCTCCAAAACAAAGCAAAGCTAAAGCTGAATTAAAGCCTCTCAAAAGCCGCAGGTGCTTCAAGCGAGTTTCAAACGAGCTTTGCCATAGAGTTCTATGGAGGCTTTGAGTAGCAAAAGGAGAAATGTTGGGACTTTGAATGAAGCAGGCAGCAGGAAAGCAAACAAGACAAAATGTACTGATAATAATTTATTTATTCCGTATAAAGATGCACATACTCATGGCATACATGCAGATATAAAAATAAATAGTAACAAGTAAGTTCATATAATTACAGGTACAAAAACATGGTAATGGTACAGGGCTTACAATATGCAAAATTCATCAATCCATATTCTCTTATAAATTAGAACCCAACATAGTTAATGTAAGCAGAAACTGTCAAAACATTGGTGAGAGTAGATTAAAAATCCATATTCTCCACATTTCTTGATGTAGCATTTGAAAGCTCACTGTAAACATCTGAATGTAGCATCTAAAAGCTTGACGCGTTTCATGGAATTATATCCATTCATCAGGAGCAGATGCAAGGAGAAGGTCTAAAAAATGTAGATAATATACACCATGTCAAAATATATATGTATGTTAAGTAGGGAGAGGAAAATACAGCTAAAACCTCTCCCCATACTTACACAATGACCATAGATGTGACATATAGTCGTGAGCACTGAAGGCAAACTGTGGACAGCATCTCTCCTGGGAGCTGAGGTGGTATAAACTACAAAGATATACAGGGCAAATGTACCCGGGGATGCAATCCCCATGGAACAGCTGATGGTATATTGAACATAGATGGGGACATTTTATAAAAATTGTGAAAAAATATATATAGAAAGAAAACTGGGTGGTGCTAAACGATCAGTGGTTATTGTATTGATTGTACTGTAAACCCAGTGTTAAGAGCATAAAAAGAAATAAGTAAGAGAATGAAAGGCATATGTTGGTGGAATGTTTGAGCTTGGATATACAACAAGGTGCAGCAAGTATGTGTGACGTAAAAGATAGGATCCAACCAATTAGGGACAGATACAAGTGTATGTACAAACTAAACCACCAAAATGAAATAAATCAAAGAAAGGTTCCAGCTTTCCTGCTGCATGCTTCATTCAAAGTCCCAACATTTCTCCTTTTGCTACATGAACAGGGATGGAGACAATTGACTATACAGGTCTTATGCCTCATTTAAAGTCCCAAAACCCTTCTTTCTCAAACATACTATGCTTTGAAGACGCTTTGAAGCACCACTACACCCTGTTCCAAATTATTATGCCAATGATATTTTTCTAATTTACCTAAATGATTGATGTAAACAACAATTCAAATTTTATTCAAACAAACCTCCTAATGATAACAGTATTTTTTTCAAAATAAAAAACGTACAATGCACTGTTCCAAATTATTAAGCACAGTACGTTTCAAAACACTTTATAGGTTGTAAAGAACTGAAAATTGTCATTAGTTGTGTTTGCAACATATTTACTGAAATCAAAAGCTATTTCAATCAAACTTTGAGCAACATTTTAACTTTCTAAACATTTTAACAGGTCACGTTACATTTTAACATAGGACCCCTTATTTGATTGCAGCTTCACAAGTCTTGCATCCATTGAACTTGTGAGTTTTTGGACAGTTTCTGCTTGAATTTGTTTGCAAGATGTCAGAATAGCCTCCCAGAGCTGCTGTTTGGATGTAAACTGCCTCCCACCCTTATAGATCTTTTGCTTGAGGATGCTCCAAAGGTTCTCAATAGGATTTAGGTCAGGGGAGGATGGAGGCCACACCATGACTTTCTCTCCTTTTATCCCCATAGCAGCCATTGATGCAGAGGCATTCTTTGCAGCATGAGATGGTGCATTGTCATGCATGAAGATGATTTTATTACAGAAAGCATAGTTCTTCCTTCTGTACCAGGGAAGGAAGTGGTCAGTTAGGAACTTCACATACTTTGCAGAGGTCATCTTTACACCTTCGGGGACCCTAAAGGGGCCGACCAGCTCTCTTCCCATGATTCCGGCCCAAAACATGATTCCACCGCCAATTTGCTGACATCGCAGCCTTGTTGGAACAGGGTGGCCGTCCACCAACCATCCACTACTCCATCTATCTGGACCATCCAAGGTTGCACGGCACTCATCCGTGAACAAGACTGTTTGAATATTAGTCTTCATGTATTTTTCTGCCCAATGCAGCCGTTTCTGCTTGTGAGCATTGGTTAGTGGTGGCCGAATGGAAGGTTTGCACAGTTGCAAGACTCTGGACGACTCTACACCTTGATGTCCGTGGGATTCCAGAGGCACTAGCAGCTTCAAATATCTGTTTGCTGCTATGTAATGGTGTTTTAGCAGCTGCTCTCTTGATCCGATGCATGGATCTGGCAGAAATCTTCCTCAATGTGCCTTTATCTGCACAAACCCGTCTGCGGGATCAGCCACAAATCTCTTAATAGTGCGATAATCACGCTTAAGTTTTTGTGAAATATCTAATGTTTTCATACCTCCTCCAAGGCATTGAACTATTTCACTCTTTTCGGCAGCAGAGAGATCCTTTTTTCTTCCCCATATTGCTTGAAAATGGTGCTCCGCTTAATAATGTGGAACAGACCCCCCCCCAGAAAGGGTAGCAGGACTTTAAATGAAGCACAGACCATAGGTTCTCATGCCTCCATCTCTAATTTTGGGAATAAAGGAGAAAAGGGAGGGACTTTAAATGAGGCACGCAACAGAGTTTACATCATAATAGTCAGTTTTTTTAATATATATAAAATTCAGAATAAATTAGTAATAAACATTAATATTTAGAGCAAAACCAGTATCATGATTAGACAATAATGGGTCAGGTATCAACATGATTGTAATAGCAGAGATAAAATTGAGCATGACATTGACATAGATATACACACTTTCATAGTGTATCTAAGGTTGCTAGATAATACAGTAAGGAGTACATAGGGATCTGTATATCCATGGTTTGAAGATGCCCCGTATGGAATTGTTCCTATAGATGGAAAAAAAGAGGGTACCAGAGTAGAACATGTGTAAGCAGTTGTTAGCTCTACGCGTTTCGTGATTGATCATCACTCGTCAGGAGCCAGCTTATATTATTCATCTGAAGGGAAAATTGGAAAGAAAAACTTGAGCATAGTCTCATATGTATTGGGAAAACCAAGTAGGAAAAGCCACAATAATGCTTACCAAGTTTGGGTACCAAACGTGCACCTGCGGGGCATATGGACCACATGTATCCAGCCGGGCCAGGGGCTGAGGCGGGAGAGGCGGCGGCTGCACCCAGCCAAGACGATGCCCGGGGCGGCAAGAGAACAGCCCTGGCATGATGGACCTGTGTGACCTATTGAAAGTGATAGATTTAAGGATGAGTGTAAGTGTGATGAACTAGCTATTGTGGGAGTGAAATGAGAGTATATGTGTGTAAATGTGAATGAGTAGGAATAGCATAGGGGTGATAAAGAGAAAGGGGGAGGGGAAATGGGGAGGAACAGGAATGGGGGTCATGATGAAGGGAGATTGAGGAGAGGAGAGGGAGTGGGGAAAGGACAAGTGAGTGGGGAATGACAAGGAATGCAAGGAAAGATAAGGAGACTAGCACCTCCAGGGGGAGGAGTGAGGAACAAGAAGGTGGAATGAGACATGGAACCTGGACCAGTACCTTACCTGACATAGGATAGATGCTGGAGACCATGTCATGTGTGGAGGAGTGTGAACATGCCAGAGATGTCTGTCACACTGCCAAACACCGCCTGATATAAGCACAGCCGCCAACCATCCCGCCAGTGTCACGCACGCGGGAGCAGGGAAAAGGGAGGAGACGCCCAACTCCAGACACAGCATCAGCCGGGGGAGTGGCGGTCCGACCCCATGAAGTGCCCGTGAGCGTGTGTACCCAGCCGACGCTGCGTACCAGAGTGGTGCAGAGCCAAGGGCTGGGTGACGTGGACCCGATGCGCAACATGAGGAGACCCGCCCCCCTCCGGCATACCAAGAGGCAGGGGAGGAGGGAAACCAAGGTGCACCTCGCAGCCTCCGGACAAGTGGGAAAACAGGCAGTGAAGCAGCCCAATTGCAGGGACAGGATGGCACACAAACTATGGATAAAAAAACAGCAAATGAAAACAAAAATAGGTAACAATGGAAGAAAAATAAAATAGAAATAAGATTAAAATTAAAAAATAAAATAAAAAATGTATAATAGTAATAATAAATAGGATAAAAATTAAAGGCAATAGAAAAAAATGACTAGTTTTTCCTTTAATTGGGCTCACCTGGCAATTTAATTATCAAAGGTGTCCGAGATTGTTTTCAGTGATCAAAAGAGCCCTGAGACACAATGTATTTTATTATAATAATTTGGAACAGGGTGTAAAGTGACATGGGGTATCATTTTTGAAGTGAAGCCGAAGCAAAGCAAACACAAGGTGTAAACAGGACTGTAAGCTAACCATTTTATTTAGTGACATGAGCTTTGACTTGCGATAAGAGAGCATTAAGAGAGCTTTAACAAAGCCTGTTTTGAAGCAAATGTAAACTAGCCCTTACAGTCTCGTTCTGAGATGGGGAGAGACTACACTTAGTCACTGCTTTTTCTGCTGTGCAGCCTGTCAATGTAAACATTCTGACAGGAGGAGAAAGTAGCAGGATTTGCTCATAGGTGTTCTGTTTCTTCTTGGTTGCTCCAATTGATGCCACTGATTTGGCTAGGGTGTCTATTGGGAATGCCTAAATCACAAAAATAGCTGAACACACTTATAAATATTTTGTCAGCTAAAAGAATTCATGTGTATGTATTACTTAAGGACCGGGCCTCTTTTTGAGATTCGGTGTTTAAAATCAGTTTTTTTTCATGCTATAAAATTATTACTTAAATCCCCCAAACATTATACATATTTTTTTCTAACACCCTAGAGAGTTAAAGGGCGGTCGTTGCAATACTTTATGTCACACCGTATTTGCGCAGCGGTCTTACAAGAAAGATTTTTTTGGAAGAAATTCACTTTTTTGAATTAAAAAATAGTAAAGTTAGCCCAATTTTTTCTATATTGTGAAAGATAATGTTATGCCAAGTAAATTGATACTCAACATGTCATGCTTCAAAATTGCGCCCGCTCCTGGAATGGCGACAAACTTTGGCACTTAAAAATCTCCATTGGCGATGTTTAAAAATTTCTACAGGTTACCAGTTTTGAGTTACAGGGGAGATCTAGCTCAAGCATTATTGCTCTCGCTCTAACAATCGTGGCAATACCTCACATGTGTGGTTTGAACACCGGTTTCATATGCGGGTGCAACTTCCGTATGCGTTTGCTTCTGTGCGCGAGCTTGTGGAACAGGGTACTTTAAAGTTTTTTTTTTAAACTTTTTTTTTTTAATTTTACACCATCCATTAAAAAAAAAAATTGGGTCACTTTTATTCCTATTGCAAGGAATGTAAACATTCCTTGTAATAGAAAAAAGGCATGCCAGGACCTCTTAACCACTTGCCAACCTCCGGCCGCACTCTGACGGCGACAGAGTGGCTACGATATCTCTCAATGTGAGCTCGCGCCGCCGGAAGCGCGCTCACTGTGTCCGGGGGGGGGGGGAAATTTGTAGCGG
>BLSH010016274.1:0-23201 GCA_018402905.1 Glandirana rugosa | reverse complement strand
ATATATGGCATGTCGGGGCTTACCAGACTATATATCACATGTGAGTTATGTGACACACATATATATATATATATATATATATATATATATGATCTGACATATATAAAATTTTGTGGTGAAGTTCACATGATATATGGCATGTGGGGACTTACGTGACTATATATCACATGTGAGTTATGCGACACACATATACATATATATATATATATATATATATGATCTGACATATATAAAATTCTATGGTGCAGTTCACTATATATATATACACACAGTGTATTGAGTGTACACTATATATCAGACCATTCGGGGCTGTACGGTATATAGTACACTACTTGACGTGATGTCATAAAATATATACAGTCTAGTCGGTGAAAGAAGAAGATGAAGATTGAAGACAAAGAGAGGAAGGAAGAAGACCGAAAGAAGAAGCAGAAGACCAGAAGAAGGACTGGGGCAGGAGACGATGGAGGAAGAAAGAAGAAAGAAGAAGAGCTATTTTACACAATAAAGGACTTGTCAAAAACTGCCTCTTGTTTTTTGTACCACTTTACTCCTTTTTTGGTGAATAGATAGGGGTACAATGTACACCATACCTATTCACATGGGGGGGGGGAATCGGGATCTGGATGCCCCCTTATTAAAGGGGGCTTCCAGATCTCAATAAGCCCCCCACCCGCAGACCCTCACAACCACCAGCAAGGGTTGTGGGGATGAGGCCCTTCTCCCCATCAACATGGGGACAATGTGCTTTGGGGGACCTCAAAGCACCCTCCCCATGTTGAGGGCATGTGGCCTGGTATGGTTCGGAGGGGGGGAGCACTCGCTTGTCCCCACCCCCTCCTGCCATGCCAGGGCTGTGTGCTTGGATAAGGCTCTGGTTTGTATCCCGGAGGGACCCCTACACCGTTTTTTTAAAAAAAGTGGTGCGGGGTTACCCTTAAAATCCATACCAGACCTGAAGGGCCTGGTATGGACTTTGGGGGGACCCCCACATCATTTTTTTTAAAAAATTTGGCACAGGGTTCCCCTTAAATTCCATACCAGACCTGAAGGGCCTGGTACGGACTTTGGGGGGGACCCCTACACAATTTTTTATTTGATTTTGGGTGGGGTTCCCCTTAAAATACAAACCAGACCTGAAGGGTTTGTTACGGACTTTGGGGGGGAACCCTATGCATTTTTTTTTTAGATTTCGGAGCAGGGTTCCCCTTAAAATCCATACCGGACCTGAAGGATCTGGGGGGGGGGGGGCAACGCAATGCTTTTTCAGGAATTTTATCTATATAACCGGGAACCGGCAATACATTACAGCCGTGAGTGGTTTTAAATGACAATTTTTCCTGTACAAAGGTCATTTTGCTCTGGCACTGTTCTAAACATCACAGAGGTGTGCCCTTTTACAGGCAGACTAAGGGGACCCCCCAGGCACGCTATTTAAAGGAAAACTTCATTTTTATTGTTTCACTTTAAACATTATTAAAATCACTGCTCCTGAAAAAATTATCGATGTTTTTGCATTGATAAATGTCCCCTAGGGCAGGACCCAGGTCCCCATACACTTTTTAGGGCAATAACTTACATATAAGCCTTTAAAATGAGCACTTTTGATTTTTCATGTTCGAGTCCCATTGATTTTAACGGAGTTCGCGTGGTTGCACTCATTTTTAGCCTGTTCGCAAGTTCTGGTGCGAACCGAATCGGGGGGTGTTCGGCCCATCCCTAATTATTAGGATAATATGATTAGGAGGGGGGCATGTCTTTCTCAAATGTATAAAAACTTGTATACTTGTGCCATTAATCAGTTCTATTTCCGGTGTACTCCAAACTGGTGTTGCCCAGTTCTTGGGCTTCTTGGGTTACTATAGCCAGATCCAATGGTCTCGTGTTCCAGGACTTGGGAAGCAGCTTCTTGGTGGAAATACCAAACAGGGGGTCCGGAGTTCGTCACACCAATAAAAAACCTAAGAGACTGTATGGAACTACATTCTGTTGATTCAAGCATTCAATTCAAAATTCACTTTGACTTTCTCTACTGCAGCTTAGCAACACAACTAAGGCAGGCCATACACGGTTCGAATCTCTGCCAGTTCAGCAGGAACCGGCTGAGATTTGAATTGTGTATGGGCAGGCTGAATGTGACAAGTTGATCGATCAATCAACTTGAGTACAACCAGCCTGCTAGATTCTCTTGCGATTATTGCTAGTGGCTGCAATAGCCACTAGTGGTGATCACTGTCTTCTCCCAGCAGGGACGGCCAGGAGAAGACAATGGCCCAGCAGGTGGGATTCCCGCATCAACACTGTCTGTGTTGATGGGGGAATCTAGAACATTTGCTCTGTGTGTGGTGCCTTAGTCACCTTACCTCCTTACCCCTAGCCTTGGACAATGAAGCAGCACCGTCATACTGATGAGCTCAACTTGCTGCTCACTCTGCTATATCCGGAAAACCTGTTCTTTGCCATTATAGTTGCACATAGAACACCTTTCAGTGCTGTCCCTCCCTTTTCTATTCTATTCAATCTGATTCTGTTCTGTCCATACCATTGCACTTTACAAAGGATTAAAAAAGAGACTTAAATCTAAATCATTTTCAGGAATTAACACTAGTTGCATTAAAAAGTACATATAAAGTTTATATAAAAGCTACATTTTTTACTTATGGATAGAGTAGTGAACAGTTCCATCTTCTGTCTATTTTTTATTGCAATCCGTGTCCCTGATTAAGAAATCCCACCCTCATATTTCCTCTTAAACTTTGTCATCAAGACAAAAACAATATGGGAAGTCTAAAGTTTTAGAACTTTCACCAAGTCAAGAAGTTAGGGGAAATCATTCCATGGGAAAAAATATTCTGGTGACAACAAAAGTTGACCATAGATAGAGCAATTACCCATGGAGCTATTGTGTTCTCCCAGCTGGTGGACGGGGGAAGCTGTCCTGGAGAACACACAGTGATTATTGCTAGTGGTTATAGCTGCTGGCAATAATCGCATAAAAATTCAGACTAACTGCTTGTACCCAAGTTGATCGATGGTTTGAATCTTGGCCGGTCCCTGCTGAACAAGCAGGATTTGAACTGTCTATGGCTGGCTTAAGATGCAAAATGTCTCACTTTGGGGTAATTTCCTCCTATCAACATTTTGTCTCCAAGACAGGAAATAATGGGAAACTGCCCCAGCAGCACACAGACAGCAAATAATAACCAGATAGAGCTTTTAACCCTTCCCTGTTTGATGTAAATTAAAAAAAAGTTTTGCCTATATGTATTACTAAAAAATAATTTTAATAAATGAACAATGGCATTAATTGTTGCTATTTATACAGTATATCTGCCTGAAGTTAAGCTTTCTTATTCCTCCAGTGCATTTAGCATCCAAAGAATATGCAGTGTTCGTACCCTGATCATATTTCAGCAATTAATTAGTGCAAGGATCTATACTCAGCAACTGTCAACAGTTGCATTATTAGGGAATTGACAGAGGCAAACTGCCAGGTGCACATACATCAGCCAAAGACCCACAGGCTTCCCATTGTCTAATCCTAATTACATCACATACAATGACTGTTTCTAAGGTATTATAGTACAGTAAGCATTCCACTATATTCAATCTACTGCAGACATAGTTAATCTCCACTCACTCTGCTATATTTGAAAGAGGTTTCTTGTGCTCCTAGCACCTGCTCTTTCCACTGTGCAACAAGAAGTCATTCCTAATGTCATGCTCTTTCTGCATATGAAATCTTAACAAGCTACTCATAATCAAGGTTAGTACAAAGTGCACTGAAGACATGTGCTTAGACTACATAATATTGCATCATGCCACAATCACTTAGCGCTCAATAATGGTGAAGTGAATGTAATAAAAGACCTAAGCAAAGACAATAATACAATAATATAATAAAAGTTGTCTCTTACATTGTTACAGGTTTGTGCTAAATTTGTATCAGTGTAAAAAGGTCAAAGGAAGCTGGGCTCTCACACTCCTATTGTGCCCTGATCTACTAGCAGAGCTCTGTAAAAAAAAAAGTGCTTTCTGGTACAATGCATATGTGTACACCCCCCCCTTCCCACTGCCTTACACGGGGAGCTTCCAAATGGCAGGACTCTACAGTCAGGTTCTGATTTAAAAATTAATTATAGGTATGGATATTTTTACATTGTTACATTGGTCCAGTTTGGAGCAATGTAACTGTGCATATAAAAGAAAGATAAATCAAAACACTAAAGTCTAATCATACAGGCTATAGTGACTGATATCAGCGCTCCTGGGTAGTCATACACTCCTATAAAATTAAATTAGAATTAAAAAGTATGCCTATAATGAAATAAATCAAAAACCGCATTTAAAATAACAACAAACAAAGTCGTTCCAATCTATAGCAGACCGGACAACTGTTTAGAGGTTATCCCTAATAATCTTGAAGAACAGACAAAATAGCAGCCACTATTAATAAAAATAAAAATTAGCAGTTCAAATCCACACGAAACTGATGTCATTACATAAGTCTTGGTGAAAAAAGCGGCGCTGCTTAATGTAACATGAGTCCATGTAAATAACAGTCCATATATACAGGAAAGTGCATCTATGGATAAGATGATTCTAACTGTGTTATCCACCGTCACCACACCTCATGAAAAGAAAACAGGAGTCCCCCCATGTGGAAAGACTCACCAGCAGGTGGTCAATTATAGGCACAGCTGTCAACTATAATATAGGTGCTAGCGTCCACCACTGTTTCACTCGGTGCGCTGCCAATAAGAGAGCTAACAAACGTCCTGTGCAGATAGGATAATTCCTGCTGTGTCTACCTCCTCTTTCCATGCAAAAAGGGCCCTTTTTGCATGGAAAGATATTATATTATTATTATATTATAGTTGACAGCTGTGCTATAATTGGCCACCTGCTGGTGAGTCTTTCCACATAGGGGGGACCCCTGTTTTCTTTTGACGAGGTGTGGTGACGGTGGATAACACAGTAGAATCATCTTATCCATAGATGCACTTTCCTGTATATATGGACTGTTATTTACATGGACTCATGTTACATTAAGCAGCGCCGCTTTTTTCACCAAGGCTTATGTAATGACATCAGTTTCGTGTGGATTTGAACTAATAACTATGCATATACCATACCTGGCTGATCCCAAGGAAACTGCAACATCTCCAAGCCCTGTGACAAGCTGCTGTCCTGATTAAAGTTATTTACTCATTATCGCAATATTTTAAGGCCAGAAAAACAAGTAATAGGTCCTGTTTTAAGGTTGAATGTATTTTTAATAAAGGTTTTTCAATCTTTTAAAAGTCAAAACATAAAGGGGGTACATAAAATAGAAGAAGGGAGGGGAAAAGGGGGTAACAAATATCAGAGTAGTACAGAGTGGCATCTTAAATACCATATTTCTAAACACATTCCATCGATACACTGGAATCCATAAAGGTCATATAGTCACCAAAATATCTTTCTAAGCAAATTGTCCTGTTTTAGAGTGTCCCTGTCAGGCATTATAAAACCTCATTGGTAGGCCCCTGTAACCGAGAAGATGTATTATAATCACTGCTCTGGCACCCCATGTCTTCAGCATCTTTTCCATTCTAGTGCTGCTGCCTCCACCAGTCTTTTCAGCATTGAAGACTTCCAGGAGTGTCGGAAACCTGTATACCCCCAAGCATACAACTGAAAATAAAAGAATTCAATCTCCTGCCATCAAATGTGGTGCTCTGGTCCTAGCAGCACTCTCCTTGTTCCAGGTATCCTGGGTCCATCCTCATGACTTCAAATCACAAATATACACCACGCCTTGCTGCCCTCCTCAGACTGGGGTAGTCCAAATACATACAAAAGAACTGAGAGATGGCCTGCCTAATGCATTATCATTTAACACTATTTATTAAAAAGTAAAATAGGTAATGACACTCATAAATCAACAAAAAAGAAAGTCTCATCACAAGTATCCAAATGCAGGACGGCCAGAACCACTATGCATGCTTCTTATACACTGGGAAGGTGCAACTCGGGCCTGCAGATGCTGACATGTTTCAAGAGGGTTCCCTCTTCATCAGAGGTAAAAATTTAAAGAAGATCAATATCTGAGTTCAGCGCTTCAACTACTAACTAGTACTGTGTAATAACTAATATTTGTGCATACATGTGTAAATAATCTAGTAATACATATGCAATAAAATTCATATATAACAAATATAACAATATGTGCAAAATAGTGCCAGTAAACAATTATAAAAAAGTGCTCATGTGCAAAAAGTCCTTATTGTGCTGCTGGAAACAATTAACTAACAATTCTTCCGCTAACCGTGCACTTCTCACAGTGATACACTGTGCCAATATTTAAACCAATAAAAATTAAAAAATAAAAATTATAATAAAACGTTCAATAAAGTGTCCTTGTGCAGAGAAAAGTTGTATCAGAAGATTTCCACAGTCCTCCAAAAAGCAAAGATTTTGCTATAGACTCCTCAAACCACCACCTTATTCGTGCTATAAAACACCTCCACCAGATGTGCCCTCACCTTATGGGTGTAAAATGCTATGGATTTACAGGCTAGTAAAATTGTTTCTCTCAGCACAATTCTAGTATATCTTGGCCAAAGTTCCTCATCGAGGATATCTAGGAGACATACCTCTGGGGTGAGAGGTACTGGCATAGAGAAGATTATCGATAGAATATCCACAACTTGACGCCAAAACCTGGCAATCACTGGACACAACCAGATAATATGAGCAAAATCCACCCTAGGACTGTCACACCTAGTACATTTTGACATTAGTATAGCGTAGCATGAAGCCTAACTGGAGTCAAGTAATATTGGTGTAGCATGTAAAGTTGGATTAACTTGCTCCTTCCAATCCTCGTCAGAGAGGCTGGGAATAAACACTTGCCATTTAGAATGACTTGACTTTTTTCATTATTAATGAGCTAATGCATTGTAATCAGGAAAATGCAGGGCCTCCATCCCTTTAGAAGTGATTAACCCTTTGGCAAGATATCTGCCAAAGGACATTTTTGTTGTAGAGGATGTGAGGATGCTTAAAATCTGACTTGTATCTTTGTGCAGAGTTCTGTAAAAACAGCGAGCCAATCACACAAGCAGGAAATTACATTTCTGGGGGCTCCAGGTTGCCATGTTGCATTGAATTTTACAGAAAATTATAGCGCTGCAAATTGAACAGGAACATTTGTTTTTAATAATATTCAATTGCAATATGGCTTGTGTAGCAATCGTATATAATATACATATATATATATACAGTATATATATATATATATATATATATATATATATATATATATATATATATATATTTATTTATTTATTTTTTGATGTTATGCGAGGCGCCACAATGGACTGGCGATACTTGTCACCTTGCATGCGATCATTTTGAGGTGACTAGTGAGAGTCCGACCCGGGTTTTGCCGGCCACCGTGGCAGAACTGGTTCCGGCCCAGTCTTTCTGGTCCACTCAAACACCTCTCCACCTGCATTTAATGAGCAGGAAGAGAACAGAGGAGAACTCGATCCTGGATCTCAGAGAGATAAAGCTAAGAGAGCTCTGAGTGCTAATTTGGACTCTAAGAATAAGGTTTGCAATGTGCTTATGTTTTGTGGGTGTCGAGGACAGCCCCACACTGTATACAGAGGAATCTGTTTGTTTAGTTTAGCGCCAGATGGCAAGGTTTTGTTTTCTGTGTTTGATTTGAACTTGCAAACCTGAAAGAATAAACCTGGTAAACCACCAAATTTGAAAGAAACTGACATCCATGCTGAATCTTTTCCCTTGAAAAGTGATCCCCATGAGCTAATCTCCCAAACGTGGCAGAGGATGCTGGCAACCTTCAAAGATGGAGGAAATGTTGAAGGCCCTGCTGCAAGCCAATGCAGCCCAGCGGGAAACCAACCGACAGATCGCAGAGGCCGCTGCAGCGCAACAGGCAGCACAACACGCAGCTCTGCAGGAAACCAACCTCCGGGTCACAGAGGCCGATGCAGCTCAGTGAGAGGAGAGTCGCCAGGCCATTGCAGCTCAGCGAGAGGAGAGTCGCCAGGCTATCGCAGCACAACAATCGGCTCAACAGGAGATGAACCGACAGTTTGCAGAGGCCCTGGTGGAGTTAAAAAAAGGGCCCGCACCTCCCATGACAGTGGAACCAAAGTTGGTACGCGCTTCTTACCACATGCAGAAGATGACACCTGCAGATGACGTGGAGGCGTACCTCACAACCTTTGAAAGAGTCGCTCTTCGCAAAGGATGGCCAAAAGAACAGGGAACGGAACTGCTAGCACCATTCTTGACCAGCGAACCCCAAAAAGCTTATTTCGATCTGGAAACAGATAAGGCCCAGGACTATGAGACTCTAAAGGCAGAGATACTCACACGCATGGGGGTCACCATGGCGGTCCGGGCCCAACGAGTGCATCAGTGGACCTATCGCACGACAAGCCACCCCGTTCGCAGATGTTCGACCTTGTTCACCTTACCAGGAAATGGCTACTGCCAGAGACTTTGCCCGGTCCCCAGAATGTGGAGCATGTGGTCATGGCCCGCTATCTAAGGGCGCTCCCTGCTGCTTTGAGGAAATGGGTCAGCCATGGGGACCCCAAAACTGCCACTCCAATGTGTCTAGAGGTGAAAGATCACCCGGCAGACCTGGTAAGACGGTTCCAGGGTTCAGGGGTCTGGGGATATTCGATAAGACTGATACGGCTAAAGAGACTGGGGGTTCTAGACCTGGAGACTGTCCAAAGAAGCCAGGAAGGTATTGAGAACCCTTGAAAGGACTGGATATAGAACACATACAGTGCTACCGATGCCATTCATTGGGCCATATTGCTACCAATTGCCCCCTGAATGATGTACCAATGCAAAGCGATTATACTTATGTGAATAGATGCCTTTCTCTTTTTGCACAGGTCGCATATACAGCATCATGTTCAGGTCGCATGGAGAAGCAAATGTGTGTGATTTTTGTTGATGGGAGACCAGTCACTGCACTGCTTGACTCGGGTAGTGTGGTAACATTGGTAAAAAGCAGTTGTGTAAACCCTGCAAGGTTACACCCTAGCACTGTCGGAGTCATCTGCATCCATGGGGACACTCATGACTACCAGACAACGGTGGTTGAGATTGACACTCCTTGCGGTAGTGTGACTCATTCAGTGGGGGTGGTACCTTCACTACTTCATGACGCCCTAGTGGGCAGGAATTTTCCCCATTTTTGAAGGTCATGGGAAGGCACAGGGAGTTTGGAAGATAGATCTCCCCCTGCTGCGGAAGCACGGGATCTCTTGCCAGACCTGTTTTGCCAAATGGAAGGGGAGACCGGTGGCAGGACCGAGGAGGGAGGAGACCCTCTTCCTTTTCCTGTACTGGCTGGGGAGCCGGCAGAGCTGGAAGATAGCTCACAGCGGGGGGCTAATGACCCAGACAATGTCTCTGACCCAGACGGTCAGAGTGAACCGAATGTAGTACCTGACTTAGAGGTGCGGAGTGAGGACTTCTGTACAGAACAACTACGTAGAGCCTCACTCTCCGTAGAGCCAGAGAAAACGTGAAGGTGATAGATGGGGAACCTATGGACCCTAATTGGGGGGTGTCTTTTCCCTACATGGGAATAGTTTGCTGTATCAGGTGGTAAAACACAGAGAGCACAAAGTGGAACAGCTAGTGGTTCCCAAACCCTCCCGCAGGATGGTGCTAGATCTGGCCCATGGGCATGTAATGAGGGGACATCTGGGTACGGAGAAAACCAGAGAGAGAATAACCCAGAGATTCTTCTGGCCTGGGTTGTATGCAGACATCAAAGAATACTATGAATAATGCCTGGATTTTTAAATGACAGCCCCGTCTGCCCATTTTTACAGTCCCCTTGTCCCACTTCCCATAATTGAAGTGCCATTTGAGCAAATTGGCATGGATCTCGTGGGACCAGAAGTAAATTCTGCCCAGGGGCACCAGCACATCCTGGTGAACCTGGACTATGCGACCCGCTATCTTGAGGCCATACCCTTGCGGAACACCTCTGCTAAGACTATCACCAAGGAGCTGGTCCAGGTGTTTAGTCGGGTGGGGATCCCTAAAGAGATCTTGACGGATCAGGGTACCCCATTCATGTCCAGAGTGACCAGACAATTATGCAAATTGTACAAAATCCCCCATCTCCGTACCTCTGTTTACCACCCTCAAACTGACGGTCTGGTGGAAAGGTTTAATAAGACCCTGGATGGATTTTCCCCATTTTTGCAGGTTATAGGAAAGCACAGGGAGTTTGGAGGATAGAGTTCCCCCTGCTGCGGAAGCACGGGACCTCTCGCCAGACCCGTTTTGCCAAATGGAAGGGGAGACTGGTGGCAGGACCGAGGAGGGAGGAGACCCTCTTCCGTTTCCTGTACTGGCTGGGGAGTCGGCAGAGCTGGAAGATAGCTCACAGCAGGGGGCTAATGACCCAGACAATGTCTCTGACCCTGACGGTCAGAGTGAACCAAATGTAGTACCTGACTTAGAGGTGCGGAGAGAGGATTCCGTACAGAACAACTACAGGATGTCACTCTCCTTAGAGCCAGAGAAAACGTGAAGGTGATGGATGGGGAACATATGGACCCTAATTGGGGGGTGTCTTTTCCCTACATGGCGCTTAAAATAGTTTGCTGCATCAGGTGATGTCCGTGATACTTTTTTTATTTGCACTAACATAAAATATTTCAGGACAAGCTTTCGGGGTATCTCCCCTTCTTCAAGGTCCAAACAGTACTCCATCATGCCCCGATTATCAAATGACAGCCCCGTCTGCCCTTTTTCACAGTCCCCTTGTCCCACTTCCCATAATTGAAGTGCCATTTGAGCAAATTGGCATGGATCTCGTCGGACCAGTAGTAAAATCTGAACATCCTGGTGAACCTGGACTATCCTGCTATCCTGAGGCGATACCCTTGCGGAACACCTCCGCTAAGACTATCGCCAAGGAGCTGGTCCATCTGTTTAGTCAGGTGGGGACCTTGACGAATCAGGGTACCCTGTTTATGTCCAGGGTGACCAGAGAATTATGCAAATTGTACAAAATCCCCCATCTCCGTACCTCTGTTTCCCACCCCCAAACTGACGGTCTGGTGGAAAGGTTTAACAAGACCCTCAAGAGTATGCTAAAAAAGGTGGTGGATAAAGATGGGCAAAATTTGGATTTTTTGCTGCCATACCTCATGTTTGCCATACGAGAGGTTCCACAGGCGTCTACGGGGTATTCCCCCTTTGAACACTTGTATGGTAGACATCCCAGGGGGCTGCTAGATGTCGCAAAGGAGACATGGGAGGGAGAGGCCACCCCATATAGAAGCCTCATAGAGCACGTCTCCTTGATGCAAGATCGAATAACAGCTGTCCTGCCCCTTGTACGAGAGCATATGAAGCAAGCCCAGGAAGCCCAGAGAAGGGTTTACAATAGGGGTGCCAAAACCCGAACTTTCAACCCCAGGGACAGAGTGCTGGTGCTAGTCCCCATGGTCGAAAGTAAGTTCCTAGCAAAGTGGCAGGGTCCCTTTGAGATGAGGAAAGAGTAGGGCAAGTAAACTACAAAGTTTACCAGCCTGTGAAAAGATTTACCATGTTACTCTCCTAAAACCGTGGAAGGACAGGCAGAGTTTATTGGCAGTGCCCACTCCCCAAAAGGACCGGTTACCCCTGACATCCCCATAACTGAGTCCTTGTCACTAATGCAACAAAACGACATTAAGGAATTTGTCAGAAAAAAATAGAGACTTTTTCCTTTCCCTAACTGGACTGACCACTGTACTACAAAATGGCATAATCACGGAACCAGGGGTCCACGTAAATGTAAAACACTACCGAATATCTGAGGCTAGACGAGAGGTGGTGGCGAGAGAAATAAAAACCATGTTGGTGTTAGATGTGATAGAGGAGTCCCACAGTGCCTGGTCGAGTCCAATAGTACTGGACCCAAAGCCCATGGCAATATCCGGTTCTGTAACGATTTCTGGAAGCTGAATGATGTGTCTAGGGTGGACGCATACCCAATGCCACGGGTTGACGAACTTGTGGATAGGTTGGGAGGTACCCGGTACATAACAACCCTAGACCCAACTAAGGGATACTGGCAGATACCCCTAACGGAGTGAGCAAAGGTCTCTACCCCCCAAGGGGTCCTTCCAATACAAGTGAATGCCGTTTGGTCTACATGGGGCCCCTGCATCCTTCCAGAGGACGATGGACAAAACTTTGAGGCCGCATCGGCACTATGCAGCGGCCTATCTGGATGATGTGGTCATCCACAGCTCAGATTGGGAATCACATCTGCCCCGGGTGCCGGCAGTGGTAGATTCGCTGAGGGTAACAGGTTTAACAGCCAACCTGAAAAAGTGGGCCATAGGTCTGGAGGAGGCCAAATACCTTGGGTATGTTATTGGTCATTGTCTGATAAAGCCCCAGACCAATAAGATTGAAGCCATTCAAAAGTGGCCTCAACCCGTGAACAAGAAACAGGTTCATCTTCCTGGGGATTACAGGGTATTAGCGACGCTTCATCCCCGACTTTGCCACCATTGCCGTCCCTCTGACCGATCTAATGAAGGGTAGAGGGTCAGGAATGGTTAAGTGGAATCCCGAAGCCGAGATGGTCTTCCAGAAATGGAAGCAAGCCCTTTGTGTACAGCAGGTGCTTGTGACCCTGGACTTCACAAAGGAGTTTGCGGTTCAAGCCGACGCCTCTGAGGTGGGACTAGGTGCTGTTCTGTCCCAGATCAGAGACGGTGAAGAGCACCCGGTTGTCTACTTAAGCAGGAAGCTTAATAGGCATGAAAGGAATTATGCCATTGTGCCTGGCTATGAAGTGGACCTTAGAGGCCCTAAAATACTAACTGCTGGGAAGGTCATTCAGGCTAGTCACCGACCATGCCCCCCTTAAGTGGATGTGTAACAACCGGGAAAAAAATAGGCAGGTGACTAGGTGGTTCCTGGCCCTACAGCCGTTTAAGTTCTCAGTGGAACACCGGGCTGGAAGGCTCCAAAATAACACCGATGGTCTTTCCCGGGCCCACTGCATGGTCAGGAGAGTTGCTCAGCTCAACGGGCTTGTGACGTTATGCGAGGCGCCAGAATGGAAGGGCGATACTTGTCGCCTCGCATTCAATCATTTTGAGGTGATTAGTGAGAGTCTGACCCGGCCACCGTGGCAGAGCTGGTTCCGGCCCCGTCTTTCTAGTCCACTCAAACCCCTCTCCACCTGCATTTAATTATCAGGAAGAGAGCAGAGGAGAGCTTGATCCTGGATCTCAGAGAGAGAAAGCTGAGAGAGCTCTGTGTGCTAATTTGGACTTAAGAACAAGGTTTGCAATGTGCTTATGTTTTGTGGGTGTCGGGGACAGCACCACACTGTATAGAGAGGAATCTGTTTCTTTAGTTTAGCGCCAGACGGCGAGGTTTTGTTTATGTTTTTGTTTGTGTTTTGAACATGCAAACCTGAAAGAATAAACCTGGCGAACCACCAGATTTTAAAGAAACTGACATCCATGCTGAAGCTTTTCCCCTTTAAAGTGATCCCCATGAGCTAATCTCCCACAGTGTACATATATATATATATATATATATATATATATATATATATATATATATTATATACACAGTACCTCACAAAAGTGACTACACCCCTCACATTTTTGTAAATATTTTATTCTATCTTTTCATGTGACAACACTGAAGAAATTACACTTTGCTACAATGTAAAGTAGTGAGTGTACAGCTTGTATAACAGTGTAAATGTGCTGTCCCCTCAAAAGAACTCAACACACAGCCATGAATGTCTAAGCCGCTGGCAATAAAAGTTAGCCCCAAAGTGTCAATATTTTGTGTGGCCACCATTATTTTCCAGCACTGCCTTAACCCTCTTGGGCATGGCATTCATCAGAGTTTCACAGGTTACCACTGGATTCCTCTTCCACTCCTCCATAACGACATCACGGAGCTGGTGGATGTTAGAGACCTTGCGCTTCTCCACCTTCCGTTTGAGGATGCCCCACACATGCTCAATAAGGTTTAGGTCTGGAAACATGCTTGGCCACCAGTCCATCAGCTTTTGAGCGTTTTTGCAGTGCATTTTGCTGTGCTTTCTGTCTTTTTTTTCCAAAAATGTACAGGCACAACAATGCATTGATGTTAAAAAATTTCCCTGCATTAATGCAAAATGCATCAAAAAACGCATTAGTGTAAATGGAACCTTAAACCCAGAATTAGCAGCATTTAGTTAACTAAAGTACTGTCCATCATTGACAATTACCATTTCCTAAATAAAAGACTTAATTTCATAATATTTCATCATTTGTTGCATCTCACTGCTGCTGATCTTCAACCTACCACCCACTTCTCATTTTCAGGCACGCATTCCAACAATGGCTGCATGACATTTTTCAGAGCAGGTTTCCTGTTGATGACAATAGTATGTGGGTGGGATTTAACCAGCATACCCAGGAATTTGGAGTTGGAGTCTGGAGTTTGGAGGCAACATATGTTGATGCTTAAACATTACTTTATTTTGAAGAAATTGAACTCAAGCCCTTCCCTTCCCTTGGTGGAGGTATCCAGATAACTGGGTCATTCTGCGACCTCCATAGTCCATGCAGTTTATTTGGCTGATGTTGGGAGACCATTCCAACCCCTGCACGTAGTAAAATGTTTTTAAGGGAATACATTAAGTTAAAAATTGTTTTAGCTCTAGCTTACAGAGTTCTGTGTCAAGATGGCCACCAAAATCTCATGAGATTTCAACATCTAATGGGAGGTGCCCCTTCAGTATAGCCACCTGGAGCCCATTATAGGGGGCAAATTAGTCCCCTGGTTTCCTGCCGCACAGTGCAGAACCAACACAGTGCCACCTTCAGGTTAGCAGACAAACTGCAGCCCAACATCTGCCTACAGTGGATCATGCCTATGTAAGGTGCGTTTATATTCCCATTGTAGTCTCTGAAACCAGTGTGGCAGAGTGACGATGCAGGGGCACAGTTGAGAGACATGAGCAAATTGCTGTCAACCTGTAATAGGAAGTGCTGAACAAGTACAAGGTTCACCAGGTATTATTTTGCTATAAGTGGTTTACATATACCTAACGCATCATGTCCCTTTGTGTTAATATTATGTTTTATTGTCTCTATAGCCCTTGCAATTTGAACACAAGCCTAAACCAGATAGCAGAATTTACAACCTTTTTTTCTGGCTTTTGAGAGAATGGCAAATAGAGTGACTTGTTTAAATCATAAGCCATTATTTTATTGGTACTACCCTCAAACTGTCTGCAAACATGTTTTAAGGTAATGGAATGTTGACTTGGTCAATATAGCAATATTACGAGCAAATGTCCCTATAAAAGCTAAATGATCCCAAAGACTGTATAGAAAGCTATAGGATGTGAGCAAGAAGGTTCTGATGTAGGTCAAGTGTCAGTTACAAACTGGTGTGTATATAAACTCCACTCTAATACAAAATGCTTTGAGGTAGTGCTTGTTATGAAAAAAAATAACAGTAATATTTTAATCAAATAACCAATAAACAGTCAAACATGCAAATAAAAATGAGAAACAACAATCGAAATTCCTCCGGTTCAGCGGTTATTTCAGTATGTGTGTAGCCCTGTCTGTTCAACATAAGTTTGTCAGTAGACCGGCTTCTATCCAATTGTCCTGTTGGAAAACCAGCATTCAATAAGCTGCAGCAGCCAATAGCTGCAGCCCTGATCAGTATATCCTAATGTCAGATATCAATAGCACAGAAGGAGAGATCCCTGCATCCACATCACTTGTGTGGATGCAGGGATCAGTGAGTTTTCATTTTGTTTAGCCCGCTACGTGTGTATTCCCTGCTTAAGTAATGTGTGCACAGTTTCTTCTTTACTTATAAGAAGAAAAGGCAAGTTGTATGGCACGCTGCTGTGCAGTCAAATTATTAACAGAGTCCCTTCAAAGCAATCAATGGAAAATGTAACATTTTGTACGTTAGTACAAAAAAAGCGAGTTGCTATTTCGGGAATAGTGTTATGAGCGGGCTTATATATTGGTGGATTTCCTTGCTTGCTACCACTATACATGTTGGCATGCTTGCAAATTTACAATGTACCACGGGCCCCTAAGTATTATTCCTGTGATAAGGCCTTCATGGATTGCTGTCAATAGGGACCTACATGCATTGACAGGAATATTTATCTCTGTATATACAGTAATATATCAGCTAGTTTCTATTACGACATTCATTAAAAGAAGAACCACCCGTCCAAGCTTTATATTGGTGGCCTATTGATTTGGTTTCATCTTGCCACCTTTAACAGTTTGGTTACTAGGGGGGGTTTTATTACATGCATATATTTGCTAAGTGTGATCATTGTGTAATGGTAATATCCACTCTGGGTAATTACATCTGTGGAGCTGTCATAACTAAGCCATCATATGGTACTTTTCTGACCGCATGTTTGTTTTCAGTACTGGCCTTGTTAGCCTCCAATGTGTTGCCATGAGTCGTTACAGTGGTCTGTTTGAAGTCTGGTTGTTACATACTTGCCAACAGTCCAGATTTTCCCAGGACATTCACAAATTTCAGCCCCATATCCCGGGCTTAGGCCGTCCTGGGAAGTATCCCAAAAAATCAGTTTTGTCCCAGGCAGGGGTGCTGCAGTGTCTGTTCCCCCTTAAACAACATTTCACTGCTCCGTTGTCACCCGACGGTGCTAGAAGGGACGATTGCCGCTGTTCTATTTTGACAGAACACCGCTATATTATGCCTTGCCCCCACCGCATGAGTTATCGAGTCAGGTTGGCTGGGTTATGGCCGCGCCCCTGTCCCATCCTCGGACTACACTTCCCAGCATGCCCCGGAGTGGGGCCCTGAGGACTGGGGCATTCGCTCTGCGCTCCCGATCCCAAGTTTGGCTCTCCTCAGCTGGCAGACCTGACCCATCATGTAGGAGCGGACACAGAGGAGGGCTCAGCCGGACCATCTGTACTATACCCTACTGGTCTCAGCAGCTGAGGAGGAGGGGAGGCGGCACTTCACAACTTTGTTGCAGAACTCGTCCCAGGAAGAGTCACCCCTTCCCCACCGAGGAGCTCTGACTGTCTCCTGTAGTATGTCTGCAGTCTCTGATCATCTCTTGTATCATGTCTGCAGTCTCTGACCATCTCCTGTACCATGTCTGCATTCTCTGACCATCTCCTGGATCATGTCTGCAGTCTCTGACCATCTCTTGTATCATGTCTGCAGTCTCTGACCATCTCCTGGATCATGTCTGCAGTCTCTGACCGTCTCCTGTATCATGTCTGCAGTCCCTGAACATCTCCTATATCATGTCTGCAGTCTCTGACCATCTACTGTAGCATGTCTGCAGTCTCTGACCATCTCCTGTACTATGTCTGCAGTCTCTGACCATCTCCTGTACTATGTCTGCAGTCTCTGAACATCTCCTCTACCATGTCTGCAGTCTCTGACCATCTCCTGTAGTATGTCTGCAATCTCTGACTGTCTCCTGTAGTATGTCTGCAGTCTCTGACCATCTTCTGTAGCATGTCTGCAGTCTCTGACCAACTCCTGTATCATGTCTGCAGTCTCTGACCATCTCCTGTATCATGTCTGCAGTCTCTGGCCATCTCCTGTATCATGTCTGCAGTCTCTGAACATCTCCTGTATCATGTCTGCAGTCTCTGACCATCTACTGTAGCATGCCTGCAGTCTCTGACCGTCTCCTGTACTATGTCTGCAGTCTCTGAACATCTCCTCTACCATGTCTGCAGTCTCTGACCATCTCCTGTAGTATGTCTACAATCTCTGACTGTCTCCTTTAGTACGTCTGCAGTCTCTGACCATCTTCTGTAGCATGTCTGCAGTCTCTGACCAACTCCTGTATCATGTCTGCAGTCTCTGACCATCTCCTGAAGCCTATCTGCAGTCTCTGACCATCTCTTGTATCATGTTTGCAATCTTTGACCATCTCTTGTATCATGTTTGCAGTCTCTGATCATCTCTTGATCCTCCATCCCTCCTTCTCCCTTTCTTTTTCTCTCCCTCCATCCCTCTCTTCCTTCTCCCTCTATACCTCTTTCATCTCAGACTTTAACCACACCCCCTTTAAGCCATGCCCAATATTTCATTTAAAGCACGCCCATTTTTCGTGTGCTACATTTTCTGCTCTTTCCTAAGCCACACCTACAAATGAATGACCCGCCCCTAATTAAAATAAGACCGCGCCTATATAAAAAAAATGTGTCCCTATTTATTTTTTCAGAATGTTGCCAACTACTATGATGTTAGTGCAAAAATCTACAACTCATAATACATTAGTGTGATGGTCAATGGGAAGAATGCTCCTTACACTTGTGGTCATTGGGAAGAATTACCCCCCTTACAGATAGCTAAAAAGATCAATGGTATCATTGGGAATTTATCTGAGAGGTAGAAATTGACCATTATTCAAGGAACACCTAGCAACATCTGGAGGAACCCTAGGGTTCCACGAAACCCTGGTTGAGAAACCATGTGTTAGTGTGTGTTGAATAGACAACATTGTCTTTTTTATTTTGAGGTTTGGTTATTTTCTAAATTGTATTATGGTATACTAATAACTATTTGATATTTTGTTTAATAAATATATTTTTGGACTTTGCAAATCTGAGCAAAAGCCATGTGACTATAGAGGTAACCACTATGTGCACAGTCGTGTCTAATCCACAATCCATTTCTTTTGTGTATGTTGTCATTAAAATTACAGTGACCACATTAATCATTGACTGCATCAGTGGAGCTCCCCCTCTATGCAGGAGAGCATCAGAGATTGCAGACATACTACAGAAGAGCGTCAGAGACTTAAAATATACTGCAGGAGAGTGTCAAAGACTGCAAACATACAACAGGAAATCATCAGAGACTGCGGACATACTGCAGGAGATGGTCAGAGACTGCAAACATACTACAGGAGAGTGTCAGAGACTGCAAACATACTACAGGAGAGTGTCAGAGACTGCAAACATACAACAGGAGAGCATCAGAGATTGCGGATATACTACAGGAGATGGTCAACGACTGCAGATGTATTACAGGAGATGGTCAGAGACTGCATAGTACAGGAGATGGTCAGAGACTGCAGACATAATACAAGAGATACTTGCCCTCTGATTCCTCCTGTATTGAATTGTATTGTAACTGTACTGTCTGCCCTCATATTGTAAAGCGCTGCGCAAACTGTTGGCGCTATATAAATCCTGTATAATAATAAAGAGATGGTCAGAGAATTCAGACATACTACAGGAGATGGTCAGAGACTAAGGACATACTACAGGAGATGGTCAGAGACTGCAGACATACTACAGGAGATGGTCAGAGACTGCAGACATACTACAGGAGATGACCAGAGACTGCAGAGATACTACAGGAGATAATCAGAGATTGTGGACATAGTACAAGAGATGGTCAGAGAATGCAAACATACTAAGGGAGATGGTCAGAGACTGCGGATATACTACAAGAGATGGTCAGAGACTGCAGACATACTATAGGAGATGGTCAGAGACTGTAGACATACTACAGGAGATGGTCTGAGACTGCGGATATACTTCCGGAGATGGTCAGAGACTGCGGATATACTTCCGGAGATGGTCAGAAACTGCAGACATACTACAGGAGATCATCAGAGACTGCAGACATAGTATAGGAGATGACCAGAGACTACGGACATACTACAGGAGATGGTCAGAGACTGCGGACATACTTCTGGAGATGGTCAGAGACTATGGACATACTACAGAAGAGGGTCAAAGACTGCGGACATACTACAGGAGATGGTCAGAGACTGCAGATATAGTACAGGAGGCGGTCAGAGAACTTTCAGCAATGCACATCTTTACAGATGTATAACACAGGTCAGGGTTTCAGGATAGCAGTCAGGCATTCTATGGGTGTAATGTCATACCTTTGCTAGCTGGGCTCACCATACACTTTCAGAGGTCTGAGGGCAGGGCTCCCACTCTGATCACTGCTCTCACTACAGCTGCTCCATCCTAAGCATACAGGCTGCATGGGGTGGGGTCAGAGCATCTGTGGAGCTCCTGGCCCCACCCCTTCTATACTGGCTCAGGAATACAGCCTCCCTTGTCCTCTGTGCGCTCTGCAATGCCATCATCGGGGCCTCAATTTGTGGGCAGCGTGGGCTCAAGATTTGGGCCCCCCAACAAAGATTGGGCCCAGGGCAGGTGCCCGTTTGCTCCACATTAAAGAAGGACCTCTATTGAGCTATTGTGTTCTTCCTTTGGGGGGTCACGGAAAGCCGTCCCTGTCGGGAGAACACAGTGATGTTGCTAGCGGCTATAGCTGCTGGCAATAGTCACATGTAAAATCCAACATGCTGGTTGCACCCAAGTTAATTGATGGACCGACTTGGGTACAATCAGTCTGCCCATAAATTATTTAAATCTCGTCCGGTCCCTGCTGAACTAACCAAGATTCAAACCATCTATGGCTGACTTAGCACTGCTATGGAGAGTTTGTCTTCAGCCCAGGGTAAGCTTCAAGTTTCCCTTCCTTTCCTTTCATCCCCTTCTCAGAACATAAACTGTTTGCACCCCTTTTTGTCCTTCTAACAACATTATAAGTCAAATTTAGGTCTGTCAACAAGTCTTTCCAAGTTCTTTTAGTGGTATTAACGCAACATGTGAAAAGAACTGAAGGCCTCTTCTGAGCGGACTGAGAGACAGGACAGGTGGTTGGATTAAGCGTTTAATAGGTCAAGTGTAAAGAAAACAAGAGGAGAGCAAGAGTCTCGCAGGAAGTATGCAATAATAAAGAAACATACAGCACTTGTGTATTGCCAACTGGTAATACAATCCCAAACCTGATTCTCTACTGCAAGTAACCAGAATCCTTTGATAGTGTACATGTCAAAGATTCGTTGGACCACAAGGTACTCTACAGATGGAACAGTTTATCATGTCTGCAGACCACTGTCCAATTACCCCCTGCTGTGCCTGTGATAAACCAGTCCTGAAAATCTTTTGTGCCCTGTTGTGTTGATAAACAAAACAGGTTCTGCTGAGCCTACTGCCAGATCTACTTTAACGGCCGCTGATCAGCCAGCACATTTAACTGTCACATCTTGTGGCGCTAGTGACATTTTATCATTTGTTTATGCAGTGGTTTCAGAAGGCAACTCTAAGTACAAGCAATTGTTGCTAGTACATTCTTTTCTGGAGGCAGATTTATTGAATGTGTGATACAGTTTCATTGTGTGCAACCCAAGTCACTTCTCAAACAAAAAAGGTGAATTCTATTTATGTGCCATTAACGGAGCTAGACAGAAGACAAACACCAGTAAAATGATCGAATGCTTTCAGGATATACTGTACAAATTTTTTTTGTTACATATTTTTTTTTAAATATTACCATAATAAAGAATTATTATATGTTAAACAATGAAAATTGGAGGGTGGTCTGTCTGTATCAAAACTAGAAAAATCTGTGGAATGATCCTTTGCACAGGCAAACAACATTAAAGTGGTAGTAAACCCTCCTATCATTTTCAGCCAAGGAAGCTGCCATCTTGGCCTCTGTTTAATCTATAACTGCCATGATGCTGCACATGTGATCAGCTATGACACCAGCCATTGGATGGTTTGACAGTTTGGTTTAGAGCACAACCAATGGGAGTGTTACATTTCTGGCACGTGCCAGAAATGGAACTGGTTTTTAAACTGTTAAATGGATGGGTTTACTACCGCTTTAAGCAAATAGCTATAAATGTTCTAGAAACAGAAATGACTTGTTATGGACTGACAATGAACAGCACTGGGTGCCACCCTATGATAATACAAGACAACGACCACTACTCTCCCCATCCCATTTTATGCTCAACAAGCTTTTGGAGATCATGAAATACCTTCTCTGCAGAAACTGCTCATTGAAGATCCTATGCGGTTGGTTCAGCATTGGATGATCTTGCCTCATAGCAAATATCATGAATAAATTCCCAGGTATTTGACCATGTGACAAGCTGCTATGAAAACACAAAGCATTTGTTTCTAATAAAAAGCATTTAAGAATTATTGCATTTTAGGCGGGTGATGGACATATGTATATGTATATCATATGCAGTAGGAATGATTCAGATTTCATCTGGGGATCCTCTCATCATCCTCTTGAGTTTGTAATACATCTACATATAGTAGTATACATATAGTAGTATAGTCAGGGCTGCACATAAGGCAGTAAAGCCGGCCCTCCTGTACTGGGCCCAGGCCTCATCAGTTCAAAAGGGGTGCCCGGGCATCAGCCAAGCAGGATGGCCAGCCTTATTGCTGACACTTGTGCAGTGCTGCCGGCTTATACTTTTCTTTTCTTCCTCCGGCTGCATTGCAGGAGGATCTGTTCTAGTATCTGTGCCTCCTTCTCCCTGATGTCTGGGACCCCTGTGTGCCTCATTCCTCCGCAGTGCTGTCGATTTTCCCTCCTATCCAGCTGCTGAGGGCACACAAGCAGGTTATTTCAGGATGGTGAGTGGGGGGCTCACCACGCTGAATAAACACATCACCCTGAATGAACACAGTGAGCAATCAGTACTGATCGCTCACTGTGGAGGTGCAGATATTGCCTCTATGTCGCTATTAACTTAAATGGGTCTTGTTCGACGGGGGTATACTTTCTGCCATGGCTGCAAAGCATAGCATTGCAGGCATTAAATTATAGCAAAAATATTAGTGCCTGGTCAGGTAGCCTGTATGGGGCCCCATGATTTCTATCAGCAACCCTGGTAGTAGTCCATGCTACATACAGTGCTAGCTGTGATCTTTTGTTTACTGCTCAAAGAAGGGTTGTCAACCACCATTTATTTATGTACGGTTTGTAAAATTAAAGTTGTGTTTTACCCCTGCCCGTAAAAGTCCATGGACAGGAGGAATGGTAATAAAAAAAGTCCCCTCCACTGGTACATATTGTAAACACATACATACATAGATCAAGGGCTATCCCAACTGAACTTGGGCATAACACGACTCATGCAATATCTTAGCTCAGCCAACTTAAATCAGCTGGCTCTGATGTGTGACATCAATGGTGGCAGGGGTCCTTGAAAGCCCACCTTCTGTGCTGTTACAGCACCTACATGGTTCTTGGCATGTGATATGATGGCTTTTGCATAGCCATTGGACACCTATGACCCTGCT
>BLSH010016273.1:178410-220584 GCA_018402905.1 Glandirana rugosa | reverse complement strand
TGCGTCAAAAGTGGTTTTTGATCAGCTAGAAAACACCGATAGTAAATAAGAATGATTTGCAGAATTGAGTGATACTGATTTTTGGGGAAATTTATCATCAGAAACTGAAAGTGACGATAGCGACAATTCTGCAACTGAGCAAATTTCTGCGTTTTTGGTTTGATTACATTATTGCATACATTTTATTACTATTATATTATTATTTTTGATAATTATTTTTAGTTATTTATTATATTATAATTTATGATTTCATTTTTCAAACTTTTTCATACCCGGGATGTCTACTAGACTCTTGTTTGGACAGATTTAAGTGAGTTATTCCTAAGAATTACAGGCCTACAATATAAAACGCCAAATTTTCATGCAAAATAATTGTACCACTTTTGGAACAAAATTCCAGACAGAATCATACCGCCAGGGAGGTTAAAATCAAAAAACCCAAGAACAAAGAACCAACGTCATTCTGAATTTCCTGATCTGCATTCTTGTTCAGGGTCAGCATTAGAGAGCTGGTATTTTCTGATTGAGGTCAGTAATGGCTCCTTCTGTACTCAGTATAGGTCTCCTTTAAGATATATATAAATATAACAAAGAGTAAAATAAGGTGTGTGTACGTGTGCCATAAATAAATGGTAGGGTGTGGGACTTGCAAAGAGGATTGTTAAAGGACTGGGAGCAGAAAAGAGACAAGTGGCCAGTAAAAGGGTAAAAACCCCTTAGAAACACCAAAATCCCCCAAATTATTGTATGAGTCCTTCTATACAGGCTAAAAAATAATGCTCAATAGATAGGGGTTATAATATTGCCAATAAATGAGGAAATCCATTACGCTGTAAGTAAATAATCCGTGTAAAGAAATACGTGAGTTCCAATTGCTATCCTCCTTCAAGAATTGGTATGCCTCATACTAATTCCCTAGATTCAGGTATACAACAAAAGTGAAGTGGGAAGTCCTGAAGTGCATTGTACCTGGATCTGTGGATAAGCAGTGAATCTGGAGGATTAGCATGACAGGAGGACATCTTGGTTTATCAGAAAATTGTCAATGGCACCAGCGTTTGTCTCTTAATGCAGGTTTCCTTTAGGGCCGGTTCACATATAGGCGATCCGACTTCAGAGGCAACTATGCTAGGTGATTTGAACACTACTTCAAGGCGACGTTTAGGTGACTTTGGGCGACTTACCATGCGTCCTCAAGGGACCTCCATGCCAGGCGACTTTACCTGTGGCCAATCAGAGAAGAGAGGGAGAGGGTTGCCTTAAAAAATTATTTTCTTTTTCCTGTAAAGTCACTTCAATATAGATGGGGATCCGACTTGGAGGGGACTTCTATTGAATTCTATGGGCAAAAATCGGATAGAAGTCGTACAGGAACCTTTTCTGAAGTCGCCTTGAAGTCGAAGCGACTACAGTAGTGTATATTAAGACAGCTCCCATTCATCTCAATAGGATTTCGTATGTCAAGCGACTTGAGCCGACTTGGGGCGACACAAGTCAGATCGCAAGTCGCCTAGGTGTGAACCGGGAACCACATGCAGCTCACAGCAGGGGTTTGGTGCGTTCTGGTTCACCGTTTCAGGTCCGATTTAAGCCTGAATTTTGGGCTGAATTTGGACCTGAAACGGGCCAAAAGTCACACAGCATTTTTGTGGAAAACACACCAGCCCTGCTGCAGAGATATGTAAACAGCTTCATAGAGAGGGGAAACCGCATCCAATTCGCAATGGTGTGAGCCCAGTCTAAATTTAGTCTACAGTTAACATGGAACTTCACTCTCCCAATCAACACTGACTTTTTTAATCCCCATGCTGCTAGCATTGGTAAATAGATAGAAAAGTATATAGTATTTACTTTTTTTAAACTTTTTTTTTTTTACATTTCTCGTGTTTCTTGCCACGGCAAATAATGTCATACATCCCAGGAGTATTCAGGAGGTGAGAAAGGGCTTTCTCAGCTAAGCACACTCTCCTGCCTGCATGACTGAGCTAAGGGCAGATGGATTCCAGGAAGTAAATGCTACATGAATCATCTGCCCATACTCAAGATGGCCACGGCCAGAAATGCTAGAGGGTGTTGGTCAAAGTGATCTCTCAACAAAATAAAGATTGGAGACATTTGCTTTGAATATTAAAAGTGAATTAGATGCAGTGAAGATCCATTGGACTGGTTTAGGCTTTTATTGATGTAGCAGTTTTAATTGAAAATACACATCTGAGTTAGGAGGTCCATCACATTCAATAACTATAACAAATTTATCATAAAATTCCTTATATTTCCAACCCAAATTTACCTGATATTTAGACAGATTCACCATATCAATGAGAACATTACCTATTCCTTGTTTCTCCAACCTCTGAGGTGAGGTGCATTAAAGATGGTGCAAATTTTCGCATGTTTATGTGCGCTGTCTTAGGCTGCCTGTTCTAAATCAATGGGCTGGCACGCACCACAGCAGCCCAGAATTTGTGCCTGCACCTTTTTCGACAGCACATTGCACTTCAATGCAGGTTGGTGCGCTGCCATGCGTTGCGCTTCTGTGCAACTCCCTTCTGTTAGCAAGGAGCACTGAGAAGCCGTTTAGGCCTCATGCACACTGGACGTTTTTACAGCAGCTGTTTTTAGCTTCAGGTGTTTTTTTTCTGCAGTCATTAATCTCCCCGGCATGTTATCCTATGTGTCCATACACACATAGGCTGATATCAGTGTTTTTTTGGTAGGGGCATTTTCTGGCTGGGAAATAAACCCCCAGTACTAGTGGCTTTTAAGAGGAGTTTTTCAGCTGTAAAAATGCTCTAACTCTGATAAAAGCTTAAAAACACTGAAAACCGCTAAAAAAAACATGGCTATTTGGCATTTATCATTTTTAACCACTTCAATACCATTCACTTAAAACACTTCCCTACCAGACCAATTTTCAGCTTTCAGTGCTGTTGCATTTTGAATGACAATTGCGCTGTCATGCTACACTGTACTCAAACAAATTTTTTATATTTTTTTCACACAAATAGAGCTTTCTTTGGTGGTATTTTATCACCCCTGCGGTTTTTATTTTTTGCGCTACAATTAAAAAAAGACCGAAAATTTTGAAAAAGAAAAAAGTTTTCTCTGTTTCTGTCACAAAACTTTGTAAATAAGTACATTTTCTCCATCATTGATGGGCACTGATGAGGCTACACTGATGGGCACTGATGAGGCAGTACTGATTGGCACTGATGAGGTGGCACTGATGATGAGGCACATATATGCAGCACTGATGGGCACTGATAGGCAGCACTGATAATCAGCATTGACGGGCACTGGTATGCAGCACTGACAGGCACTGATAAGCGGCACTGATGGGCACTCATAGGCGGCACTGATAGGTGGCACTGGGCACTGATAGGTGGCATTGATGGGTACTGATAGGTGGCACTGGTAGATGACACTGGTGGGCACTGATAGGGGGCACTGGTGGGCAGCAGATGACAGATGCACTAATAGGGGTCCATTCCCTGGTGGTCTAGGGTGGCATCTGAAGTTGGCACTGAGTGCCATCCATGTTGGGCACTGTGCCCCTTACCTGATGGTCTAGGGTGGGCTCCCTGGTGGTCAGGATCGCCTCCCTGGTGGTCCTGGGTGAGCACATCCCTTGTGGTCCCTGGGTAGGGTCTATGGTGGTCTAGGGTGGCGATCCTAGAGATCGGTAATGCGGTGGGTCAGACTGACCCACCACACCACCGATCGCCGTGATGCTCGTCCCCACGGGCGCGTGCCGGCACGTTATCCTGCTGGACATCATATGACACCCAGTCAGGATAACTGAACCACTTCCTGGCCGTCATTCTGCATAAGGCGGTAGGGAAGTGGTTAAACCATAAACTTTTGTGGGAGTATAGTTTTGCTAAAAAAAAAAAAATGCTACAGCTAAAAACCGCTACTGCAAAAACACTAATACTACAAATAACCAAATAAACAAGCGTTCTTATAACGTCCAGTGTACACGAGTCCTTAGAACCACAGGCATTGCATCGCAACATCGAAATTAGTGTGCTATGCCTCATGTTGCAATAACACGTTTAGGAACATGCACGCTTCCCCATCGTCATATATTAAAAATTAGACCTATTATAAAACTTTTCAAGTGTCAACGATGCTCCTGTGATTCTTTTCTGCCTATAAAATATCTAAATTGAAAACATTCAGCCTCACACTGCTGTGACCCCTATGTCCTGTGATTTCCAGTGCGACTTTGCAGTGCGATCTGCTTGCTGTTTTTATGCGACCTTGGAGTCTATGGGACCCTAAGTTGCATTAAAGTCACAAACCTTTTTAAGCCTAGGTTCAAACATATGCAGTACGGGAAACGCAGTGATACCTGTGTGTTTTCCGCACCACATTGCAATCGCACTGTATTTCACAACTGGAGGTTCCTTGGTATGTTTGTATGTTATTCTTTCTTTTTCCTTTCCATACCCTTTTGACTATTGGCTTGTATTTGTATAAGAAATGCACCAGTGTATCAGATAGGACTTTGGTCAGAAAGAATTTTATTGAACAAGAAAGGAATCAAGGAAGTCCAGTGTAGACAGCCAAACAGAGCATCATATCACTCAACAGTGTTCATTATTGAAAGAATACTTATCGCATCCTTTCCTTATCTCTTGTGTTTTGTAGACTCAGATAGGCCCTGGTATTGGGCCCTAGTCTGGGCCTTTAGTGAACATCAGTATTGGATTGTCCTACAGTTTTGCATGTTATGGTGATATTGACAATGTACCCCTTTGCCCCAGGGACATTTGCTTCGGTGGAGACAATCGGTTCTTGATACTTGCCCTAGATATGGACACTGACATTCTTTTTGAGTCTTCTGAAACTATCGATGCACTATTATGTTTTTCTTATGTGCTTAAATAAAGATTTATTTTTTTTATAAAGAAGAGGAATACTTTTAACAATAGTCACAGAAATCAGCCTCTTGGCACCATTCCAGCATAATACAGTGGCACAATAAGATTGAGGTATCACAAAATTCTGCAACCATAATTATATAGCAGCAGGAGCAGTAACAAGAAACAACGAACCCGAAGACTTGTAACATAAGTCTATAAAATACCAGGTCTATTGGGGTGACACCAGGGACATTCAGCCAGCCATCCCAGATCCTTTCAAATTTAGGAGGGCGCCCACGATGCTCATAAATTAGATGCTCGTAGGGTAGTGTTGTACCCATACAACATATCCAGTACTCTGGGGTCGGTGGATTTTCAGATTTCCAGTGTTGTAACACAGGTTTTTTGAGCTTGAAATAAAACTCTGGAGATCGCCTCTCTCGTATGTGACAGTGGGACCACTAGATAGAACTTATAGTGACCTGACCACAATTTGCGTTGCTTTACCTTCGCCTAATGATGTTGCATATAGCAAGTGACACTGGGTCAGTTGAGGTCTTGGGTTTTTTTTACTTTGTAAAAAGATTAGTATTACATAATTGTGTACTTTTTCTGTTCTAAAAGGCTTACAAAACACAGCCAGAAGCTCAAAGTGAGCAATTATTTTCCAAAAAATGCAAGAGGTGGGAATCAGAGAATTACCTCCAGTAACCTGTTCCAAAGCCCATTCAGAAATAAGAATGACGGACTTATTTATATTTGTGTTATAGCCTGTATTGCTTCATACAAATCAGATTCAAATGATCATTCTACAATTCCTAACCCAGTGAACCTCATTGATTGGTGCAGGGCCACTTTAATTCAAAGATCTCCATCCAAGTCAGAGTTTTGTATGGAATTCTTTTTTGCTTATTGATGAGATTGATTAAAGGGAAATCAAGACTAAAAGCTCTTTTTACTTACCTAAATCAGTGCCAGGACAAGTTCATCCAGTGTCCAGGGCAAAGATATCAAATGTGGGATCCCCTAAACTATGAGCTTAGGGGATCCCACTCCCAGCAGCCCCTGAAGTGCGCAATGCTGTTGTGGTACCTTCCTACTATCTGTTCTTCGTCACTGCTGGTCTCCTTGCTCTTAATATACTGTAAATAGTTCTGGACTGGCCAGAGGCAAACATAAAAGGCAGAGCATGCAGAGCATACCTGTCATAAGTGAATATGTAGTTGCACAAATTAGGGATAAACAATGGGTTAGTATTGTCAGATCGCAGTGGTGGCCCATGAATTAGAGGCACACGGTTGCCGCCCCCCATCCATGCATCCGGCCCCCTGATACACATACCGGGATTCCAGATGCATGGATTCCAATGGGGGTGTTTTTTTGAAGCATGTGATTAGAGCCAGAGGCTCTAATAGGATTCCAAAAAGGGTGGGCTCCGGGCGCAGAGCAGGGCTTGCTGGTTAAGTGCCGCCCGGGGCCGGGTGGTTGTTTGCTGCCCCCCCCCCAAAAAAAAAACCCACCAGCCACCACTGTCAGATCACCTAGCTAAGAATTCAAGCCTTGTACACAAGAGCCAAAATCAGCCGGTACAGTAGATACCAGCCAACAATCGGCACTTGTGTACAGGTTCTTGTTTGACAGAAGCCAATCTTAAGGCAGGCTTCTGTTGAACGAGCTTGCTGGAAAACCAGCAGCTGATCGACATCTAATCAGCTCTCTCAGCCAATGACTGCGAGCGTTGACTGGTATGTTCTGGTGGGGGGGGGTCCCCCTGTCAGAACACAATAGGTCAGCAGGGAGATCGCATCGCTAGTACAGGACCTTCTTGCGACCTCCTGTTTTTTTTTTGTGTGTACCAGATGTGTGTGCCGCCCCCCTAATGCATGCGCTCGGACCCTAATCTGCAGGGTGCCAGACACATGGATTTCAATGTTTTTTTTTTCTTTTTTAAGCACATGATTAGAGCCTGAGGCTTCAAAAAAGGGTGAGCCCACCCAGTTGTGTGACATTCGCTAGCTTCTCCTTCCCGCCAATCAGGAAGTGGGTCCTGAGACCCGACTTGCCAGGGACTCTTAGGTGTACCTGTGGTTTTTGTGATTTCCAATAGGCTTCCATTTAGAGTGCCTGTGTACCCATGGCCCTGACCCCTAGAGGCCTAATGGTGACCTCCAGAGCCAGGGAGAGCTGACATTCTTCTTCACAGTGTGGGTTACTAGGCATAGTGGGTATAGTGCGGTTAGAGTAAGTTGGGCACCAGACATTTTGAGAATGCAAAAAGAGATTTATTGTCTCTTAACAACTGAGGAGAGGGGGTTAGGGCCAGGACACCCTTAAGCAGGAGCAAAAACACTTGGCAGACCCTGAGACAAAAATAGGAATAGGAGGACAGCTAAACAGTTCAAGGGTTTTTAAGCTGGATTGCAGCAAACTGTATTTGTAGACCGCTGTCTCCTATAGCAACTGAACTTGTAACTCTGACTTCAATGTGGATCACAACTCACTGTATCCCGTTGTAGATCCTCTCACTGAGCTCCCAGTCTCTCACTAGACTCTTCAGATCCCAGCCGCCTCTGGGTCCCTTGAGCTCCTCCACAACTAACCCACTGTGGCTTCCAAGTGTCACCCACGCTGTCCCACTGGGTCCCTGACTTGGCTCTTCAGCTAACCCACTGAATCCTCTGCAAGCGTCACCCACACTGTGCTGCTGGGTCCCTAGCTTGACTCTGCCAAAGATTTCCCACTTGTTCACTGTCCCAGGCTAGTGAATAAGGCTGCTCTGGTACTTCTTCAGACTTCATAAAGCCTGGCCTCTGATAACAGGAGTGGATGCCCATTAGTGGTGACTGTGACCCCTTTATCTCTGGCCTGGTTCACACTTGCCTCTGGCGACCGGAGTGGTTGTTTCTGCTGACTGCTGCTTTCCTTCACCTACCCTGGACAACAGCTCGATTCTGCAGCCAGTAGAATCCTTGCAATTTGGTTGGGTTCCAGGCCTGAAGCCCCAACCCCGCGCTGCTTGCTTCCAACCTGGATAAGCCTTGGACTGCCTAGCTACCAGTTACTCCTGGATAGGCTTCTGGCCTAGCAGTCAGGAGTTTTTAAACACACGTCCACCCAGACAGCCTTCCAGGTGGCACAGAACCCCGATCACCTGACTCCTCCCGAGTAAATAGGCTCTCCCAACAGCCCCTGAGGTCAAAGAAACCCCAACCGATTGGCTGGAACAACCTATCCACTCCTAACCTGGATACAATGTGATCTTGTCTTTCTAGTGTCAAGGGTAGCAGCGCCACCCAATGACAGAAGAGAGGGATACACCAACCCAGGCTTAGGGCAACAATCAGGAAATCCCCTATCGATTGTCCAGGCTAGTTACCACCTAGCAGAACTATTTAGGACCAGGCTGCTATACCTGTTTTGGTTGCATTTTCTGAAAGCACACCAAAGATGCAGTATGCAGGACTTCTGCTGTGCTCTCAGAAAACACACCAAAAATATGCGATCTAATAGGCTCTCTGTTGGAAACCCGCAAGTTAACTGCATGAAAACCGCGACCAATCTGTGGCGCAGCAGTGTGAAATGGCTCTTATTTCCCTTCTGATGGCTTTAGCTTGTAGTTGACTGGCCAGGGTGGAAAACAATCGATCAGTTTGCACCAAGCAGCACCAAGATACTTTGGTCATGAATACAATCGTATCTCCACTGATTAGAGTTTGTATGGTGTAAGCAGAGATGTGGAATGATAACTTGATCATTTATGGAAGCGTGAATGGCCACCCTGAAGGACCTGACAGCACACGTAAGCCGGCCATAGATCGTCTGAATCTCAGCCGGGTTCAGCAGGAACCAGATGAGATTCGAACCATGTATGGGCAGCCTGGATGTACCCAAGTTGGCTGCAGAAGGGAGAGGGTGAGTGGGCTCTCACATAGACACATTGGGGTTGATTTACTAAAGGTAAATAGTCTGTGCACTGCAAGTGCAGTTGCTTTAAGTCTGAGGGGAACATGCAAGGAAATATAAAATCTGAGTTTTTTCTTGCACATGATAAAAATCAGCAGAGCTTCCCTTCTGATCTAGAACTGCACTTGTAGTGCACAGTATATTTGTCTTTAGTAAATCAACCTCAATGTCCTTGTGTGCAGTGGCGCAGGGGGTGTGAAGAAGAAGCAGCCTTGCCGGTGGGGAGAAGACAGCCCACAGCACAGCTGTATCTCCCCCGGGTCCCCCACGGCGAGGGGGGGGGGGAGAGAAAGAACATGGGGTACAGCCAACACTAATGCCTGAGGGGTGATTTGGATGTGCCCAGGCATGCATGGCACACACCTGTGAAATGCTGTATTACATGCTGTTCATACTCACTAAGGCTGGTTCACACCACAAAAACGCACTCCAGATCAGTTCTGTATGCGTTTCTGCATGCGCGTTTTTGACAGGTTTCTGTGCATTTTTTATGCCTTTCCGGATGCATTCCAGATGTTTTTTTTTCACTGTACTGGGGTCAGGTGCTTTTTTTATGCATTCCAGTGTGTTTTTGATGCACGTTCCAGTACAGAAAAAAAGCAACATGTTCTATTTTTTTTTTTACAAAACTGAAACACCCTGGAACTGATTGCACTGGTGTGAACTATGCCATTGGAAATCATATAACCTACTTTCCATGTGTTTTTGATGCAGCAAATAAAACACACTGGACTGCGTGTGGTGTAAACTGGCCCTAAGTCACTATGATATTTGTTTTCTGTATTCTGCAAAATAATGATTGATCCTGCTGCTCGCTATCTCCCCCTTCTGTCCTTGTCCCCAATTCAGCTAGGGATGTTGCACCTGTGGTGGCTCTGCACATGCTCAGTTTTCTGTGAGTTTCTATGCAGAGCATTTCCTTCTTATCACATCTAAGCAGCCAATGTGACATATGGGTGTATACACAGTGGTAAATGCCAACCCACTCCCGCCCATCTCCTCCATGCCCACTAACCAGCTAAATACACTGGGGGGAGGGATATTATATACACAGTATCTCACAAAAGTGAGTACACCCCTCACATTTTTGTATATATTTTATTCTATCTTTTCATGTGACATCACTGAAGAAATGACACTTTGCTACAATGTAATATATATATTATATATATCTTTTCATGTGACAACACTGAAGAAATGACACTTTGCTACAATGTATAGTGAGTGTACATCTTGTATAACAGTGTAAATTTGCTGTCCCCTCAAAATAACTCAACACACTGCCATTAATGTGTAAACCGCTGGTAACAAAAGTGAGTACCACTTTTGTGAGATGTGTATATACCTAGTATATAATAAAATAGATAAAGCAGCAGTTCCATTTTTTTGCAAGTATACAGCATAGTTGACAGCTACCATATTATTTAGGCCCCTTTCACACTGCGGTGACCTAAAAGTTGCAAGATTTTGACGCAATTTCAGGGAATGCCTGTGGAATCCTAGGGACCTCAACTCGCATCAAAGTCGGACCAGAGTAGTGCAGGGACTAATTTGAAGTCAGTCCAACTTGAAGTCGCACAGATATGAACGGTTATCACTGGGAATCATGGGGTACAACTTGTCATGCGACTCTGATGTCCAAAGTCGCACAAGTGTGAAAGGGGCCTGGATGCAATTCTGTCGAAGTGTATGGAGCCTAAGCTACATTGGGCTGTAAAAAAGTCCCTGCACCTTTGTAAAAAAACACATTGGCATTGGGACCCACAGGATGGATTGTAGTGCTTGTGTCAAAATCCATAGAAGTGATCGTAGCCTGCAGGTGCCCCTGTGACCAGGGCAGTGCCAGGATCGGGCACACAAGCTCATGCTGTCAGCTCCGATCTACAAAAGAGCTTCTGCAGCAGCTGCGGCCCGATCGGGCAGTGGCAGTAGCGGCGCTGACAAATGTGGGACAAAGGTCCAGCGTGTCCTCCTGTGGGCGGAGCCGGCGCTCTCTCCTCCCCTCCGCCGGCTCTCCCCGCCCCCTGCCTGGGCTCTCTCCTGGCTCAGGCTTAGGGGATCTGCACTCGCTGAAGATGGCGGACTGCAGCACACTGCTGGATGAAGATCTGGAGTCCTTCGTGTTCAACTACCTGACTGACAGCCCGGTAAGTGGCGCCTTCCCTGGGGATCTGCTCAGCCTCTGACCCTGGGGGGGCTCTGATCGGTGTCACAGCCTTGGGGGACCCCCTTTTTATAATTCAGTACCCCAAATCTTTTTTTTTTTTTTTGCATGTGTGCAGAAATGTGATGAGCACGTGTTCTTTTTTCTGTGCACCCCGATTGCCCATGACCCTCATGATGGCAGCGTGCACCCCAACTTTCATGTGCGCTCCTGGGATGGCCAAGTTCAGCACCACCGGCCCTGGACTCTGGGAGGTGTGAGGTGTCAATGTCACTTCATTCATTCCTGCCTGCCGTCACTTCATCTGACACGTGGAGCTCACAGGTGCTGAGTGCCGGCTTCAGCTACTGAGCACTGTGATCGGGGCGCTGCTACAGCATTGCCGGGGTGCGATCACCACCCATGCTGGGTCCAGGGGGGCGTGTAGCCGGCCCGAGCCCTCTATCCATGTGCTGTGCGCTGACTATACAGCATGTGCTCGACTTCCTGCTCATACATCTGCGATCATCATCGATCCATACACTATGGCCATGCATGCTGCTTTATAGAACATTACATGCCATACTTAACAATCAAATCGACCATTTATACAATCACATTTTTACAGCCAGATCAAACAAAATACTTCAGAATGGTGGCTATTTGATATACCATCTGATACTTAATCAAATCACAGGATCTGCTTTTCCTACAATCATATTTCTCACCCAGATGAAACATAATATTTAATAACGGTGGCCATGCATACTATTTTATATGCCATCTGATCGCAAGATCCATATACTTATCAAATCACAGGATCTGCTTTTCCACCCACATCCAAATAAATATTTAATAACGGTGATCATGCATACTATTTTATATACCATCCAATCATATCTCATCAGAAGATCCATATACTTAACAATCAAATCACATGATCTGCTTTTCGTACAATCACATTTTCCACCCAGATCCAACAAAATATTTATCAATGGTGGCCACGCATACTATTTTATATATCATCGAATCATATCTGATCAGATCCATATACTGCACAATCAAGTCACATGAATTGCTTTTCCTACAATCATATTTCCCACCCAGATCAAACATAATATTTAATAACGGTGGCCATGCATACTATTTTATATGCCATCTGATTGCAAGATCCATATACTTATCAAATCACAGGATCTGCTTTTCCTACAATCACACTTCCCACCCAGATCAAACATAATATTTAATAACGGTGATCATGCATACTATTTTATATACCATCCAATCATATCTGATCAGAAGATCAATATACTTAACAATCAAATCACATGATCTGCTTTTCGTACAATCACATTTTCAATCCGGTTCAAACAAAATATGGTGGCCATGCATACTATTTTATATACCATCACATTCTATCTGATCGCAAGATCCATATACTTCACATGATCTACTTTATCTACAATCACATTTTTGCACCCAAAATATTTACCGATGGTGGCCATGTATACTATTTTATATGCCGTCTGATCAGAAGATCCATATACTTAACAATCAAATCACATGATCTGCTTTTCCTACAATCAAATTTTCCACCCAGATCAAACATAATATTTATCAATGGTGGCCATGCATACTATTTTATATATCATCCAATCATATCTGATCAGATCCATATACTGCACAATCAAATCACATGAATTGCTTTTCCTACAATCAAATTTTCAATCTGGTTCAAGCTAAATATTTAACAATGGTAGCCATGCACACTTCGATAAATTATTATTTTTTTTCTCTCAATTGATCCCTCTCAATAGCAATGATTAATCTATAATAATCAATAAGCCACACATTGAGAAATACATTTCAATGAGTTGTTGGAAGATCCGATCACAAGTTATCAATTGCATGTCTGATCAATCAAAACACGACCGAAGCATCTCATTGCTGCTGATTGATGCAAAAGAATACGTTTCCTGCCCTGGCTGGAAGTGATCAGAAAAACATATAGGGCTGATTATTATTATTATTATAAAGGATTTATATAGCGCCGACAGTTTGCGCAGCTTTATTGTCAATTTGATTGCCACAATCAAATCGCACAGCAATGAGATCGAATCAAAGTGTGCATGGCCACCCATAATCTAATTGAAGTGAAAATTGAATTCGCTTTCAATGAATCGTTGGAAGATACATTCGCAAGTTATCAATTGCATCTCTGTTCAATCAAAACGCGATCGGATTCACGATCGAAGCTCCTCATTGATGCAAAAGAATACATTTCCCACCCTGGCTGATCAACTCCAAGCTAAATCGATCGGAAGAACTTATAGGGCTGTTTTTGTCAATTTGATTGCCGCAATAAAATCGCACAGCGATGAGATAATCAAATCAAAGTGTGCATGGTCACCCATAATCTAATTGAAATCGATTTCAATAAATCGTTGGAAGATGCAATCGCATCTCTGATTAATCCAAACATGATCGGATTTGCGATCAAAGCATTCCATTGCTGCCGATCGATGCAAAAGAATACATTTCCCATCCTAGCTGATGAACTCCAAGCTAAATTGATTGGGAAGAAAACTTAGAGCTGTTTATGTGATTGTTACGATCAAATCGCACAGTGATGAGATAATTAAATCAAAGTGTGTATGGCTACCACTAATCGGTCAGTTTTGCTTGAAATTGATCGATGACGCAGCATTTGGATGGTTTACTAAAACTGGAGAGTGCTAAATCTGGTGCAGCTCTGCATGGCAGCCAATCGGCTTCTAACTTCAGCTTGTTCAATTAAGCTTTGGGAGCTGATTGGCTGCCATGCACAGTTGCACCAGATTTTGCACTCTTCAGTTTTAGTAAATCATCCCCAATGTGTCTTTACATTCATAGATGCAATCTTATCATCTGATTCTGTAGAGCCATCAGATCATTACATGTATGGCCGATGTTACGCAATCTGTGGAAATGTACATGCAGGACTGTATGCTTTCTCTGTATATCAGATGAATGATGGAGCTGGGTTCTGCAGTGAAATCCTGTGCTATGTGTGAGATTCCGGTTGCTTGTGTGGCTCCCCTACTGATTACTAATTATAGAGCTGTGTGGTTTGTTTTACTGGAGGCGTTGTCCCTGGCAACCAATAGGATTCCTCCGTTTGCAGAGCTGTCTTAACAAGTGACAGCTGCCATCGGTTGCTAAGGGTGATGCAGAAAGCTTCCTTCCACTTCTATGGGCGTTGTATTGATACCTTGCATCTGTTTTCGGCTAGGTACACACAGGCAGTGACATTTTAAAGCAGCTTTAATGCAAATTTCAAACGCATCAATCAACATTGCTTAAACTTCCTTTGAGATCTTTTTCTATTTTTTTTTTTTTTATTATGCACTGTTATTATTCACTTTTGACACTTTTCAGCTGCACCTTAAACTTGCCTATGTATGGCGTTTAGAGTGAATGGAGGCAGTTGCAAAGGGAGTTATTTACTAAAGCTTGAAGGGTGCAAAATCTGGTGCAGCTCTGCACAGAATCCAATCCGCTTCCAGGTTTTATTGCCAAAGCTTCATTGACAGCCGGTTCACACTGCTTCGAACATGGAGATCGCATGTGATTCGCACCTCATTGCAGTGTGAGTCATATGCGATCTCTGTGCGATGCAAATTCAGCCATAGAGATTGTATGGCTGAATTCGCATTGCAATAGGGGCATACTCGCACAGGACCCTTTTTTTCGCAGGGTCAGAATCTGATTGCATGGCTGTTCACACGATGCGATCCGATTCCTGTACGATATGCAGACTGATATGGGGGTGTCATTAGCTTTCTAGTGACACTCCCCGCGGTACGCATATAGCAGTGTGAACTGCCGCCGGGAGACATGGGATGCGGGAAGCCGCAGTGGATTCGCAGGGTTCCCGCATGGGTGTGAACCGGCCCTGAACAAGCTGAGGTTAGAAGCTGATTGGTTTCTATGCAGAGCTGCACCAGATTTTGCACTCTCCAGTTTTAGTAAATCAAGCCCCTTTGCAAACACACCTTTTACCATGCTTTTTAGAGCAGGTTTCAACACAAGTGAACGGAGGCACTTGCAAAGCATCAGCCCTGCTGAACTCTGCCTTGCCTTGTCACAGCGCTAACGTTGCCAGGACAGCCTTCAGAAATTTTGGGGCCCCTTTAGACCCCCCCCACCGCCGTCTGACCACCAACATTCCCCAGGGCCCGTCCACTGGCCACCCCACCCCCCCACTGGCCAGGGGTGTATACATGTTGCAGCCGCAGTAGGAATTATACACCCCGTCACATTTACTAGGTGTAGCCTGCCAAGCATGACCCATTCAAGTGAAGTGTGCAATGCATGCTAGTGTGGCATCCAAAGGGTTAAAAAAACAGTGCACAGGCAGCACAGCCTCACCCAATGCTTGCAATAGGACCTCACACCGAACCATAGGTGCTGGAGGTCCCAAGCTTAGACCAGTTGTAGTCCGGGGGTCCTCTCCATGTGATCCAAGTTTGGTATTATTATCGCCTATAGTTCGGGAGAATGGTGTCCCCAAACCGGGTGCTTCCCTCCCATAGACTCAAATGTTAAGTCCGAAATTCACCTGACAATTGCTGGTCAATGGCCGGTCACTTTAGGGACCCGGTACAGCCGAACCATAGGTGCTGGAGGTCCCAAGCTTAGACCAGTTGTGGTCCAGGGGGTCCTCTCCATGTGACCTAAGTTTGGTATTATTGTCTATGGTTCGGGAGAATGGTGTCCCCAAACCAGTTGCCCCCCTCCCTTAGACTCCAATGTTAAGTCCGAAATTCACCTGACAACTGCTGGTCAATGGCCGGTCACTTTGGGAACCCAGTACAGCCGAACCATAGGTGCTGGAGATCCCAAACGTGGACCAGCTATTGTCCAGGTGGCCGTCTCCATGTGACCCAAGTTTGGTATTTTTATCGGCTATAGTTTCAGAGAACGGTGTCCCCAAACCGGGTGTACCCTCCCATAGACCCCAATGTTAAAGACTGCTTAGTTGTAAGGGCCCCTGGAGACACTGGGGCCCCTTACAACAGTACTGCCTGTACCCCCCTGATGGCGGCCCTGAACGTTGCCATGCAGAAAACTCCAACCGTTCCCTATTTTTAATTTTGAGTGGCGTTGATAGGGTGGTACCTGCCTATTTCAACACCTGTGTGAATGAGGCCTTCCAATGAATGCGGGATCACTGCCAAGTAGAGCTGCATGATTAATCGTATTAAAATCGCGATCTCGATCTACCCCCCCCTTGCGATCTCCATCAGGCATTACCGTGATTTTCAGTGCAGTTAATGGGGTCCGACTTGCGGGGCGACTCAGCCGACTTGACTGTAATAAAAGTCAATGCAAGTCGCCTGAAGTCTTTTCTAAGTCGGTGCGACCTGAGTCTCTGGGGAGACTGCTAAGTCTGGGCAGAGAGCCAAGTTCTGAGCCACCATTGATAAAAGCGCTAAAACAGATACAAAGTAATTTACTTCAAAGAAATGAACTCTGATTGAACTCTCCTTGTATAGTTGTTTGGTTTAACCATTTAAATACTAAATCTTTCCTGACACTTGCTGTTTACAAATAAAAATCCATTATTTTTTTCTAGAAAATTACTTAGAACCCCCTAACATTATATATATTTTTTTTAGCAGAGACCCTAGAGAATAATATGGCGGTTGTTGCAATATCTTATGTCACACGCTGTTTGCGCAGCGGACTTTTAAACACAATTTTTTTTGGAAAAATTACCCTTTCAAAAACCTAAACAGTGCTGTTAGCCCAATTTTTTTGTATATTTAATATATTACGCTGCGAGAATCGTGATCTTTATTCTAAGCAAAAAAATCGTGATTCTCATTTTGGCCAGAATCGTGCAGCTCTACTGCCAAGCATTAGGTAATAAATACTTCTAGAGCCTGATGATGAGCATGCTATTGCACATTTTGTACCCTGCATGGTCCTCTAGCTGCAGGTGATTGTTGGATGTGGTGGTGGGGTGGGGGCGATCGCTCTCCTAGGGACCTTTCCCTAATGCTCAGTGACCATCTCCAGATCTGTGTTGTTGTAGCTCCTGGGATTGTGTAAGTCATTCTAGGCTGTCAGTTTCATAACATAGCTGCTGAGTAGTGGTTACAAAACAGAAGCAGCTCTGGGCATGTGTGAGTTGCAGCCTGTTATTGGGAGAGCAATGTCAATCTATTGACATGTATAATGGATAGTGACTTGCCTGCATGAATCATCCTCATCAAGACTGCAGCAACCATATCAAGAAAGCTGCTTGATGCACCTAGATGGAGACTCTCCATAAGTTGGAGCATTAAAGAAAACAAAAAATTCTCCGTACACACGGCTGTATATGCAGCTAGAATGGGTCTGTTTGCTTTAATTATAAAGTAACAACGATTGTAACGAAGGCGTTAGGCGAGATCACAGAAGATGAGAAATTTCCTGACTTTCAGAGCTTATCTCCCAATTTAGAAGCAGTCAATAGCTTGTCTCACTTCAGTAGCATTACTGCTGGTGAAATCACAAGCCTTAGCTAATGCTCTATCTCACATCCTGTATACAAAGATGATTTACTTCCATCCATTTCTAGGCGACTATGCCAGCCCAGACCGCACATCTTTTTTTTTTTTTTTTTCACCAGTCGCCAATCAGAACTAGAGGTGTGATTAGATCTTTATGGAGCTGAAATAGCTCCTCCAGAGCTTGCGGATTAGAATGTGTGCTGGGAGATTAGGGCAAGGAACATGATTTGATAGAAGCCTATTGTGATCTGGCATCGTTACCTGTGTACCATAACAGCAGAGCTTTATACTATAGTGTATATGCATAGATTACAGCTGCACGATTCTGCCTAAAATGAGAATCGCCATTTTTTTTTTTGCTTAGAATAAAGATCACGATTCTCGCGGTGTAACATCTTTCACATATACAAAAAAAAAATTGGGCTAACTTTACTGTTTTTTTTAATTCATTAAACTAAAGTGTATTTTTTTCCAGAATTGCGTTTTTGAAAGACCGCTGCGTAAATACAGTGTGACATAAAATACTGCAACAACTGCCATTTTATTCTCTAGGGTCTCTGCTAAAAAAATATACAATGTTTGGGAGTTCTAAGTAAATTTCTAGAAAGCAAATACAGATTTTAACTTGTAAGCAACAGGTGTCAGGAAAAGGTTTAGAGCCGGTTCACACAGTGGCGATCCGACTGAGCACAGCGTGACTTCTGTAATAGAAGTCAATGCAAGTCGCCTGAAGTCACCCCCAAAGTTGTACAGGAATCTTTTTCTAAGTCAGAGCCATAAAACGGTTGCATTGCAGTGCATGGAGCGTTACTTGTCAGACGACTTAGTCACCCCTATGTGAATCGGCTCTTAGTTTTTAAGTTGTTAAACTGAGCGCCTTTACAGACTAAAGTTCATCCCTTTGCTCTAAAGAACTAAATGTTACAATGTTTCTCTTTATCTCCGCCTAAGGTCCGTTTCACACTGGGACCACCCGAGCGTCAGCGGTAAACCGCTGTAATAGCAGCGCTATGGCTCTGCTATACAGGCGGCAGCGGGGCACTTTTAACTCCACACAAGGGTTAAACGGGTTAAAAGTGCTGCCGCTCGGCTGTCCCGGAGTGGTGTACAGCCGCTTCAGGAGCGCTGGTCATTCATTCCAATGGCAGGGGTGGTGGAGGAGCGGTGTAAACACCGCTCCTTCACCGACCCAAAAATCATGCATGCAGGCGTTTGTTTTGTCTCCCGCAAGCGCACCACTCCGGAGCCGCCCCAGTGTGCAAAGACACACTAGGTTTAATGGAGAGGCACTTTACAGGTGCAATTTTTAGCTAAATAGCGCCTGTAGAGCGCCCCAGTGTGAAAGGGGCCTTGGTGATGTTGTGATAAATTCGGCAGGCTGCCAGTTTTTGTTTTTTTGTCAGCAGTGCGCAGAGAACTCTCTGCATTGAATTGAGGAAATGCTGTTTTAAGATCGTGAGGGAGGGTTGAATCTCGATTCTTTAACGTGCAGCTCTAGTATAGATATAGCACAGATCTATAGTATAAGTATAATAATAATTAAGTAATTAAAAAAAAAAAAAAAAAAAAAAAAAATATATATACACACACACACTTTAGACTATAGTAAGTGTTCACGGGTGTCCTGTTATTAAATGTTAAAAACCTGATGGCGAACATTTGCAATAGCGCCTATGGTGTGGAAATGTGCGTGCCCATGCTTTGCACCATCTTGGGGTAAGAATAGCGAATGGCTGGGGAATTCCATTCTTGCCAACTTTGTGTTTCATGGGGCTTGGAGGTAGCAACTAGACGTCAGATTATTTCCTGACTGTTATCACCCGGATCAGGCAACAATCCGCTTATCTCTGCAGGAGGTCTTATCTTACATGAACCCATCAAAATGAGAGAATCTCCTCATCAGCATCCGGTGCTTTTGGCTGTCTTGGTTTCAATGAAAGATCTACAATCTGTTGATTTTCCTAAGAACAGCCAAGCTTGCTGGAAAATGTTTGCTAGTGGAGTTGCAAGCTGTAGATTCGGAGTGCTTGCTTTCTGTCAGATTATTAGATGATTATTGCTAGCGATGATGACATTAGTTTTAGTCCTAGAGGAAATGAGACAATTTACAACTCCAAAGCCATGCTAGACCGCTCAAAGCTAATTGATCTGATTGCAGCTATGCACAACTGAACATGGCACGTCTCTTTAAGGGCTTGTGTACACTATATACAGTTCAATGTGTTTTTTAGATGCAATACAGATGCGTATGCAAGAAAAATGAATGTATTTCAATGAGCCTAGTTTACACCACTGCAGTGGTGGAATGCATTTGAACACACTACAAGCACATAAGTGCAACTCAATAAAAAATGTTGAATGAAAAACGCACTGCTAATGCATTAAAACACTCAGCACTGGCTCCATTCAAAGAACACCTTGCATTATCTATATGAATGCAAAGCGTTTTCTGATTGGACGAGGTGGAGAGGCAGCATGGGGACATCACACCTGGTGGCCTGCTGTGTTCCCAGTGCAGCAGGGAAGCTGCTCGGCATGGAACCTAAAAGCTAGCGTTGATTGCTGAGTTAGTGGTGCCTACTACAATGATTTCCAGCTTTCACAAGTGGTCAGCCATTATGGTACCTATATCCTGATTTAAGTCCAAGCTGAACCAATGCAACTATGCAAAAATCTCCATACCTAAACTTCAGATTTAGGCCCCATTCACATGGGCATACCGGTCCGTACACCTGTGTAAAAGACCATCTTCACCCAATCGGGATGCACAGGTGTTCTGCAGGCAGCTTGGGCAATTCAGTGACAGGCAACTGGTTGCACGGAGCTGCATAGATCTCCATGCACATCTCAGTGTTCATCCTTGCATGTCTGATGCATGATCAGGATATATATATAATATATTTATTCTATTTAATTTTTTTTTTTTTTTTTTTTTTAGAAATTTTCTAGATAAATGTTTGATATTGTTAGTGCTTACTGTGGTGTTCTGTTTTAATGCAGTGATTGTTTGAGTGGTTGGTTAGCAATAAAACTATGGTGATAAATAAACAAAAGACGTCCATTAAAGTTCTTTAAATGATTTACTGTTAAAGGTAGAGATAAAGCAAATGTATAATGGAGTTTGGATTGCTGGTTTGATGTTATGGCTTTTTAGGTAGTGCTGCTGTTGGTCTTTGGAAATATCTTTCTAGAGTTATGTAGGTTATTGCTGCGGATATGATGCTTGTGTGATGGCCTTTATAAGGGCGTTTTTTTTATTTTTCAATAAGTTGACCTGTAAGTGGTAGTAAACATTGCAAAAAGAAAAAAACTCTCCATGCATAGTAAAGACATAACGTGCTACAATTTGAAAGACTTACCTTGAAACAAAGCTCTCCAGGGGCATGCTGCCACTGCTGCAGAGGCTTCCATCCCCACCCAGTCTTCCTTCACGTTCACCGCTTGAATGGCCGAGGCGTGATGAAGTCACTCCCGCGGCACAGTGCTCTGGAGAACCGGCACGGCTATGCAATTCCTTCAGAGCGAATGCGCTGGTGATGTTGCCGGCTGCTGCTCACTAGAATATCTCCTACACGGCGCATGTTTAGGAGATATTCATTTAACCTTCAGGTAAGATTTATTATAAGCTTACCTGTAGATTCAAATAAAAATTGAGTTTACTACCACTTTAAATAATATTCTTTTTATGGTATGAGTCTATATGGTAGTTTCTATATTACTGTGTAGCCAACCATTTTTTGAACACCTGACCATCAAAAGGTATATTGGCTTGTTGGACACCCATTGCCAAAACCATGGGCATTAATATAAATTTAGCCTTTCCCTCCTTTTTTGTAACTGTAGTATTCTCATCTCCGCAAGATCTTGGACTGTGAAAATTTGTGTCCATGCAGCCACAAGGAGCATTCATGAGGTCAGATGCTAATGATGGACAAAAAAGGTCTGGCTTGCAAGCGGCGCTCCAGGTCAATCCCGAAGGAGTTTTAGTATGGTCAAAGTAGAACTAAAGGCAAAACTGTGTTTATTTGTTTTTTTCGTTTTGGATATAGTGCAGAGGGATTAGAACAACCTGTCTGTTTTTATTTCTGGCTGTGCCCCTGTTAAAGCGGTAGTAAACCCGCTGACAAAAAAATAAATAAAAAAAAAATCCTGCAAGACAATAGCATAATATGTTAGTATGCATCACATACTAACATATTATGAAATACTTACCTTAGAACGAGGCCCCCGATGCCCGAGTCGGTCAGCGCTAAGGACGCTGACATGTTGGTCCTCTTCTTTCTTCCGGGTACGCGGCTCCGGCGCTGTGAGTGGCCGGAGCCGCGTGACGTTACTCCCGCGCATGCGCGCGGGAGCTCTTCGCTCCGGCAGCCAGCTCTGAGTTGCCGGCCGCCTCGGCCGGATCGTCAGAGCGCATGCGCCGCTAATGTCAGCGGCTGCATGGAGGGCGAATATCTCCTAAACCATGCAGGTTTAGGAGATATTCTTTTTACCTACAGGTAAGCCTTATTATAGGCTTACCTGTAGGTAAAAACAGCTTTTAGGGTTTACTACCGCTTTAAGGAGATTCACCCTCTCTATTTGTCCTGTTTACCATTATCACTGAAGGTAAAAGAAAATCCCAAATTCTAGGTTGTCCTCAGAAAAGTAATAAAGGGGAAATCTTCCAATGGGGACACTGGCTCTGGTGATCTGGGGGTCCCCAAGGAATTCCCTTAATTTGCAGGGATTTCCTCTCACTTCCTGTTTGGTTGTGGGACAGACATTGAAGGTATATCTCCGCAATGGAACGCAGATGACGAAAAAAAATTCTGATGGGTTATAACCCTTCCTTGCTTGCTCTATCCAAAATAATAAAAAAAAACTTTTGCCTATAGTTCTACTTTAAGGTCGGGGCTCTTTGCAGGCCATTGGATACCAAAATTGTCAAACCAAGTCTTTATGGGACTGACCTAGTGCACCTGAACTCTATCATATGTCGGGGAGTGCAAATATATTTGGCCATTTATTGTAAATATATTGTATCCTAGAGGAAGCATTTACCTAGGTTTTTCATTCCTGGATTATTGCTTTCATGATGTGACCATCTTTTTCCAGGTTTAAACTGCAAAAAAGGTCACACTTGTTGATTACACACCATTATGTAATCTGTCTTGTGTGTCCTCCATTCAAAGAAATGGATAGATAATGACAATCAAAGGTTGCGGAGTCTATTGTGCAGCGATAAGACTCATGCTTACATCTTAAACATATGAAATCCTAAGAAGAGGATTTCTCCAACTACTGTCTGTAGCAGCCTTTCTTAACCGGGGTTCCTCCAGAGGTTTGCTTGGGGTTCCTCCAGAGGTTTGCTTGGGGTTCCTCCAGAGGTTTGCTTGGGGTTCCTCCAGAGGTTTGCTTGGGGTTCCTCCAGAGGTTTGCATGGGGTTCCTCCAGAGGTTTGCTTGGGGTTCCTCCAGAGGTTTGCTAGGGGTTCCTCCAGAGGTTTGCTAGGGGTTCCTCCAGAGGTTTGCTAGGGGTTCCTTGAGCAATGAAAGCTATGAGTCTCGCCTAAAAAGATGACTGGTTTCAGTGGCTTTGTGTCTATCTTTAAGGGGTAAGGGGGGGTTCTTCCCACTGACCATGAATGTAGGAAACATTCTTTCCACTGACCATTACACTAGTTTACTGGGAGCTGTAGATAGAATATTTTTAGCCGGACCAGAAAGTTATTTTAAAGGGTTCTGGTTTGTTAGAACTTGCATGTCTCGATGTCTAGAAGCTGCAAAGTCCACTAGCATAAAATCCCTGTCACTTGCCCACAATGGGAGCTGTGTGTTGCACGTACAACTGCTTGTACAAGTGAATGGGTGTATGATGGCTTGTGCATCAGCATTTACCCCCACGTGTGTAGAGCATCTTTCTCCAAATTCGAAAGTGGCATGTTCGGGGAAATACACTGTACATGCATGCACGGGTAATTGCTGATGCACAAGCCACTGGTGTGTACACAAGTATGGCCACATAGTGGGCAGCTGAGAATTTTATGCTTGAGGACTTTGCAGCCTCTAGATGTCCGTGTGCATGAGGCCAAAAGCTGGTCTTGGAGTAACTGGCGCACGTGCGGGAGCAGTACTGACCCTCTGCAATGGTGTCTGTAAGATTAGCAGAAGATACGACTGTCACTCTTGTCAGTATAATTACTTTAAATCAAGCAATTTAAATGCAATGTTTATTTAATCTCTATTTTTATATGTATTATTTTTTTCTCTGCCATCTTACTGGGCCTTAAGCAGACAGATTATTGCTTTTCATTGTCTTCTCAGCCCCAAAGGCAAAAGGGACATGAAATAGGATTAGTAATACAATGGGAAAAAAATAGCTATGCTGATCCCTTCAGTCCTATGGCTACACAAATAGTTAAAGCGGGATTACATAGCAAGTGTCCCTAATAAAATATTAGCCAGTGCTGGTGGTGAGCAAACAATGCTGACCAGGTACCAATGTCGTAAGACTATGGTGCCGAGCACACTTTTGCTTACGTTAGGCGTCTATGCAGACTCTGATGCAACTGCGTGTAAGGTTTCCTAGAAGAGTCACATGCTTTGCTGTTGTAAATGATAAATGGGAGGCGTTTTACCCGGATTGCTGACGTCCTTCATTACTACCTAACCAGCCCCCTTTACTCCCACATCCTCCTTACTACAGTCTCTGCTGGCTGAATGGAGGCACGAGGCTGATAGAGCAAAGTCTGCTTGACTCATGATTTCCCTCTGTGACATGAAGGACATAAGGCAGCTCACAGCTTCTCCTTTTACAGTCTCTTCCTCTCCCATTTCTGCTCTGCACCATTCTTCATCTTTCAAGCAGCCGCAAGTGCAGTGCTTACTGAGGAGGATACAATGACATTAATTGTTACAATTCTAGGCCTAGAACGATCGATGAGTTACAAAACTAAAGTACGGGATGTAATATAGTAGCTGTCAACTATGCTGTATATTTGCATCTTCAGTCATCTGCAAAAAAAGATGAAACTGCTTCTTTATTTTTATTATATACTAGGTATATAAGGTATGTATTACAGGAAAATACATAGATGAGTATAAAGTGATACTAAACAGTTTAATTTACATTGTCCCTTTTATTTCTATATATGGATGATGCACTGTAATTATTTTAATTAAAAAAAAAAAAAAAAAACAAAGTACATTTTTCCTAATTGATATACAGCTGTCACGTGACCCAGCTCTTTCCCAGCCTGTCTGCAGAGAAACATAGACAGAAGGAGCTACTAGTCCTCTGCTGCTGGTCACATGTTCAAGTTAAAAAAAACTTTTAGAATACAGAGTAAAAATAAATATCAGCAAACTGTTTCAAATTGCCATACAAATATACGTTTGGTCAAATCTTTATTATTTTTTGGCAATAACATGGTGTGGGTGGATTTCTGCCAGTCACAGGCTGTGTCATGTCTCTGCAGCCTGTGTCCTAGAGTAAGGAGGTGAAGCCTCCATCAGTCTACATGTAATATCCCGCCCCCATTGTGTTTAGCTGGTTAGTGGGAGAGGAGGAGGAGGAGGAAGGGAATGGGCTGTCATTTACCATTGTGTATACACCCACATGTGTGACATGGGCTGCTCAAATGTGATAGGGAGGAAATGCTCAGCATAGAAACTTACTGAAAATTGAGAATGTGCAGACCTGCCACCATTGCTCTGCAAAATCCCTAGCTGAATTGGGGACATGAATAGAAGGGGGAGATAGAGAGCAGTAGGATCAACCAGGTTTTTTGCAGATACAGAAAAAGAATATCATAGTGAGTATGAACAGCATATAATGCTGGATTTATTCATAGTTTTTATGATGTGGGTTTAGTGACACTTTAAAATGGTTTGTAGCCACTAAAGTACCAGTGTGAAAATCACAAAACCATATAACTCCCCCTGCAACTAGAATGCCCACCTTATCACCACTGTACGTAAACCCCCAACCCACATAACCCTACCCTGCTCCTAACCCCCCATTTCAAACTCTTATAACCTCCCCCCACACACACACACACCTTGCTTGTTTGTTTCCATTCTCCCCCTACCAACATCTATTACTACTACTACTACTACTTTGTAGCCTCTAATGAATGAGATTCCACCCAATTGTTAATAAAATATTTAAAAACCTAAATGCTAAAGCTGATGATTTTTTTTTTTTTCTTCTCTATTGCTCCACATCTATGTGGAAAAGGATTGGGTATGATAGGCACAGGAAGACGGCTAGCTAGGCCACACCTAAAAGAATGGCACAATCGGCATTTACTAGCAATGTGGAGTATAGTAACCCATAGCAAGCATTCAAATCATCTCTCAACTGCTGTGACTACAGTGGGCTAAACTCTGTCTGCTGGGGGTTACTGCACATTAAACATTAAGGCTGGGTTCACACTATAGAGATGCAGGAAACAAAATGCGCTTCCAGTGCCGGTTCCCACATCGCATCTCACCCGCAGGCAGTCCAAAGTTAATTGAACATATCAAGCATGAGCGGAACGTTTTTGACCACTGCCCCCTCGGCGGTGGATGGATCGGCCCATTTTCTACCAGTGTATTCCTGCAACGTTTTTGACAGCCGACTGCTGTTTCGTTAGTTGGCAGTCGAGCGATCGGCCGATTTTTATAACAGTGTATTCCTGCTTTAATTCTGCTCTTGTTGAATTATTGTAACTTGTAGACGAACACCCCAAGCCCCCACCCCCCTCCCCCCCACACACACACCCTCTCTCCTTGGATGATCAACAAGTGCAGTGAGTGCCGGTTCGCACTGGAGACCTAGTCACCTGACAAGTCGCGCTCCATGCAGTACAATGGAACCGTTGTAATGGGAGTGAATCAAGTCGCTCCCACTTAGAAAAAGTTTCCTGTACTACTTTGGGGGTGTCTTCAGAGCTACTTGCATTGACTTCTATGCAGAAGTCATTTGCAAGTCGCGCTTTACGGGGCAGGCTTCAAAGTCGGACGAGAATCGGGCAACTTTAAAGCCGCCCCAGTGTGAACCGGCACTGATAGTGCTGGACTTTCCCATCAGAAATCCTAGATATTCTACAAGCACTATGTATTGGATACAAATTATGGATAAACTTTTAGAGCTGGCTCACACTACAACGACTTGGAATCCAATTTGTGTTGCCCCAAGTCGCTTGACATCAGAAATCCCATTGAAGTGAACGAGAGCCGTCTTATTGTACACTACTGAAGTCCCTCTGACTTCAGAAAAGGCTCCTGTACTACTTCAGGGTGACTTCTATCCGACTTGTGCCCATAGAATTCAATGGAAGTCGCCTCCAAGTCGGATCCCCATCTATATCAAAGATACTTTACAGGAAAAAGAAAATTAACCAGGTAAAAGGAATGATGTTAGAAGAGATTTATTCTCTGATTGGCCACAGGCAAAGTCTCCTGGCATGGAGGTTGCTTTAAGTCGCATTGTAAGTAAGAATGGTCTCGGGCGTGTTTGGAACCGAACATGCCCGAGCCCGCCAGGAAGTGAACCCTGCGCTAATCACAGGCAGTGAAACATTCCCTGATCGCTGCAGCCGCGCATTGGGGAAATGTCTCACTGCCTATGGTTAGCGCAGCGTAGGGTTAATTTGCTGGCAGGCTTGGGCACGTTTGGTTCCGAACACGCCCGAGCCCATCCTTGGTTGTAAGTCACACTGAAGTCGCATTCAAATCGCCAACAAAGTCGCGCCTGTAGTCGGATCGCCCTTGTGGGAACCGAGTCTTAAAGCGGTTGTCTACCCAAGGAAAAACAAATAAATAACCTGCAAGGCAAAGGCATAATGAGCTAGTATGCACCACATACTAGCCCATTATGAAATACCGTAGAACGAAGCTCCCGCAGGGCTGCCCAGTTCCTGCAGAGGGAGTGGACATCTTCGCAGTGTGGCTTCTTCTGGGTTTGCGGCTCCATCGCTGTGAGTGGCCGGAGCTGCGAGACGTCACTCCCGCGCATGCACGCTGGAGCCCGTCTTTCCGGCAGACTGTCCGGCGCTATGCACCATGATGTCAGCAGCTGCATTGCAAGTGGAATATCTCCTAAATCTTACAGGTTTAGGAGATATTCATTTTACCTATAGATAAGCCTTATTATAGGCTTACCTGTAGGTAAAAAACACTTTTTTGGATAGACAACCACTTTAAAACATTGTTTACCAAAAATAATTATTTGCCTTCGAGGCATCCCATAGAAGATCATGGCCTGTCTGTAGAAGCTATAATGTTGGAGGATCAGACACCCGCAGTCAAGCAATCTTTGGAGAAATAGTAATTAGTTGTGCTGGAAGTAATTAAGCTGTCACGGTTTCCACCATGGATCATCTAAAATGTCTGACTCCACCCCCCTTCTCCCCTTGGCTACACTGACATGAACATGCATGCTCAGGTAGTCTGAGTATAGAGGTTTATAGAAAGGATCATTAAAAAAAATACACCGTTGATCGTCGAATCATTCATACAGATCTACTTGCCGCCTATAGCCAACTTTAGATTACCGGACCATGCACCTCCTTCGCTTTTTTATTTTTTTTTTTCCTTGTCTAAATGGTTATCTGTAGTGTAGGGGATTATGTGGGGTGCACAAAGGTGTTCAGAGGGGCTGATTGTTCCGAAACGGATAATTTCATGTGGCATACCCTCTCTTAGACCCCTTTCACACTGGGACGCTTTACAGGCGCTATTGCGCTAAAAATTGCGCCTCTAAAGCATCTCCCCATTCAACCTAGTGTGTCCTTTCAACCTGGGGTGGCTCAGGGCTTGCAGGAGTAAAATTAAACTCCTGCAAGCATGATTTTTCAGGAATGTGAGGAGTGGTGATTAGATTGAATGGGCAGCACTCCCGTAACGGCTGTACACCGCTCCGGGAGCGCCGGCACTTTTAACCCCTGTCTAACCCCTTGTGGGGGGGGGGTTAAAAGTGCCGTGCTGGCTCCCGAATAGTGGCGCCATTGTGCTGCTATTACAGCGGTAGATCGCCACTAAATTAGCGGTGGTTTACTGCTGGCGTTCAGGCAGTCCCCGTGTGAAAGGGGCCTTATTGATGGATAAAGATTGGAAAAACACTGACTGTATTTCTGAGATGTTTTAGAAACACTGAATTTCTTGCCTCTCCTACAGGCAGTCGGGTTAGTGGTAAAGGGTTCATTAAGAACTTATTAACCAGTACTTATTGCACAGTACAGGACTAAACATTTATCAGGAGTTAGATACCACTGTGCTAGGCATTTGGATGGTATGTCAAACCTTTTAATTACTTTACAAGAGGAATAGTGATAATGCAGACCTGCCGGCGCTAGTTAACCTGTACCGGGATTCTAGTAAGCTGTGTAAGTCTGCTGTGCAAGCTGCAGGGATTTACATTGTGTTTTATAAATCCTTCAAATGTTTATAAGTAGAAGGCTGTAACTCAGGGGCATGTTTTACCCTGTGCATACTATTGAAGTTGTGGCACTGGCATTGACAAACTCGATGAAAGAACTACTCGCATTCTAGTTGACATTTATGCAGTTTTGGCATAGCGAAAGAACACAGAAATATGATTGGCTCAACTTTTAAATAGCCTTTGGTGTCTTTTTAATAGAAATACTGTGTATATTGCCATAGCACAAGTTCCTGCATTACAGGCTCCTCTGAAGCGGGTGCTGTAGCAATTACCAGCTGGACACATGTTCACCAGCAAACCATGGATCTTCAATCGCAGTCCAAAACTTTTATTGCAGAGAGATAACAAGAAAATAAGTACAACATTTCGGAGCCATGCAGGACCCCTTCGTCAGGCATGCCTGACGAAGGGGTCCTGCGTGGCTGCGAAACGTTGCACCTATTCTGTTGGGATGTGATCTCTATGCAATAAAAGTTTTGGACTGTGTTTGAAGATCCATGATGTGCTGGTGAACGTGTATTTATTTGTCAAATGTATAACATTCGGTACCTACAGTACCAGATGTCACAAATTTTTACTTGTTTTGGATAGTGTGGAGAACGGTTAGAAATTTTTGCCAAGATAGGAAAGTAGGGGAAATCTTAGTCCCCACTTGTGCAATTTTACTTGTGACAAGAGAATTAACATTATTCTCTTTAGGGCCCATTCGCACCTGGGCAATTCTCTTCTGTGCATCTTGGAAAAAAGTACAGGTACTTCATTTGGTGCAACAATGCTTGTTTTTGGCCCAAGTTTGAACTTATGCCTAGTACACACGATCACAAAATTGGACAAAAATTTCAAAGCAATCGTATGATAATCTGATCCTTGGTACACAGCTTTTGAGAGCCAATCACGACAGTTCGTGCAAAACTATCGGAAGGGACAAGCAGTATCGTTCCGAAAGAAAATCAGAAGACCAAGACCACGCATGTTCAGATACAAAAGAATACATTACAATACGTACGAAGTTGTATTCTGTCTACGATAATTTTCGTAACTTTAGTAACCTATTGGTTTTCAATATGAGATTAGAATGCAAAAAAAAAAAAAATGGGCCATCATTTGTCTGATTATTTTCATTGTGTATACAAGGCTTTAGGCTTACCGACAAAAGAGCAGACCGCAATAAAACCTGATAGTAGTACTTGTATCTACTCTACCAAGAACTGAAAAAAATGGGAGTGGGTGGGAGTTGGGTTACAGTTAGCAGCATGATTGACTATTCCATTAACTCTATACAAATCCACCCCTGGTATATGTACACAGTGATTGGAATTTCCATGGAACAGGGCCCGTACTCTTTGATAGCTTCATATAATTAAAGAGGGGTATCCCCCATAAGCAGCTTCTTTGCACAGGAAAACTCCTGAGCACCTTAATTCCTGTTTGGGTGGAAATCTGTTTGAGCTTTGAAAACCGCAGTAAGGAGGCATGCCCATCCCTGTTTACTACACAGTGGAGTAGATTTAGGCCTCATGCACACTGCTGCCTCTAAATGGACGCTTAGAGGCAATTGGGCGTTTTTTTTCAGCTGCCTCTGAACTCCTGTTATCTCATCAGTACATGTACACAGGGTCGTTTAAAGTCGTTGCCAGGCAGTTGAGTTTAGAGGCTTTTTTTTTTTGGAAAGTAAAAGAATGCATTCAGACGGAAGTTCAGAGGCATTTGAAACACTGAATGCCTGCAACAGCTTGTAAACGCAGTTACTCGTGTCTAGGGGCGTTTCGTTTCCAGGCCTTTCCATTAAAAAAAAAAAAATATATATATATATATTTTTTTTTTTCAAAAATGCTCCTAGACGCTAGCTAACGTGGCAAAACTGACATTTTAGATGCCGGTTTCTAGCTGTCAAATGTTCAGGGGAGGTTGAAAAGCGCCCCGTGTGCATAGAGCCTTACTTAAACTGGAGCACTCAGAATCTGGTGCAGTGGTGCATAGTAGCCAATCAGCTTGTTCAATTAAGCTTTGACAATAAAACCTAGAAGCTGGTCGATTTCTACGTAGAGCTGGACAAGATTTTGTGCTCTCCTGATTAGGCAACTCTTTTCCCAGTGTGATCTGAATCATTTGGAGGGTCCTCTAATTGATAGAAATTCCCTAAATATGATTAGTTCTTAACCCCTCCAGATCCGCGCTATAGCCGAAGAACGGCTCCATCGCAGATCTGAAATGCCGGGACGATGTCCATGGACGTCTTCCCCTGTGCACGCTCCTGGCACGTCCCCTGGCGGCAGCAGCGGCGCGCACCCGCTGCACGCTGCACGGGCCTGCCCGTGGGTCGGGCGGACTCGATGTCTGCTCGAGACCCACGATCGCCTGACAGAGCTGCAGAACAGGGAACCGCCGTTGTAAACACGGCGGTTCCCCGTTCTGTGAAGGGGGACATAGCAGATCTACTGATCCCTGTCACTGGGATCAGTTAGATCTGTTATGTCCTGGCCAGCCCCGCCCCCCCACAGTTAGAACACACCCAGGGAATATTTATTAACCCCTTCACTGCCCCCTGCAGGTTAACCCCTTCAATGCCAATGACATTTACACAGTAATCAGTGGATATTTAAATTTCTGATCGCTGTATAAATGTCATTGGTCCCAAAAATGTGTAAAAAATGTCCGACGTTTCTGCTGCAATATCGCAGTCCCGATAAAAATCGCAGATCGCCGCCATTACTAGTAAAAAAAAAAAAAATAATGGATGGGGTAGAGAATTTGCATGTTTACCACCCTTATCTCAACTGGAGCATTATCAGTGCAATGAAGAAAAGCAATCAGTTGACCATAGATGAGTAAACCTCATGGGGGACAGTAGGACATCTGTCATCTTGGGTCCCATTATGGTCTTTCCCAGGACTTCTACATATAGATGCAGGCATATGCTCTGAAATGCTTGTTTTGTACTTTTATAACCTGTAGGGAAACAGGTTGCACAATAAGGAGCGATTCCGCATTTATTAACCTTTTAGATAATCCTTCATCGTAATAAATGATCAGGTTGTGGATGCCTACCTATACTCATCTTTCACGTTTTTTGATTTACCTTTGCAAATAAAGTCCTTTTTTTAGGTGTTTTTAAAATCTTTTGCTCAGTGCATCTACCAGCTAGGAGCATATAATGGACCGTACAATTTCACTGCTTCAAGCTAATTGGCAGTGCCTCCAGCCTCCTGCTGCTTGGTAAACAGACTGTGGAGAAACGCCTGGTGGACTGATAGGAATTGCTAAATTTCCCTGCATGTCAGACTTCATACTGAGATTGCTTCAGCATCCAATGCAATTTGCAATTAACTTGATCTTTTCACTTCTTTGGAAATGGAATATTTGACAAATGGAACATTTTGTGTAGGCATTGTCAAGAGTGTAAAGTCTCTGGTCTTGTTTTTTCAGATCCTGTCAATGACCGCAACCTGTTGCTGTTTTCAATACCTCTATCTTGGATTGTAGAGAGACTAAGGACATCTGCTGTGTTGGCAGCTGTTTTGTCACTTTTGATGTGACGGTCAAGCTTTTTTTTCCCCCCATCTTTTGTATATGATAAAGCAAACGGACCTGTCAGATCCTCATTTTACTATAAAACCTCTATAGTTGTTAAATAATTGCGGCACTGCAAGATCTTAACTGTAACAATGCCAGTAGTAGCCATGATGTAATATTGCAAACGCCATATCCAGAGCAACCATCGAATGCAGAGACGTTCACATACAGTATAGTGCTAGAATTCAGTTCTCTATGACATGCAAAATCGTTTTTTTTAAAGCCTTGCTTGATTTCATTTTATCTCAATGTTTAGAGTGGTGAAGAAAATAAATAATTGGGTATTATGTTTGGTATATAATTTCTGGTGGGCCACTTGGGTAACTTGGGTCTCTAGGCTTACCATTTCTCCTCAAACCGGTCTTCTGAAGACACCTCATAATGGCTGATTTAGATGTGTAAACCTGGGGGATAAAGATATCTAACCGCCTTACATAGTTAGTCAGGTTGAAAAAAGTCCATCTAGTTCAAGCAATAAAAAGTAGACCCGAACTGAAAGTTTCGTAATGCCCCATGTATCATAAACAACTGACTTCTTTTTTTCCCCAAATAAAATACTATTTTCCCCTTTTTCCATTCTTTGTTACACTTCGATGCTGCAGATCTCCAGCAGCTACTTCCGGTCTCCATGAATGCACACCAGAAATGGCTGCATGGCATTCTCGGTGTGGCCTTCCTGATGGTGACAAGAGTTGCCTTTGTAATGCTTGGTAAATTGTCCACTTCAAGTCTCTGGTGGACGCCCAAGTGACAGGGTTACAATGCAGAAGTACAACTGGAAGACAGGGACATGATGTCACCTTATAACAGGAAGTGCTTGAAAAACGACCTTCGAGCCGGAATGACCAGGTATTTTTTTAATAAAAGCTGCTGCTGTAAAAATATTCAACTTGAATTTTGTAATTATATTACCCTGTTAAAGATTATTATTGAGTGATTGGGTTTATGTACACTTGGTGAGGGATAATGTTAGGCGGTTGAGTTTTCCAGCATCTACCCATACCTGAAATGTTAGTCCAAGGTGGGCTGACCCGACTAAACCCACGCAGGTCTTCCAACATGCTAGGAAAGACCTATTACAGGTAGAGGATTGCTTCCTTTTCTGTGGGGGTCTTTCTTCTACAACCCAATTTCAGCATGTTTAGCAGCCAGAACAGTAATGATGAAGTCTGTTCTCTTCCATTGTTCTTGGTAAAAGATCTGAACTATGGTCAGCCTTAGGGCTCAGTTCTTGTGAAGTGGTTAGTCACTTAGTAACAAGGTTAACTCCTTAGAAACACTTGTTTGGGTAAGGAATTTGGGCTGAATTTCAGTTCTACTCTTTAGCTTGGAGATCGGTTGTATACCTTTTCTTGGGTAGTAAAGGTGGGTAACACACTATGAGAAAATCGGGGTGAACGATCTTCTAGTTTTTCTTGCTGTTTCATAGCAAGTCCAAACCAAGGATGAAAATGTTAAAAATTCTCGTACAACAAAAGCTTTTTTTTTATTATTTATTTCTGATCATACTCATTCTTATCTGATTTTTCATGGACAAAAAACATACACCTTAAACTAAAATAGTTTGTTTTGTTTATGTGCGAGAGATTCCCTTTTGGAAATCTTTCGTTTGGAGAGTCTGAATCTGATGTTGAAAGTTGTGTACTCGCTATATTAAAATTGAACGATCGTGCCAATTTTCTTAGTGTGTACCCTACTTAGGGCTCCCGATGATGGCTTCAGGCCAAGGGGCAACAGTGTGGGCCAACAAGCCAAGCCATGTTGTGGGTTTTGCAGGGCCCTAGGTACACTTAAGGCTGGGTTCACACCGCAGCACGGAGCGGCTCACAGCAGGGGTCTGGTGCATCCCGGCTCACGGTCCAATTTAAGCCTGAATTTTTGGCTGAATTTGGACCTGAAATGGACCAGAAGACGCACAGGACTCCTGTGCAATTTGCACTGAAGCCGCTCTGGAGATGTATGAACCGGCTCCATAGAGAGCCGGCCACCATCTCCTGACATGGAAATTGGATGCGAAGAAACCCACATCCAATTCACTATAGTGTGAACCCAGCCTAAAGGGAGCTGAATCTATCTACAGACATATATTTATTATTAGATTATTGTTTTTGCTGAGTATAGCTAAAATATGTGTGTTTTTAAAGTGGAACTTTCCTCTCTCATTTAACATTGACTATTTTTAGTCCTGAATGCTGCTAGAATTAGTAAATAGGGAATGTTCTCATATTTACTTGTGTTAAACTTTTTTTTTTTTTTTTACATTTCTTCAGCTTCTTTCTGGTTTCCAGGCCTAGGCCAATGATGTCATCCATCCCAGGAGTCTTCAGGAGGGGAGGAGGGGCTTTCTCAGCTAAGCACACCCCTCCCTGCCTGCATACCTGAGCTAAGAGCAGATGGATTCCAGGAAGTAAATGCTACATGACTCATCTGCCCTTACTCAAGATGGCCACAGCCTAAATGCTAGGGGGTGTTTTATCAAAGTGATTTCTCAGCAAAACAAAGCATGGAGACATGGATGGATGTGGGAGTTTGCTTTGAATATTAAAAATGAATTGAATAACGTTTTTGGTTTGTGGTGCTCAGATGCAGTGTAGTTCCACTTTAAATGAGGCAGTATTTAACAGGCGGTAAATCTGCAACTAAGTAATTCAAAATCTCTTGTGTAGTTGGCTCAACTAAAGCAAGTGATGTAACTAATTTGAGCATCTCTTGCAGTAATCGGGTCATGTAGGGGTCAATAGGGGAGAGATTACAAGGCTTTCCAACGGTCTCAATCGCCCATCATCACACAAAGATATCCCTTCATATTTCTCATCATTTTCTCCGCTGTGGGAAAAAATCATCATGGACTTTTAACGGCAAGCGTTCTCTATCCATCTGCTGACCGCGTCTTCAAGGAGAAGCACAGTGAGTACAAGATGGTCAGATCTGCTCCTCTATGGCCAAGCCTGCTTTATGGGGCTGATGATCTTACAAATACTATTCCTCATACAACGTTATGGGAAACAGATCTGCTCCTCTATGGCCAAGCCTGCTCTATGGGGCTGATGATCTTACAAATACTATTCCTCATGCATCATTGTGGGAAACAGATCTGCTCCTCTATGGCCAAGCCTGCTCTATGGGGCTGATGATCTTACAAATACTATTCCTCATACAACGTTATGGGAAACAGATCTGCTCCTCTATGGCCAAGCCTGCTCTATGGGGCTGATGATCTTACAAATACTATATAGATAATACAGTACCATAAAGACTGAAACGGCTGCATGTTAGGCCAATCCTCACTGAAGACGTTGATCACAGCCGTTTGTCATATTGCTGCAGCCCTATGATGCGATGCAGAGACTACATTGATGTTTTCTAAATAATGTAATTGGATGAAATGACTCCTGATCAAGCTATTTATATACAGTTGCTGGTGACATAGTGTAGTGGGGGCTGCGTGAACCGAATGCATCACTTGTCTTGGAAGAATCCATTTAGTATGTCTTGTTTATAGTGGAAACGTGGAAAAAAAAAAGTCAGGAACTGTAGAAGAAATAAATTACCTATAAATAGGACTCAATTTATCTTATTTTATCTCTATCTATTTTCTAAAATAAGTTGGAAAAAAAGTCTTTGAAATACATCTATACAGACCTTTTAATAGGTCTCCATGCACACATAATATATAAAGCTCAGAAAGCTGTATGTGGATCTGCAGCTTGTTTTTGAAGAGACATTACAGTAAGTGTTGGTTCACACTGCTGCGATCTCAGAGATTGGATGTGATTCGCACCGCACTGCAGTGTAAATCACATGCGATCTCTGTGCGATGCAAATTCAGCCATAGAGCTAGTATGGCTGAATTTGCATCGCAATCGGAGCAAACTTGCACAGGACACTTTTTTTTTTTTTTTTGCAGCAGAATCTGATCGCATGGGTGTTCACACCATGCGATCCGATTCCTGTGTCAGTTTGCAGTGTGATATGCAAACTGATTTAGGGATGTCATTAGCTTTGTATTGACACTTCCCGCAGTTTGCATATGGCAGTGTGAACTGCCGCCGGGAGACATGCGATGCGGGAACCCGCAGTTGATTTGCAGGGTTCCCGCATTGCAGCAGTGTGAACCGGCTCTTAGAGGCACACATATAGTACAAAATATCCATAAATCTGCAGTCGACTGCTCGTTACTGTCCCACTGGAATTATGTGAGTTGGAGGGTTTCTATGGGTACCCATGTTTGCAGAACTCTTATTTTAAATGGTGTTTAAAGTGGTTGTAAACCTCAGACCTGAAATATGAGCAAAGCATATCACTCTAGAGTGAGTACTTGTCTGTACTAAGAGCACTAAGTATCATTTCTGTCTGCTGCTTTGTTCCTCTGCTATCAGCATGAATCACTTCTGACAAGTTTTCCTGACACCAAGAAAAAAAAAAAAGGTGACGTGGGTGGGATCTCGATCTGATTGACAGCCGCAGCTCTGTTCCAGTGTATGCTGTGTGGAGAGGGTGTGCCCCTTCCCTCCAATCAGCTGTCAGAGCTCTCCTCACTGACCACTTCAGAGTGTAACTTCAGCTCCCTGCCCCCTTTTTTCTGACGGCTCACACAAGCTTTATAAATTCTGGACTTTGAATGGCTGTAGAGAAGAGAAGACTGCAGATAGATACAACTTATGTAGGAGGATTTGTTTCATCTGTGTACTCCTAAGGCTAGCCATTTCACTGGGTACACTGTTGTGCTCATAAGTTTACATACCTTGGTAGAATTTGATTTCTTGGCCATTTTTCAGAGAATATGAATAACACAAAAACATTTCTTTCACTCATGGTTAGTGTTTGGCTGAAGCCATTTATTCTCAATCAACTGTTTTACTCTTTTTACATCATAATGACAACTGAAACTACCCAAATGATCCTGATCAAAAGTTTACATACCCTGGTGATTTTGGTCTGATAACATGCACACAAGTTGACACAAAGGGGTTTGAATGGCTATTAAAGGTAACCATCCTCACCTGTGATCTGTTTGCTTGTAATTAGTGTGTGTGTATAAAAGGTCAACAAGTTTCTGGACTCCTGACAGACCTTTGAATCTTTCATCCAGTGCTGCACTGACGTTTCTGGATTCTAAGTCATGGGGAAAGCAAAAGGATCTTTTGCAAGCCTCAAACCTTCTGGCACAAAGTCATTTGGAGTGATGAGACCAAAATTGAGCTTTTTGGGCCACAACCATAAACGTTACATTTGGAGAGGCGTCAACAAGGCCTGTGAAACACGGAGGTGGATCGCTGATGTTTTGGGGATGTGTGAGCTACAAAGGCACAGGAAATTTGGTCAAAATTGATGGCAAGATGAATGCAGTATGTTATCAAAAAATACTGGAGGAACATTTGCATTCATCAGCCAGGAAGCTGGGCATGAGACGTATTTGGACATTCCAACATGACAATGATCCAAAACACAAGGTCAAGTTGACCTGTCATTGGCTACAGCAGAATAAAGTGAAGGTTCTGGAGTGGCCATCTCAGTCTCCTGACCTCAATATCATTGAGCCACTCTGGGGAGATCCCAAACTTGCAGTTCATGCAAGACAGCCCAAGAATTTCCAGGAACTGGAGGCTTTTTGCCAAGAGAAATGGGCAGCTTTACCATCTGAGAAAATAAAGAGCCTCATCCACAAATACCACCAAAGACTTCAAGCTGACATTGATGTTAAAGGGGGCAATACACGGTATTAAGAACTGGGGTATGTAAACTTTTGATCAGGGTCATTTGGGTAGTCTCTGTTGTCATTATGCTTTTAAAAGAGTAAACACAGTTGATTGATAATAAATGGCTTCAGCCAAACACCAACCATGAGTGAAAGAAAAGTTTTTGTGTTCAAGAAATCATAAATTCTGCCAGGGTATGTAAACTTATGGGCACAAATGTATGTACGGGTTTACAACCACTTTAAATCCTTACATATAAAGACCAAATAATATTTTTTAAATATTAAAGTGGACCTTTCTGCAACAATATGTTAACGGTCCATGTGAATATATTCTTGGCCTATCGCAATATACATTAGTGATATAGTTTTTCATTATCATTATTATTATGATACGGGATTGATATAGCGCCAACAATTTGCATAGCGCTTTTACAATGTGAAGGCAGACGTTAAAGTTACAGTACAATTTGGCACAAGAGGAATCCGTGGGCCCTGCTTGTTAGAGCTTACAATCTAACAAATGTATTTATCATTAAAATGTAGTCTTTGGGCTTCAGTCAGATGACTAGTCTGATGACATAAAGTGAAATCCGTGTACTGCATGCAAGGAGGAAGCATACCTTTTTAGTTTCCTCTCCACCACTATCATACTATAACATTGTAACTTTGTAGCAAGTCACAAAGTGAGCTGCAGTGGCAGGGGCCCTAGACATTTGTGAACACTGCTAAGAACTGCAAAGGCAATAGAATATACTCTCTGTAAGTGGTAATAAATACCGGTGCAGTACATCTGTGCACCTTGGGGGGCCAGGAAAAACATGGCTATTTTTATTGTCTTCTCAACTTCAAGTGTAACCTGTGCCTTAACCACTTAAGGACCGGAAGGATTTCCAGCTTTAGGGCCGGAGCCCTTTTTGTGATTCGGCACTGCGTCGCTTTAACTGACAATTGCGCGGTCGTGCGACGTTGTACCCAAACAAAATTTGCGTCCTTTTTTTCCCACAAACAGAGCTTTCTTTTGGTGGTATTTGATCACCTCTGCGTCATTTTTGATCGCCGCTATAATCAAAAGAAGAGCGACAATTTTGCAAAAAAACCCAAATTTCTTACTTTTTGCTAAAATACAAATCCAAAAAAAAAATATAAAAAAACATTTTTTTTTAACAGTTTTGGCCGATTTTAAATTCTTCCTCATATTTGTGATTAAAAAAATCGCAATCTGCGTTTATTGATTGGTTTGCGCAAAAGTTGCTGCGTTTACGGATGATGAGAATTCATTTTTGGGGTTTTTATTTTTTATTTTTTTTTACAAGTAATGGCGGCGATCTGCGATTTTTAGCGGTACTGCAATATTGGGACGGACATGTCGGACCATTTTGACACTTCTTTTGGACCATTGGCATTTATACAGCGATCAGTGCTATAAAAATGCACTGATTACTGTGTAAATGCCATTGGCAGTGAAGGGGTTAACCTGCAGGGGGCACCTCTAAGGGTTAACTGTTTTCCCTGGGCGTGTTCTAACTGTATGGGGGCTGCCCTAGCAGGGGAAGGGGAGTGATCACAGCCCTTCCCCATCTCACAGAACGGAGATCCGTGTTTACATTCACGGACCTCCGTTCTTTGACTCTGGGGGGGGCATCTCGGGTAGCCGGCGGAGATCGAGTCCGCCGCACCCGCACCCGCTCCCTGGCCCCCCCGGACACAGTGAGCGCGCGTGCGCGCTCACAGTGCTCGATCTCGCAGCCGCCGTCGTATGACAGCGTTTTGTGATATCGAACCACATTGTCGCCGTCAACCTGCAATTGGCGGTCGGCAAGTGGTTACGTTTAATGGGAATGCATCTAACACAGAGAATGGAATGTTTTCTCCTGCTTGTGGCCCCTCCCTCCCCCCGCACCTGCTGCACTGTGAGAACGAACAGGAGCTGCCGAACGGTGGCTCCGCTCCTTCTCGGCAGCAGACAGGCTGGAATTCGCACCGGACTGGTGTGAATGAAGCCTCAGTGACAGTTTTTGCGGACAAGTGACACCAATACCATGATCAGTGCTAAAAAAAATGCATTGCCACTGAATAAATGACACTGGCAGGGAAGGGGTTAACATCAGGGGCGATCAAAGGGTTATGTGTGCTCCTAGGGAATGCTTTCTAACTGTGTGGGAAATGGACTGACTGCAGGAAGAGAGACACCTGTGTTCCTGATTAGTAGTAACACAAGATCTCTCTCATCCTGTCTGACAGAACGATGGTCTGCCTTATTTACATAGGCAGACCACTGTATTTCATTCCTTTGAACGATTGCGGGTTGCCGGCGGTCATCGCGCCCCAGACCTGGAAATCACGAACAACATACAGGTACGTTGTTTCTCACAGCCGGGTCACCCTGCCACAGTATATGTGCGGTGGGCGGTCCAAAAGCAGTAAAGGCACAATATATAGCACAGTGCTTTTGCTATTTCAATTGTCCCTTTCTATGTTGTACAATACGTGGTTGATTCTGCTTGTTCCTGTGTCTCCCTGTGTGTACTGACCACGCTTATCATGGCTGCCGATCCCTGATAGCGTGGTCAGATTACGTGTCTCCATCATCCTGCTGTGTATTCAGTGTCTTTGCATCTCCCCCTCCATCTCTCCCTGTCATTTCCATAGTTTGGGTGTGAACTGTGAAGCCCATCACCTCCCCGCCCCTCCCTTCCTACCTTGATTGAGTATTCTGCTGCAGCTGCTTGTCCCCTTTGGTAAAGTGTAAACTAACATATATTATATACTTTTATCCTTTCTGTTTCAGGAACATATTAAGTACAGTGTGTGTGTATGTATTTCTTCAAAATTATAAAGCTAAATATCTTGTTTGCCCAGGGCTGCTTTGTGGTCACATGTCCGCTCTCTGCTAGCTCGCATTCGTCACAGGGAAACTCAGCCCCTCCCACTGCACTCCTTAGATTGAGAAGGAGAGCAGAGGGAGAACATGTGATCACAGTAGAGCTGAGCAAAGAAGGTATTTCGCTTTATAATTAAAACACACGCACTGTATTTAATATGTTCCTAAAGCAGAGAGGATAAAAGAATATAATAGATGTGACTTTACAACCACTTTAAGCCCAAAACCAGGGAAGCAAGAGTAAGAGCTGGCTCACTTACTGAGTTTCTGTAGAGTGACAGCGAAACTTGTGACTCTTAGTCCCCCCTATAGCAGAGGTTACCCCCCCCCCCACCCCCAGCCTGTTAGCAGAAATTCACATCCGCCAGCTGTCTGTTCCTGGCTGTGCAGTAGGAGGCAGTGTGGTGCACGATTCAGTGCATCACATGGCTACCCTTTTTTGTTTTTAAAAAAACCTTATTTAAAGTGTACAAAACTTACACATCATTCATGGCAATGTACAGCATCATGGGAAAAATTGTCTTCTATGAAACCAGGCCCTGGTGCCAAAAAGGTTGGGGACTGCTGCTGGTCTATAGTAAACATGCACTGCTGACATTTTTCCAATAGCATCTCTACAAACGCGTCGACTCGGTTCGACGGCGTCATGTTAACGCCGCCGACCAGCCGTTGACCAATTTCACGAGGTTTGTACGAGGTTTCTACGACGAACACCGTGAAAAAAGTGGAGGGGTCACACTTTCGTAGGTAACTTTAATTACCCTTCGTCCAAAGTCCTCGCAAAGTCCGAGAAAAAAATCGCGTTTACGCGAACTTTAAACGGAATCACACTTTCCCCAGAATACAACGACTTCCAACCATTGGGTAAAAGGTACATATCCTTGTCGTAGGAATCACAGAAGGACGAACGGTCTTGTTATACAGACGCAGAAGGGACGACAGGTGGGGGTATACCGGTTGTTGTGTTGTACAAGACTGTCACCTCCTATCTCTACGATAACCTTTTTACAGTCGTCACGTACAAATGATATCTGGTCGTCGTCAGGGGTTGGAAAAACCGTGGTCCCGGACCAAAGTATCTTCTGTTAAAAAGGGTA
>BLSH010016273.1:142996-154605 GCA_018402905.1 Glandirana rugosa | reverse complement strand
CAGTGGGCAGTCACTGGTGGCGGTCAGTGGGTAGTCACTAGTAACGGTTAGTGGACAGTCACTGACAGTGTGGGTACTCATTTGTAGTGGACATTTCCAGAGTGTGTACACCATAGCGGTATGAGCCCCCTCATCATCTTACATAAAACCCCACAGTAAAAACGATACATGTACGATACACAACCTTTATAGTATATTTACCTGTTGAAACACATTTTTATTTTCGCAAAAGTAAAAAAAGGGTGTAAAAGGTTTTTGATGACCTTTTTTTACTGTACAAGTTTTAGTTGTCCATTTATATGATATTTCCAACACATAGCATGTACATAGCAAAAATGACACCCCAAAATACATTCTACTACTCCCCCGAGTATGGCGATACCACATGTGTGAGACCTTTACAGGTGATGTTTACTCATGGGTGTGACAGTCACTGACAGGTGATTGGCAATGATCACTGATGGGTGACTGGCGGTGGTCACTGACGGGTGACGGGTGACTGGCGGTGGTCACTGATGGGTGATGGGTGTCTGGCAGTGGTCACTGATGGGTGATGGGTGACTGGCGGTGGTCACTGATGGGTGATGGGTGACTGGCAGTGGTCACTGATGGGTGACGGGTGACTGACGGTAGTCACTGATAGGTGATGGGTGAGTGGTGGTGGTCACTGATGGGTGACGGGTCTCTGGTGGTGGTCACTGATGGGTGTCAGGTGTCTGGTGGTGGTCAGTGATGGGTGACGGGTGACTAGTGGTGGTCACTGATGGGTGACTGGTGGTGGTCACTGATGGGTGACTGGCGGTGCACACTGATGGGTGACTGGCGGTGCACACTGATGGGTGCCGGGTGTCTGGTGGTGGTCACTGATGGGTGTCTGGTGGTGGTCACTGATGCGTGATGGGTGACTGGTGGAGGTCACTGATGGGTGACAGGTGACTGGCGGTGGTCACTGATAGGTGATGGGTGACTGGCGGTGGTCACTGATGGGTGACTGATGGTGGTCACTGATGGGTGACTGGTGGTGGTCACTGATGGGTGCCGCGTGTCTGGCGGTGGTCACTAATGCGTGACAGGTGACTGGCAGTGGTCACAGATGCGTGACGAGTGACAGGTGACTGGCGGTGGTCACTGATGGGTGACGCATGACTGGCAGTGGTCACTGATGGGTGACGGGTGACTGGCGGTGGTCAGTGATGGGTGACGGGTGATTGGCGGTGGTCAGTGATCGTGATGGGTGACTGGCGGTGGTCACTGATGGGTGACGGGTGACATGCCACGGTAACTGTCGGGTGACATGCCACGGTCACTGATGGGTGACGGGTGACAGGTACACTTTATGATGGCAGTCTGACGACAGGTACACTTTATGATGACAGGTGCACTTTATGATGACAGGTACACTTTATGGGGGCAGATGGGGTGACTGTTGGCTGACAGGTGCATTGGGGGGCAGGGGGGATGTGACAGGTGTGTTTGTGCTTTACAGATCAGTAACTCACTGATCCCAGCTCTTCTCTCCTCACACTAGAAACTGTGTGAGGAGAGAATAGCTGGTAACAGTGAGTTACCTCTCTGTTTACATTGGATGTGATCAGCTGTGAAGTAGATCACAGCCGATCACAAGGTAACAGCCACTGGCCGGCGGCTGATACCAGTGTCGGTGACAGGCAGTGCTCCCGATGGCGTGCATGCGCCGTGCAAATGGGGGACGTGGCATTTGTGATCAGCCGTGACTTTGTCACGGTCGATCATGTGGTAAACAGCCATAACCAATGGCTGTTCACCCCAGTCCGTGACGCAGTGTGTCCCGGGGACACGCCGCCACCGACAGAGCCGCGTGCAATCCCGGCTTAAAGGGATGACGTCCGCCCGCAACAATAGCCGTTCCGCCCCGCCGTCATTTGACGGTGGGTGGACGGCGAGTGGTTAAAGTGAATAACTCAACACCAAGTTCACTATATGGACCACTTATGTATTTGTACATGTTGATCATATCCCCCCTTAATAGCTTCTTTTCAAGTGAAAATAAATTCAGTTTCTCTAATCTTTCCCCATAACTGAGCTCATCCATGCCTCATATTAGTTTGGTTGCCCTTCTCTGCACTTTCTCGAATTCCCCAATATCCTTTTTGAAAACTGGTGCCAAAAACTGAACTGCATATTCCAGATGAGGTCTTTCTAATGATTTGTACAGGGGCAAAATGATGTCTCTCTCTCTGGAGCCCATACCTCTCTTAATACAAGAAAGGGTTTTGCTCGCTTTGGAAACTGCAGCTTGACATTGCATGCCATTATTAAGTTTATGATCTACCAAAACCCCCAGATCCTTCCCCACTATGGATTCCCCCAGTTGTACTCCCCCTAGTATTTATGATGCATGCATATTCTTAGCCCCCAAGTTCATAACTTTACATTTATCAACATTAAACCTCATTTGCCACACAGTCGCCCAATTAGACAGTGCATTGAGGTCTGCTTGTAAGATGGAGACATCCTGTAAGAACGTTATTCCATTGCATAGCTTGGTGTCATCTGCAAACACTGAAATGGTACTTTTAATCCCTGACCCTATATCATTTATAAATATATTGAAAAGTAAGGGCCCCAACACTGAACCTTGGGGTACACCACTGATAACTTAACTGAGACCATTCAGAGTAAGAATCATTAACCACTACTCTCTGAATTTGGTCTTTTAGCCAGTTTTCTATCGATTTACAAACTGATCTTTCCAAGCCTGTAGACTTTACCTTACGCATTAGCCATTTGTGGGGAACTCTGTCAAACGGTTTAGCAAAATCCAAGTATACCACATCCAAAGCCACCCCTCTGTCCAAGGTTTTACTTTACTTCATAAAAAGAAATCAGACTTGTTTGACAACTTCTGTCTTTCATGAATCCATGCTGTCTGTTGCTTAAAACATTTTTTTCCAACAGGAATTCATCTATGTGGTCTTTTATTAAACTCTCCAGTATCTTCCCAACCATAGAAGTTAAACAAACAGGTCTATAGTTACTTAAATATGGGCACCACCTTGGCCCTACGCCAATCCAGTGGTACCATTCCAGTCATTAAGGAGTCCCTAAAAATTGGATACAATGGCTTTGAAATGACAGAGCTCAATTCTTTTAGGATCTGTGGGTGGATGCCATCTGGTCCAGGTGCTTTATCTACCTTTATTCTATCTAAATACTTTACTTCTGGACCATTTCACTTTGAGCCATTGAGGATCATTTAGGGCCGTGTAACTACCACCCCCATTATGGACATGAGCTCCACCATGCTCGTTTTTATACACAGAGCTGAATAAAGTATTTAATAAGTTTGCCTTCTCTTTGTCCCCAGTCACCCACTCTAGATTATTTTGTAAAGGGCCTATATGCTCAGACCTGACCTTTTTACCATTAATATATTTGAAGAATTTTTTGGAGTTTGTCCTCCTAACTTTTGCAATATGTCATTCGTTTTGAATTTTAGCGTCCTTGATTTCCTTTTTACATATTCTGTTATATTCTTTGTAACATTTTAAAAGATGCTAGTGTTCCTTAACTTTTATATTTTTTAAATGCTCTTTTCTTATCATTTATCATTTATAACTTTTTTAACTTTGGCCGTGAGCCACATATTATTTTTAGCCTTTTGAACATATTGCCCATGGGAATATACTTTGCAGTGAGTTTGCATACAGTCTTTTTAAAAAATTCCCATTTCTGTTCTGTGTTCATTGATGCCAATATTCCCTCCCAGTCTAAGTCCCGAAGAGCAGCCCTCTTCCTTGTAAAATTTGCTCTCTTAAAGTAGTGTTTTTATCTTTCCCGTATGTGTTTGTTGCTCACAGCTTACATTAAATGAAATCATGTTATGGTCACTGTTACCCAGATGTTCTTTTATATGAATATTGAGTATAAGCTCTGCGTGGTTTGAGATTACCAGGTCCAGCAAAGCGTCATTCCTAGTTGGAGCCTCAATAAACTGCACCATAAAATTGTCCTGTAATAGGTTTATAAATTTTTGCCCTTTAACTGTCCCAGCAGTGCCATTACTCCAGCTAATTTCCGGGTAGCTAAAATCCCCCATTATTATCATTGTCCCAGCCCTTGCAGCCCTTTCCATCTGTGCAAGGAGCTGAGTCTCCACCTCCTCTTTAACACTGGGAAGTCTATTACAAACTCCAATGATAACCTTTGTCGTGTGCACACCCATATCCAGATCTACCCATAATGATTCAGACTCATCACACTCTACATCAACTAGGTCCTCACTTCTCCATCAACTAGGTCCTCACTTCTCCCAATAGAGACAGACACCACCACCACAAACTATGGAATATATCATCGATCAGTTTTGATGTACTGACGACCTTTTATTTTGTGAGGCCCTAAAATGCCAGGACAGTACATACCTATAACCCCAAATGACCCCTTTTTGGAAAGTAGACAGTCCTAGGTATTTAGTAAGAGGCATAGCAATGCTGGAATTTTTTGTCACAATTTTTTGGAAAATGAAAAATTTAAATGTGTTTTTTCTTTTTTTTACATTCTGTCACTAGTATTAACTGTGACTGGTGTGGCAGTGATCAAGTATACTGACTGGTGACACTCGGCAATGGGGAGGAGTCAAGAGTGCCGACGGGGGACCAGAGAAAAGGAGAATTGGAGCTGCTCTGTGTAAAACCACTGCACAGAACAGGTAAATGTTTATTATGAAAAAAGGAGCCTAGTAATACTGACTAGAACTTAAAAGTGGTAATAAACCCAAAAGCAAACATTTATGATATTGCAACTTACAAATTCTTAAATGTGATGGCTGCATTGCCTTTATGTTTTGGACTTTCTTTCCTTTATTTTCAGCCAGTAAGTCTGTTATTTTTTAACATAACAAGCTTTCCTGTAGATGTAACAGTTAAAGGGATGAGGCAAACCATTTACCACTGACAGGGGTGCTTACAATGATCGGCTTTAATTCAATTATGGAAAAATGTATCCCAAAAGGAAAAATAACAGTTTGCTGTAACTGTTTATATAGTGTTAGCTAGAGTTTTCCTCATCAACATGGGGACAAGGTGCTTTGGGGTGGGGGGCGCAGGGCCCCCTATGCCCCAAAGCACCCACCCCCCCATGTTGAGGGCATGCAGCCTGATATGGTCCAGGGGGGGCACTCGCTCATCCCCACCCCCTTTCCTGCTCGGATAAGAATCTGGTATGGGTCTTCGGGGGCACTCTATGTTTTTTCGGTGTTGGGGTTCCCCTTAAAATCCATACCAGACCAAAGGGTCTGGTACCTTTTGGGGGGAACCCTACGCAATTTTTTTTTCATGTTTGTTTTTCGCGTGTTCCCTTTCAGAACCTCAGCACACAAGTTGCGCCGCAAGTTGGATCATCATGATCCGACTTCTGGTGCGACTTTAATTCAAACCAATGGGCCATAGGGAACCATTGATTTTGAATAGAGGCAGAGAAATGCTGTTAAAAGCTAGTGCTGTAAAACGTGCAATAACAACAGTGCATAACGCTGATAAAATCACGTTTTTAACACCAATTTTTTACCTGGCGTTAGTACTAGCTGTACAGCTCGTTTTTTATAACGTCCTGTGTGCATGAGGCCATAGGCTTATATGGCCACCATTATGTTTAGATGCTTAGGGAAGCCAAAGCTTACAATGTAACATATTATAAAAAATGGTATACATCACCTTACAACTGGTATTGTAGTCGTCACAGGGGATCTATTTGGCAAATTATTGTCAGATCTTTTCCCCAAATCCACCATACTTAGAAGATACCAGCAATGACCATAATAGATCCAATAGCAGCCAGATGACCTGTAAAAAAACAGAAGCATCAACCATAATCCCATTAAGTAAATGAACAATGATGAATATATAATTGAAATACCATCAATCCTTTACACGTCTAGCAGTGTTATTTCCCTATGTACACTATGTGGCGCATTCAACATGGTGTTGGATGGAGTGGCAACAGGATCCTGGATCTGTCACTCTTGGAGAAGGAGACCCAGCTATATAGAACACAGCTAGGGCACCACACCAGTGGTAATAGAATCCAGAAAGATTTTTTAATGGCAAAAAAAAAAAAAAAAAAAAAAACAATCTGAGGCTTCCACACTCCCTGTTCTTCAGGATTTAAAGTGGAGTTCCACCGTTTTAAAAGTCAGCAGCTACAAAAAATGTAGCTGCTGACTTTTAATAATCACACGCTCACCTGTCCCACGGTCCAGCGATGCGGCCGCCCGCTGCCTCGCTCCTCTCCCCCTCCTCCAAGCAGCGCCAGCATAGCAAGTGTTGAAGCCAAAGCCGGGCGCGCACTGCGCATACGCGAGACGCGCTGTGAATGGCTGGTGTATCTTCTGGGACCTGTGACGTGTCCCAGAAGATCGCCGGGAGGGGGGAAAGGTGAACTTCCTTCCGGTTCCGCGGCGCCAGGAGAGGAAGTTGAACTGGGACCCTGTTAAAACTGGGTCCCCGTTCCCCTCCCCAAAAAAATGACATGCCAATTGTGGCTTTAAGTAAGATATGACTTCAGAATTGTCTTGATTGAGCTGTGTATGAGTCCAGGCATTGGTGAAGTCATATACTTATTGAATAGTTAGCGTGTTGTACAGCAGTGGTTCTCAACCCTGTCCTCAAGTACCCCGAACAGGCAATGTTTTGGGAATTTCTCTTAGATAAAATAGCTGTCCAAAATACCAAGCCATTAACTCTGATTTAAAGCACCTGTGCAAGATAAATGAAAACCTGAAAACATGGCCTGTTGCGGGTACTTGAGGACAGGGTTGAGAACCACTGTTGTACAGGACGAGGTTCAGGATATGCAGTATCCATTAATTCGGGCACATAAAAAATGCCTTGTATATACTGTATGTGTGTCAGGGACGTGCAGTCATGGAGGGCCTTCCTCACCTGCCATGAACATAAAAAAAAAAGATTGAGTGAGGGCCATAGCTCCGCAACTTGGCGTCACAGAGACCCAAAATTTAGGGGTTATGTAGTTGAAGTCCTACCCCACCACTGGTCAAAATTTGGGGCTCCTATCATCTATGGTTCCGGAGCTACGGGACTCCTTGCGCAGCCTGTCAGAAGCTACATACGGAGCGGCCAGTTTAAAAACAAGCTGACACTCTGTGTTTGCAGCAGACAGAGGATGAGCTCACAGTGCCTCTCACTTCTTTTCAGAGGCACTGAGCTTAATGGATAACTTGGAGCCTTGGACCAATGGTAAAGCACCATTGGCCCAAGCTGTCCAATAAAAATGCTGCAGTGGAGGCTGGCCTCTCATTGCAGTGTCATAGAAGGGCGCATGTGTCTAAAAGACAAATGCTCCCTTCCAGCCCAGCCCTCTTAGCTACAAGGAAAAACATGGGTTTATGTGTATAATATTTACCCACAATCCCATGTTTTTCTCACACAGTTAAGAGGGAGAATGAGAATCTGCTGCTGATGAAAAGGTACTGTTTTATTCAAGCTAAATCATATATTATTATGCTACATGTTATAACATAATCATGTATTATTTATCAATTTACTGTGAAATTACTGGTTTGAAGTTATAACTTCAAACTGCAGTAATTTGTCCATTAAGCCACCTGCTTGAGTACAGCTTTTGAAAATATAGTGATGTAGCGCCCTCCACGCTAGGTAGGTGTAGCGAGAGCTTTTTGGTAGATGAGGTAAATTTAGTCAGACCTGATTGTTATGATTCTGGGCTTGGAGTGGCTCAGGTAGGGTTGAGTGATTCGCAGAATAGGGTCATCAGGACCTCCCATTTCTTTCCAGAAGGTCCTGGTATTTTCTGGACAGAGAGCTGGGAGGGGAGGTGTAGTGTTCTAAGGAGCCCTGACCAATCCCCAGTCTGAGTTGACAGGGGGCAGGCCCCCTTAAATACCCAGGGTCAACCCAATCTGGGATGAGAAGTTGGGGTGGAAGTCTGGAGATGGAGTAGTGTGGGCTGTCGCGGCCAGGGGAAGCTCCCAGTCTGGGGGGGGGGTGACCCCAGGACTGGAGTGCTCGGGTGCAGCCAGGTGAATAGAGATCTTGGTGGCAGGCACAAGGAAGAGCAGAAAGGAAAGCAGGAGAGAGCACTATCCGGGAGAGATCTTCAGTGTGGAACTACAAGTGTCAGGATGTCGGTGAGCAACATACCCTGGGAAACTGTTAGAGGCAAGCCGGAGCGGATTGGGATGAGAGACAATCTGGGAAGGATGCAGAAGCCAGTATGGGAAGCATATGTTGCTGTGGTAGTGGAGAAGGCCAACACAGCTGGAGTAGCTGACAGAGCCTGGAGCAAGAAGATGGGCTGGGAGTAGTGGTCCATCAGGCCGGCTAGCACATCAGTGTACCAACAAACTAAGGGACCAACTGTCCCAACCTGTAATGGGTGGTTCTGAGGCACAGCATGGCAGGCCTCACCGTGTGCTAGACAGGTTGGAGGAATGAAGAAGGCCTAGTAAATTTCCTTCTGAGCCTGGAACAAGTAATATGCAGGAGAGAAGCACAAGGAGTGTAACGGTCAGCAAGTGATGTGCTGGAGGAAGATGGAGAGATGTATATACTGGCAAGTGTATATAGTTGGTCCTATGTACAGAACTGTTCAATTTCTGGGCATCCCATAATCATCCCTACCCCATCCAAGTTCAATTCCCCTAATAAACAAAAAGAAAACAAAGTACCAGCCTGTTCTGCGACTCCGGATGTGCGGAAGAGTGTGATTGAGGGCAGTGTGATCATGTGAACCACAACACTCAGCCATCCCTAAGGGGGCCATTGGCAACAGTAAATTACCTTATAAATAATATATAATAATTATTTGTATAGTACTTACTTATGGTAATTAACCCCTTGCCACCCAGGCCAATTCTGAAACTTCTCTCCTACATTATTATTATACAGGACAGCAGTTTGCACAGCGCTTTACAATAAAGAAGGGGCACAGTACAATTACAATACAGTTCAATACAGAAGGAATAGGAGAGCCATGCTCGTGGAGCTTACAATCTAAAGGGAGGGGGAGTGATCTGATAGAGGTGACTCAAGCACAGTTCTTAGGTGGAGGTGGGGTAGGCTTCCCTGAATAAGTGAGTTTTCAAGGATCGCCTAAAGGCAGACAGGGTGGGGGCTGACCGGACATTCTGGGGCAGGGAGTTCCAGAGGATGGGAGAGGCTCTGGACAAGTCCTGTAGGTGAACAAGGGAGCTAGAAAGCAGGAGGTCCTGGGAGGAGCGGAGAGGATGATTTGGGCGATATCTGCAGATGAGATTGGTGATGTAGCTGGGGGCAGTATTGGGGATGGCCTTGTATGTTGTGGTTAGTATTTTGGATTTTATACATTGGGGTAGGGGAAGCCAGTGAAGCGATTGGCAGAGCGGGGCAGCAGTCATGGATCGGTTAGTAAGGTTTATAAGTCTGGCAGCAGCATTCATGATAGACTGAAGGAGGGGATAGCCTGTGTAGAGGTAGCCAAGTGAGGAGGGAGTTGCAGTAGTCAAGGCGGGAAATAACCAAGGAGTGAATAAGTTGTTTTGTGGTGTCATTAGTTAGGAAGGGGTGAATTCTGGAGATGTTGTGGACGTTAAGGCGGCAAGATTTAGCCAGTGATTGGATATGGGTGCTACATGTAAAAATCATCATTTTTTTTGCTAGAAAATCACACAGAACCCCCAAACATTATATATATTGTTTTAGCAGATACCCTAGGAAATAAAATGCCGGTAATTGCAACTTGTTATGTTACACAGTATTTGCGCAGCAATTTTCTAATGTGTTTTTTTGGGCAATGAATAAGAAAAAAAACACTAAAGTTAGCCAGATTTTTTTTGTATAATGTGAAAGGTGATGTTACGCCGAATAAATAGATACCCAACATGTCAGGCTTTAAAATTGCGCACCAACTTCAGTACTTAAGCATCTCCATAGACAACGCTTTGTTTAGAGTTACAGAGGTCTAGTGCTAGAATTATTGCTCTCGCTCTAACGTTCGCTGTGTATGTAACCTGTGTGTATCTGGCTCTGATACTAGCCAGTGCCTCACCAGCCACTGACCTCACCGCACGTCCCTGATGTGTGTATATACTGTATATTTAAACTGTCTCCCAGTCTTGCTCCTGCATTGTTGTCCTGTGACAAGCCCCCAGTAGATATCACTATCAGGACTGTCCAGATCAATGGTGTGCATCTGACAGTGGACCACATGCATATGGTCAGGAATTAGCTGAAAGAGGCTGAAGGAAATCAGAACCATTAAGACACATAAAAAAATAAAGGAAAAATTATATTTTATTCAAAAAACATGGCAATTGTTTAAGATATGCAGTGCTTTGGCAAACTTGGGGCTAGAAAATTAACAAGAGCAAATGCTGCTATCTGCACACTACTCTGTCAGGATATACATACCGCAGAGCACATTGTAAAGGCTATTCATAAAATGCAGACTGCCGTGTTGAGCTTAACACAGCAGAGAAAACTCCATGATTGGAGGTAAGACAGTCATGTGACTTTTTCCTTTTTTTCTTCCTTTAAAATTTTATTATAGAAAACCAAAACTCCTCCTCATTTACAGCGAAGGAATCTGTCATCTTAGCCTTGGTTTGAATCTGTCATCTTAGCCATGATCCTGCACATGCGGTGAGTTAAGACAGCAGCCATTGGATGGCTTGACACCTGTATTCAGAGCTCAAGCTATCATGACAGTTCTTATTCATAGCATGCCCTGAATGTAACTGTTTCTGGAAACAGATCAGTTGATGGGTTTAGTTCGGCTTTAATTTCTATTGCTTATCCGAAAGTCAGTGGAGTGCAAGGCACACTTATAAAGCACGTTGCTATTTTTCATTAATATGCATGCTCTTCCTTCCGGGGCCGCGGATTCCGGGTCTGTGACTGGCCGGAGTTGCATGACGTCATCTGTGGGAGCCGCCAGGCAGGACAGAATGCTAGTGAAGAAACGGCACGCAAGTGCATACAGTGAATATTTCCTAAACTGTGCAAGTTTAGGAGATATTCACGGTTCCAACAGGCAAGCCTTATATATATATGCTTACCTGTAGGTTAAAGTGGTTGTAAAGGGTTTACAACCAATTTAACATGACTGTGTTGTGGAATTTATTGCCTTACGAAAGACAAGTGACTGAGACAAAGGAAAAGTTTAAAAATAGAGTTGAGCGAACACCTGGAAGTTCGGGTTCTGCTGGTCCGTCCGAACTTCGGGACAAAGTCCGGGTCCGGGTCCGGACGGAACCCGAACGATCGCACGGACAACGAACCCCATTGAAATCAATGGGGACCCGAACTTTTAGGCACAAAAATGGCTGTAGGAAAGTCCTGGAAAGCCCCAGAGGGCTGCAAAAGGAAGTAAAATGGGGGTAAGGGTAGGGCAAGTGCCCTACAAAAAAATGGGGACAGGGAAATAACTGTAAATATTTTTAAAAAAATAAAAACATAAAAAAAGCAAAAATGGAGGTGAATGTGGATCATCTTCAAACTGTGTCTGAAAAGTATTAATTAACGGTAGAAGCCATATAACTGTTCTAAAATCATCTTCAAACTAGGGCAAGTGCCCTACAAATAAATGGGGATAGGGAAAATAAATTAAAATCA
>BLSH010016273.1:110334-132209 GCA_018402905.1 Glandirana rugosa | reverse complement strand
ATATCGCATTTTTATTTTTTACCTCACCACTAGTTTATGGTGGTTTTCTTTCGAGGAAAACACCCTTTTTTTACTGTTAAAAAAAAAACCCATGTCACAACGTGCTGACACGTAAACAGTCAATTTCATTGCGTCACGGTATAGCGTTTATTACCAGTTCTTACCCCCATTTAGAAGGTCTCTAGTTCACCAATTTAGCCCTGACGACGAAACGAATTTGTTCTTTTTTCTCTTTTTTCACCCATCACACAGAATTTCTCTGGATATGTTGTGACGAAACCTTCGAAGGAGACAAGACATTATTACATTAACTGCTTTCCAACTCTTCTGGGTGGGTCGGACAGTGTGTCCCTCACCGACTGCTATGGTTCCTCTTGCCAGTAATTACATTATTACAGAACAGAGGAAGCTTCCAAAGCAGTGTTGTATAGGTCTCTTTAAGACACACTACCCACTTTTTTCTCTTTTTTCTTGTTTAAGCAAAGCAGCAGTCCCGATTTAACCACTTGATCTCTGGAAGATTTACCCCCATTCTTGACCATTATTTGCGATATGGCACTGCGTTACTTTAACTGACAAATGCACAGTCGTGCAACACTGTACCCAAAAAAAAAATTGTCATTTTTTTCCCACAAAAGGAGCTTTCTTTTGGTGGTATTTGATCACCACTCCATTTTTTATTTTTACGCTATAAGCAAAAAAAGACAGAAAATTTTGAAAAAAAAATCCCCCAAAAACACAATATCTTTTACTTTCTGCTATAAAACACGTCCAACAAAAATATATTTTAAAAAATCGAATTTCTTTATAAAGGCCAATATGTATTCTGTTACATTTATTTATTTAATACTAGTAATCTTGGCGATCAGTGACTTATAGCGGTACTGCGATACTGCGGCAGACAAATCGGACACTGACACATTTGACACTTTGAGGGAACCAGTAACACCAATATGAATACAATGATCAGTGCTAAAAAAAATGGATTTTATTATAACTTACCGTAGAATCCTTTTCTCTGAGTTCACTGACAGACGCAGCTCTTCATAACACGTGGGTTTTATGTCGTCCTATCAGGAGTGACTAGGCACAGAAATAAAAGCAACAGGGATAGGCTAGCCCCTCCCAGGGGGCCGTCCTCACCTGAGCATAAAACCCCCTGCTGGCCAATGGCATTCAGTTCGTAACAAGCAGTACAAATCTAATCAGAGGGGTAGGAGCTGTATCTGTCAGTGAACTCAGAGAAAAGGATTTTACGGTAAGTTATAATAAAATCCATTTTTCTCTTACATTCACTGACAGACGCAGCTCTTCATAACACGTGGGGATGTTCCAAAGCTGTGTCAAACTAGAGGGGTGGATGAAACTACAACAACTGTTCCCAACAGAACCCTCTCATAAGGTGCCAGACGCACCTATACTGCCGCCTGTAAAACTTTGCGGCCAAAAGCAGCATCCGCAGTTGCCGATACATCAACTTTGTAAAACTTAGTAAACGTGTGAACTGAGGTCCAAGTAGCCGCTTTGCACACCTGAGACACCGAAGCTTGGTATCTGAACGCCCAGGAAGTACTAACTGACCTGGTGGAATGAGCCGTGACCGGAAAAAGGAGGACCTTGCCCCGAACCTCATATGCATGAGTCACGGTCTGCCTGATCCAATGGGAAATGGTAGCCGACGAGGCTGCCGAGCCCTTCTTGGAGCCCTTGGGCAACACAAACAACGAGTTAGACTTCCGAAAGGAAGCTGTAGCATTCAAATTCACTCGTAAGCTCCTCACCACATCCAAAGAATGCAACTCAAATTCCTTAGGATGTTTGGGGCGAGGACACAATGAGGGAAGGACAATATCCTCATTCAAATGAAAAGAGGAGACCACCTTTGGAAGAAAAGAAGGTGGAAGTCGCAGCACTGCCTTGTCCTTATGAAGAATCAAGTACGGGGACTTGCAGGACAAGGCAGCCAATTCAGAGACCCGCCGTGCGGATGTGACAGCCACCAAGAAGGCTACCTTCTGCGACAAGAGAGACAAGGGAATGTCCCTAATCTGCTCATATGGTGGTCTCTGAAGGACAGAGAGCACCAGATTTAAGTCCCACGGTGCCAAGGGTGGCCGAAACTGGGGAGCCACATGCTGTACCCCCTGTACAAATGTATGTATCAGCGAATGGGAAGCCAAAGGATGCTGAAAAAGAACTGCCAAGGCCGAAATATGACCCTTGAGAGTACTCAAGGCCAGGCTTTTGTCAAGGCCCTGCTGCAGAGAAGTCAGCTCCCTGGACACCACATAAGAGCGAGGGTTCCAACCCCCCCCCCCCCGCCTCACACCACGTAATATAGGCCTTCCATGTCCTGTGATAAATTTTGCGCAAAGTGCACTTATGCGCCTTAAGCATAGTAGGGATCACAGAGTCAGCGACTCCCTGATCCCTCAGCACCTGGGACTCAATCGCCAAGCCGTCAAAGCCAGCGACGGTAAAGCAGGGTGCAAGATGGGACCTTGAGACAGCAGGTCTTCGCGAAGCGGAAGACGCCAAGGGGGTCCTCCACCATCCGAACCAGATCTGCGTACCAAGTGCGCCGAGGCTAATCGGGAGCCACCAGGATCGCCGAAATTCCTTCCGCCTCTATCCTGCGCAGGACCCGTGGCAATAGCTTCAGAGGAGGGAAGACATATAGCAGCCGATACCGACCCCAAGGAGCCACCAGCGCGTCCGTGGCAGCCGCCAACGGATCTCTCGTCCTGCACACGAAGGTCTTCACCTTGTGATTGAACCTGGACGCCATGAGGTCCACCTCTGGTGTGCCCCACTTGCGGCAAATCTGGCGAAACACCTCCAGATGCAGGGACCATTCTCCCTGGTCCAAAGTTTGGCGGCTGAGAAAGTCCGCCTGCCAGTTTTCCACTCCCGGAATGTAAATGGCCAGGATAGAGGAGATTTGTCCCATTGCGACAGAATCGCCTTCTGTAGGAGCCGAGTGTGGCTCTGGGCGTACGGTATTGCCTCGAAAGAAGATACCATGAGCCCCAACACCCTCATGCAGAACCGTAGGGACGACCTCCGGCATGACAGCAGGGGACGGACTGCCGCCTGTAACTCCAACAACTTGTCGGGAGGTAAGAACACCTTCGCCTGCACTGTGTCCAGAATCAGACCCAGGTACTCCAGGCGACAGGAAGGGGACAGCGAGGACTTCTGCAGGTTGATGAGCCAGCTGAAGTCCCTCAAAGCGGACACCGTGATTCTCACGTCCTCCTCCAGAGACACAGCTGACTCCGCTCTCAAGAGCAGGTCGTCGAGGTATGCCACCAACGCGATACCTCGCTGTCTCATCAGCGCAAGGACCGGAGCCAACGCCTTGGTGAACACCCTGGGAGCAGAGGCCAGCCCGAAAGAAAGGGCCACAAACTGATAGTGCAGGTCCCCCACTGCGAAACACAGAAAGAGCTGATGGCTGAGACAGATAGGAACGTGCAGGTAAGCATCCTTGATATCCAAGGACGCCATGAACTCTCCCTGACGCAAGGCGGCCACGACCGAGCGAATGGACTCCATCTTGAACTTTTTTGCCTGCACAAAACAGTTCAGAGCCTTTAGGTCTAGCACCGGCCTGACACCGCCCTTTTTGGGCACCACAAAGAGGTTTGAGTAAAAACCGCAGAACCTCTCCTCCAGAGGAACCGGCACGATCACCCCCTGATCCGCAAGGGACTTGACCGCGCCCCAAAGCTCCTCCCGACGCCCCTGAGGGAGTCTCAAGTTTGAGGGAAAAAACCTGTCTGGGGGTAGAGAACTGAACTCTACTCGGTACCCGGTGGACACCACTTCTAGTACCCACCAATCGGAGACACGAGCGGACCAAGTGACCGCAAACTCCAGTAACCGGTCCCCACCCGAGAGATGGGCGGGGGAAACCCGTCATGCGGTAGAGGATTTATCCTATGCCTTGCTGGGCTTACGCTGCCAAGTCCTTTTACCGGATCCAGCCGAGGTCTTACCAGGCTTGGAGCCCGTCCCTGCCGTGCCGGAGGCACGAAAAAACTTCTGCCCGGAAGAAACAGAGCCCTGCCGGCGGCGAGCATCCGGCCGCTTGGGCTCCGGGAGAAAAGGGCTCTTCCCCCCAGTGAAACTCTTAATGATTTCATCCAGCTGTAGCCCAAACAAACGGCCACCCTGAAAGGGGAGATCTGTGAGTCCCTTTTTTGACGCCTGGTCGCCCGACCAGGAACGCAGCCACAACATCCGCCTGATGACCACCGCAAAAGCGGAAATTTTGGACAGCATGGGCATGACATCCAACAGGGAGTCACACAAGTAGTGTAACCCCTCCACCAGGTGATGAACCTTTTGCAATTCGCCCTGCGCACAACTGCAATGCAGATTAGCGCGCACAGAGGTGGCGCACTCCAAAAGAGATTGAGCAGCCATAGCGGACGCCAGAGTCGGCCGCATGGCAGAACCTGCCACCAGAAAAATTGCTTTAGACACCGACTCCGTGCGGCGATCAGCCGCGTCTCTAAAGGAAGGCGAGCCTTCCAATGGAAGGGTCGTAGCCTTGTTCAGGCGGGCCACCGGCGGGTCCACCGAAGGGGAAGCCCAGCGCTTAGTGAAAACCTCCTCAAAGGGATAGCGCACTGCAAAGCGTTTTGGCAAGGTGAAGGAATTTTTTGGAGATAACCATTCCTTAAAAACTGCCCGCTCAAAAAACTGATCATAAGGAAAAGCATTAGGAAACCTAGGAGGCTTCCCAGACCCACACACATAAGTAGATGTCTGCGACTCCCCTGACTGATCAAGTCGCAGGGCCTGGTGAATGTTCGCGATCAGCGCTGCCACAATCGCCTTGTTGCGCGCCACGGAGGCACACTGATCCGCCACGGAGGCCCCCTGATCTGAGAGAACCAACTCGCCCTCCGACAACTCCACAGGGGTCCCTGTGACCACTGAAGCTACCTCATGATCCGAATCCTCCCCCGAGGATACACAGGGGAGTGGGCGCTTCTTGGGGGGCTCCGGGGGCCGGAGCCGTGCCCACCAGGGGAAGGAATTCTGCAAACACCGCCCGTAATTGGTCCAAGGAGACCATGGGTTCCGGTGCCAAACGCTGCTCCACTGGCACCTCCACGGAGGGCCCTGCAGGGACCATAGCCGCAGCGTCGCCTCCCTCAGCATCATGCTGTTTGGGAAGCCCCCCCCGTGCGATACCACCACCTCCGCCCGCAATCAGCCAGTAAAGACTGGGAGGATAAAGCCCACCACCACCAGCACCCCAGGAAGGCCAGCTATACCCACTGCTTCTTCCGCAATGCCTGCCCAGCCAGGACCAGTACCGCATGTGTGTCAGCCACGCTGTTACAGAGAAAGAGGAAGTAAAAACGTTTGCAGCACGTTTTTACAGAGGCCGCAGTACCACCAATGACCACCGGGGGCCGCCCAAGAGCAGTAAGAACCGCATGGGCTACAAGAAAATGGCCGCTGCTTCTGTAAAAAAAGTACCCATCCACCACAAAATGGAGGTGGAATGGCGGTGTGCAAACCATCGTTCGCCGCCCTGGCGGCAAAAAACGAACGGTACAGTCGGTACTCCCCGGAAGGCGCGGCGACGCCCAAAGCAGTGGGTGGGAGGGCAGCGCAACACCGCCCGGCATACCCCTACTCAGTAAGGCTACCCACCAAAAGCCCGAATGCCGCTCGCCGCGCCCCTGGGGCAGGGGAGGGGGTCCACTCACCACTCTGACGGACGATGCGGGTAGCCACCCGTAGCAGACTGTTCCCCCCATACGGAGAAGGATTGCTGCTGGCCAGGCCACTGGAGAGGCATACGCCAAACCCTGGGCACAAGTGGGGTTAACCACTGGCCGCCCGCACGGAACGGGCCCTGCACGGCATGACCCTGCTTAGGCCAGGGTAGCTCGCCAGGTGGTGGCTGGGCTGGGGGAAGTTTTGGATTCGTGATATCCACTCTATGCCACCAGCCGGCTTCTTGATAGCAGTTCCATAGGAAAAACTTCAGCAAAAACGCAGGTCCCAGAGGGAACCCAGTCCACTCCTTTGCACTAGGCAAACAAAACTGAATGCCATTGGCCAGCAGGGGGTTTTATGCTCAGGTGAGGACGGCCCCCTGGGAGGGGCTAGCCTATCCCTGTTGCTTTTATTTCTGTTTTGCCTAGTCACTCCTGATAGGACGAACATAAAACCCACGTGTTATGAAGAGCTGAGTCTGTCAGTGAACGTAAGAGAAATATATATATACACTAGACTGTATATAGTTTAATACACTACGTCAAGTGTACTATATACCGTATGTACACCCCCAAATGCACTGATATATAGTGAACACTCAATACGCTGTGTGTGGGTGTGTATATATATATATATATGTGTGTATATGTGTGTATATATATATATATATATATATATATATTAGACTGTGTATGTATATATATACTATATATTCTTTCACTGCCTGAACGGACGCTATATACTATAATTGGCTGTATATAGTATACACTAAAGGCATTGCAATATATATATATATATATATATATATATATATATATATACACTAGGAAGCTATATATATATTCTTGCAGTGCCTGCACTAACTGCCTCTATATTGATTGCCCTATCTATCTAATATATTTCACCCTACACTAAACTGCCTGTACTTACTGACTGTATACAGATCACCCTATCTATCTCTAGTATAGATTCACTCTACACTAACAGACTGTATATAGATCGCCCTATCTATCTATCTATCTATCTATCTATCTATCTATCTATCTATCTATCTATCTATCTATCTATCTATCTAATATGTGTTTGTTTGACAGTAATCAGTGCACTAATCTGTCACTACACTAGCTACACTGAACTGCCTGCACGCCGCTAGCTAAGCTTACTATCTCTCTCTCTCTCTCTCTCTAACTGACGTTTCACACACTACATAGAGCCGCTGTACGAGCGGCTTTATATAGTGTGGGGCGTGAATTGAAGCTGCTGAGCAGTGATTGGCTAAAGGCATCCTGCCTTTAGTCAATCATATCTCTCACAGCAGAGCGCTCTGTGCATGCCTTGGCCAATCAGTGGGCGGCATTTCCCCCGCCATTGGAATGCATTATGGGGCACTCGAAGTTCCCACGAACGCCCCATAATGTTCTAAGCCTGCCCATCCCTATTAACTATTAGTCACTATCACTTACCATTCGCCTTACACTTTTTGTCATGCTTTTAAACATAATTTAGATTCTGAAAATAGGCTTGGACAACATAGATTGGGACCTATTATGGGCTTGCTTCTAAAAAGACATAAAAAGTGATTGAACTTACCCGAAATAGAAATTTTTGTCTGTATGTACAACAAAAACAGAATAACTCTCTGATTGGTACCAGGATGGCTGACGGAAATTCCCAGAGCTGTTATCTAATAGCTTAAAACCATATTCAGTCTCATAATACATGAAATAGCAATAGTTGCAGTAGACAGAGCCATAGTCTACATATGTATGTTCAAAAGCTCTTTTGATTTTTACTTCAACCTGAAAGATATTAACATTTTGGGACTTAAAATATGATGTAAAAAGATTAATAAAATATCAATTGCATGTAGGACGTGTGTGTGCAAATCTTAGATGTACTTAAAGAATATGTGAACTATTTCATTTAAAAAAACATTAAGCAATGTGAAATAGCAGGTAACACATTTTAGTAAAATAAAAAAAAATATTGCATATACATTTTTTTTTTATACTAGCTCATTATGAAATACTTACCTTAGAACGATGGCCTGCAGTGACGCTGGCACACCACTGACATGGCCGATATCTTTCCCGGAGTTACTTCCGGGTTCCACCGGTCATGGCCTGGGCCCTGAAAAAATGGCACATATGGTGCAAGTTTAGGAGATATTTACAGTACCTACAGGTAAGCCTTACTCTTTCCTGTAGGTACAATTAAAGGCTTTGTTAAAGAGGAAGACTTTACTTCCTCTTTAACAAAGCATCCTAAGGTCAAAGGGGTGGCGGAGGAGACTTTGGGGGGGGGGGTGGCATACCCACACCCCTGTATCATCCATGTAGAAGAGAGATTCTCACTGGTCCCTCCTTGTGACTATTGGCAGCTGCTGTCACTCAATGTGTACAGGACTGGATGGGGGATTGTCAGCAGACTTTTGACCACAGGAGTACAGGTACACCATGTGTAGGCACAGCACCCTGTAGCTCCCAGGTAGAAGGAATAGGAGCAAACTGATCATGCTAAGACAGATCTGTGTCTGTCCTTGGCTTTGCCAGTTTAAAACAGAAAAAGAAGAGGGGCTGGCAAGATAACCAAGTATTTAACAGCTAACAAATGAATAAAAATACAACACTTAACAATAACCTAAAATGCAAAGTAAAAAAAGGTTACAGAATTAGCACACAAAATGCTTTTATTTTAAGCCATTGTTCTAGGGTGCCTATAGATAGGCCAATATTTTAAAAGCAAAGCAACCATTTGAGTATAATGTGAATGTCACTTCTAGAAAAAAATGCCTGTTAAAGAAGACCATTCATAGTGCATGTAAGGGCAAATTTTTTTAGACTTTAGAAGGTTAGACTGCCTGCCATTTTTTTTTATTGCTGTCCGTATCCCCACTGGGGAGATTTCCCCCGTTATTTGTTTTAGTGACTATTGCCACCAAGAGAGAAAGAGAAGAAAAATCCTATATTTTAGAGCTGTCACCAAAGCAAATGTTGAGGAAACATCCTCCAGTGGGGACAAATGTTCTTATAGCAACTTTTTTAAGATAGGAAGGCCCCTCACCTTGGGTGATTTCCCAATTCTATCCAAAAACTACAAAAAAAAAAGTTATGGACATAAGTACACTTTATTACTAGCCTTTCTGTCCATGCCTTCAATCTTAGCTTTCTTAAAAAGCAAAGCTTGCTGAAAAAACTCCTGCATCTCTTTGAGGTATGTCCCCCACTGAGCGCTGTTGTTCTATCCGCTGGCCCCTATGTCACTACTGTGTCCTGTAGGGATGTAGTAGTTAGCAGGTGGGATCACGCAAAAAGGAAACAGGCATCTGATACCCCATCTTAAAGGTAAAACATCCTGTAACACAGACATTTTTGCGTTGCCTAAAACACATAAAAGTTTATCAAACCCCCATGGTCGGCCCAATTGTATTATCCTGTAACACAGACATATTATGCATTTCCCAAAACACATAAAAGTCTATCAAACCCCCCCATGGTCGATCCAATTGTATGGGGTACTAGTAGTCTTACCTCCCACGCAAGCCAGGTGGTCGATGGTCATCTTCAACCACATATGGAGAGCTTGCCTACTTATCTTAAGGACACCTACTGGCCATCTTAGATGGTTTATTTGTGGAGGAAAATGTTATTCTAGCATCAATTGATCTGGAAGAGCTATATTCTTGTATTCCACATGAGAGAGGCATAGGAGTGGTGGGGAAGTTCTTGGAGGAAAGAAGTAGAGAATATTATGCCTACAATGTCTTCATCTTGTAACTTCTAGAATTTATCTTACCCACAATACAATCCTTATCTTTACCCACAATCACTCCAAGTGCAGGGTGTGGCTACGGGGACCACCTGTGCCCCTTCTTATGCCAACATGTACCTGGGGAGGTGGGAGCTATTCATCTTTGATTTGGATGAGTTGTCAATGTACCTCCACCATGTTGTTTTATTGCGACAGTACATTGACGACATTCTAATTATTTGGAATGGAACGCAGGAATTAGTGGTTGAATTTGTTAAACAATTGAGTACAAACAAATTTGGAATTTGGGATTTACCCATAAGTTTGACCACCACTCCCTCCCTTTTTTGGACCTTTTAATCAACAAGGGAGAGGATGACGGGATTATGTCAGGAACCATGAATCAGACAGAGACAAAAAAAGGTACAGATAAGTAAACGTAGTCAAAACATAGCCAGGTTTCGGTAGCAGTAGTGGATAGTCAGAACAAGCCAGTAAATCAGGCAGCCAGAGATCAGCATAGTCGGAGGTAGCAGACAGGATCGGGAACCAGAAGGGACGTCAGCCAGGCAAGTCTTTCAACAGGGACACAGCAGAGAGTCTCCAGATATGTTTGACTAAGGTAAAGGCACGGAAGGAATGAACCAGGCAGTTTAAATAGGCAGAAGGGGCTGGCTGAAGTTGGACTGATGAGCAGGAAATGGTCATCAGGTGAGCCACTGTGGAACGATAAGTGCTGGCAATTAACCTGAGCACTGAGAAAGGAGAGCCGAGAGCCAAGCCCTGACAGTACCCCCTCCTCAATGACCCCTCCCCCTTGAAGGGCCACCAGGTTTTAGGGGAAAACGTCCATGGAAAGCACAGAGGAGGGCAGAAGCATGTGCGTCTGAGGATGAGACCCACGAGCGTTCCTCTGGACTGTACCCTTTTTAATGAACCAAGTACTGTATGCGCCAATGATGGATTGTAGCTCATAATCCTCATGGTTCTCAAACTGCACTGGGCGAGGACGTGGTATCGAGGTGGTGAAGTGGTAGCACACCAATGGTTTTAGTAAGAAAACGTGGAAAACATTCAAAATACGCATGTTAGAAGGAAGGTCTAATGCGTAAGCCACTGGGTTGATCCTATGGAGAATACGGAAAGGCCCAAAAAACCATGGTGCCAGTTTCAGTGAGGGAACACGGAGTCAGAGGTTGAGAGAAGACAGCCAGACCCTCCCCCCAACCTGGTAGGAAGGCGCAGGTAGGCATCTGCGGTCAACAAGCAGTCTGTACCTATCACTGGCAGATCGCAAGGACTCTTGAACCTGCACCCAAGAGGAAAGAAGATCACAAAGATGCTCCTCTAACACAGAAATTCTTTGAGGAACAAATGAGTCAGGCAACATGGATGGTTGGAAATCATAATTCACCATAAATGGAGACAATCAGGAAGCGGTATTGACAACACTATTGTGAGCAAACTCCGCCCAAGGTAAGAGGTCTGACTAGTTGCTATTGGTCGGTTGTAATTGATTGCTAATCAATTTAAAAATAAGATTGATACAATTCGTGACGAGATCTCCACTGTACAGATATCTCCCTCACCTTACACTCCTTGTCCACCTGCACAATCAATATTTCCCTCGTTTAACTCCTATAGAGGAAGCCACTAAACTTTTTTTCTAACACCCACCTAACCACCTGCCCCTGGACCCTGTTCCCTTGCAAATACTAATCGCATGTCAAATTGCGGCTATGTCCGAATCGGTGCAATGCGAACTTTACGGTACCAAACCAATTCCAAAAAGTAGTTCCTGTACTACTTTTGACGACTTTTGGGGTGATTTGAATAGACATCTGTGTATGAACCCGCACAGATGTCTGTCAAATCGCCCCTGAAGTCGGACTGTATTACCGGTTTGAAATTGTGCAAGTTCAGCTGAACTTGCACGATTTCAAACCCACCCTCAATGTGAACCTGGGCTTAGGCTCGGTTCACACATATGCAATGCGAGAACCCACACGATTCGAGTGCGGGTTCCCGCATCGCATGTCACCCGCCGGCAGTTCACACTGCCCTATGCGAACCTCTTTGGGTGTTAATACAAAATGAATGACCCCCCCAGATCGGTTCGCATATTGCAGTGCGAACTGTCAAATGGTGCAAAATCGGATCGCATAGGTGTGAACACCCATGCGATCCGATTCCAGTGTGGACCAAAAAAAGGGTCCTGCACCATTTTGGTGCGAATGCAATGCAATTTTAGACATACAGTTTGTATGGCTGAAATTTGCATCACATAGACATCGCATGTGATCTGCACAGCAATGCGGTGTGAACTGCATGCTATGCCTGTCTTCGCATATGTGTGAACCGGCACTCAATCCCCCAATGAAGTTTGCTAGTACTGTATGCTAAAAAACAGCCCCACACCATGATGTTCCCACCTCCAAACTTCACTGTTGGTATGGGGGTGTTTTTGGGGTGATGTGCAGTGCCATTTGACCTCCAAACATGGTGTGTATTATGGCATCCCAGGAGTTCAATTTTGATCTCATCTGACCAGGCTATATCCCAGTATTTTACAGGCTTGTCTAAATGTTGTGCAGCAAACTTTAAACAAACTTCAACATGCTTTTTCTTCAGCAATGGAGTCTTGCGCGGCGAGCGTGCATACATGCCATGGTGGTTGAGTGCATTACTTATTAGAAGTGTATGAACACACCGTGCTTAGCTAGTGCAAATTAATAAATCATATAAAAAAGTATCAAACATTCAGTAAATATGAAATGTTCCACAATGGTGAAAAAAGTGCTTGTGCTCCAATGTAAAATATAAAATACAAAATTTGGTGCCCCACTATTCAGTGTGCAGACACAGTGTGCCACATGGATGTAAACTCACCCTGGATGTTGACCACCTATCTCTAGTGTGGTCACTTGCACTTTGTGGGGAAAGAGACCCCTAGATAGTATTTTTAATGGTCAGCCACAGCCTAATCCTACAAGGATGGGGCAAAAAAAATGAGGGGGGAGCCCATAGTGGAAAACATATTTAAAATTCAGTAAAACAAATGTAGGTACACTCACATCTTCTGGTGCCTAGAACCTGGCACCCGGTGTGTTCAGCGTGTGTGTCTCAAAGGGAATAGTCTGGCCGGCATCCAGTGGATACCACTCAATTGCAGTTTGGCTTGGTTCCCTGCAATTGTTTCTCAGGCGGATGTAGTGTCGCGATGACGCGATCAAGCCTCAGGCTGATCACGTCATCGTGATACTACATCCACCCGAGCTAGCTAGCACCAGCTAAGCGCAGTGTTTGTTCATACACTTCTGATTTGCAATGACGTTGTTGAGCTCACATTTACACAGCTGCTGACAATTGTTGCTTACATATGTTTTTTTCCTTTAACGCTAAGTTATTTTATTTTTTTTTGCATTAATTATTGTCTTCTTTGAAACAATTGTACCTGCTAATTCCAGGTCTTTCTGAAGCGCTCCACAAATAGTACTTGGTCCTTGGACAAGTCTTCTTATACTTCTTTTCAATCCTCTGTCAGAAATCTTGCGAGGAGTATCTGGTCATTGCTGGTTTATAGTGAAATGGTGTTCTTTCCACTTCCAGATTATGGCCCCAACAATGCTCACTGGAACATTCAGATGTTTAGAAATCCTATCCAATGCCATCAGTACGTTTTGCAACAATAAGGCTTCATGCACACAGGACTTTAAAAAAACAGCCAAAAAACGTCAGTAGCTTATCAGGGATGTTTTCAGCTTTTACCAGCGTTATATTACCGCCGTTTTTAAAGGGACAGCGTTTTTTTTTTTCAATTGGTGTAAAACGTCCAAAAAACGTTGGGGATTGACGTTTTTAAGCGTTTTTGGACATTTTTAAGTGTTGGAACGTTTTTACAGCTGAAAACAGTCCAAAAAACCCTCAGCTCTTGGGGTTTTTTTACAGCTCAAAAACATCACTGCTAAAAACTGTTGATAACAGTCTGTGTGTGCATGAACACATAGGATAACATGGAACGCAAGGTGCGAGAGGCCACGTTCCGTTGACCCACAAGCAGGAAGCAAATCGAAGGTGTGCACCAGCGTTCGCGGTCACGGAACGATCACAGTTTTCTGCATTTGTTTTTATGATATTTGCACTGTGAAGTTTGGCCAAATAAATCTTTTAAAGAGGTACACAATGAGTTTTCCTTTTTTCCATCTGCACATGGAATGGTGACCGAGGAGAGAGGGAGAGGAAGCAGAGGACACCAATATCCATAGGTCGGATTGTAGACCTAAAGCGCGCATGACTTCTCCACACCGTACGTTTGGAGAGTCAAAGAGATCTGGTAAGCAGGGTCTAGTACCCTGAATTATTACTTTCATCACTCAGCACTTAAGTACGGCACAAGCACTTTATGATTGAAAGAACTTGAAGATTAATTTCTGAAAAAAGGATTGGAGTAATACTGTCACTGGACTGCACTGGCACTTTTTACTGAAAACACGGACTGTATATTAACAATTTTGCACAAAGCACATCACATATATATAAATAAGTAACTCCACACCGGCAAGTAGCCGGAAGGAAACTGCTTATATTAATATTTATGTTGTATATTTTTTTGTAAATTCTGCATGAAATACTCATATTGTTATATGAAATTGCACATATAATTCAGCACTTTCATTTATAGAGGAAAATAGGGGGAGCACTACTCGGCAAGCGCTGCTAGGACAGCAAAGCACTCTGTTCACATAACCACATATTTCACCCACTGAATAGCAACTGGGCTACAGCAGCAGCTGCATATACACCCAACAGCTCACTCCATTTTGTACCATAGGATAAGCGCTGCTAGACCAAGATCTTATATCTTGTTTCATAACCATGATGGAGGGTTTATTGACTGTAGAAAAACAGTCAAAAAACGTCCTGTGTGCATGAGGCCTTAGGCTGTGAAGGTCTTGAGAGAGCTCTTTGCTTTTACCCATCATGAGATGTTTCTTGTGTGATACCTTGCTAATGAGACACCTTTTCATAGGTCATCAGTTAAGACTGAACTAGCTGATGTTAATTTGCACTGACAAGGGGTTTTGTAATTACTGATAGATTTCAGCTGGTGTCTTGGCTTTCCGTGCCTTTTTGCACCTCCCTTTCCTCATGTGTTCAATACTTTTTCCCTGTGTCATTCCATTTTATTACACATGTAGTGCCCTCCTAGTTTGGGTACTAGAGAGTGTATATAGTTTTTGGCTCTGTCTGCTTAACAGAGGAGCTGACAGGTAAAATGTACATGCTGTCTGCTTATCAGAGAGCCTGATTTAAGTAAGGTCTGCTCTATGTGCTCTGGTGCTGTTTCATATGGTCTGGAGATCTTTTACCATGTCCAGTAGTATCGGTCCCTATTGGACAGAGGGGAAAAGCCCCAGCCAGTGACAGCAGGTGTATTCGGAGGTGGTTCTGACCAGCTAGCAGGGGAGTGGTGACCCACTGCATCTTGGGTGAACACCTTCATATAAAAGGGAGCACATGGGCTCAAGGTTAGGAGTCCCAGCCCACCCAAGCTTGAGGGGTGAGGCATATGTACAGCTCTTGGCTGCTAGGCCCAAAAAGCCTATCCAGGAGGCTGCCGGCTGCTAGGCCTAATCGAGGCCTATCCAGATGGTGAAGCTGCAACCCACAGTTCCATAGAAGCTGACAGAGGGAGGATGTCTCTGGATTTTGGTCTGATACTGCAGTGGCAAAGTGTCGCTTGGAGGTTGGCAGAAAGGGCTACCGACTGTCCCAGGACATGGTGTGAGTACAGATCTGTGAGAGGATCCTTGAGACTGTGTGCTAGAATTTCCCCGCCCTCATATCAGCTTAATTGGGTGTGCCAGCTAGAAAGGAGACACTGGAGAGTGTCTTGAAGAACAGAGTCCAGCTTCAGTCCTTACTATTTAACAAGGGACCTGTTCTGCTAGAGTCAGCCTGCCATAGAGTGTGTTGGTAGTCTGCTACATTGAGTTAGAAAGGAGACACTGGCTAGTGTCTTGAAGAAACAAAGTCCGGCATATCCTTTGTTGCTTAAAGATGGACTTGTTTCACTGGAGTCAGTCTGCTGTGTGAAGCCACTGATTGCCTGCTGTACAGAACCTAGGGAGAATTTGTCCTCAGTTACAGTCAGTTACTTGGAGTATCCTATCTCTACCCTTCTCCTATCCAAGTTCAACAAATAAAGCATTGAAAATTCATCCCCTAGACTGGTCATTGGAAACAAGTAGGATTGTGTGTGCACCTGGCTGTGTGGAAATACCATAGTGACTGGCTGCAAGAATATTCAGTGGGAGGCTCGGGAAAATATAAATTTCATTAGCAGCTCCTTCGGGGGTACCGCTACACACATAACTTAATTTCTGAACTTTTTTTGTTTCTTTGTATGTATGGATTGCATGGGTTGTTACCAACCTGTGATGACAATTTCATGTCAATAGCACCTTTAGAAAAATATTTACCTAGAAAAATTGTGACGTGTTCAATACTTATTTTACCCACTGTATTTACAGAGTCCTGAAGAAGTGGCTATGTGACCGCAAACCACGTTGACCATGTGATATGGGACAATTGGATATAACTATGTGACAGGAATCTTTCCCTGTTGTATGATACACAAAGAATTCTGTCTTTTTACACTTTGATAGTGTTTTAGGCTGTTTTTGAATAAATGAAGATTTCATTAATTATGAATACACAAAATGTGCATCTCTGTGATAAGTGCACATAGTGTTGTACAGTGCAAAAACTGCATCAAATTATAAATAAAGTATTACCAAATAGTCCAAAGTGAAAGTCCTTCTGTATTACACACTAAATAAATATTGTCTTCCAATAATCCAAATTATTAGATGAAAATTGTAGGCATAATCCTCCAGTTGCTAGGATTAAAGGCTTACCAGAAATACTGGCTGCTCAATCAAGTTCAGCAAACCCACATAGGTTATATCATTCCTGGGGGGTTGATATCTCCTCTCATTTATTGTAGATTATGGAACTCCAGATGTATCCAAAGAAAAAAACTTATATAGTGTGATATTGTTAGACAAAATAATGATCACACCCAGGTGAATACAATATCACTACATGCAAGGTAATGTGTGTACAATCACTGATCATTAGACTTCACCCCTGTGCAATGCTCACCACCAGCTAAGTCTTTTACAGCAACATAGGTGAACTGTAAGCATCAGCATGAAACTCCTTCTGAATATCGCTCCCTTTCCTTTTTTCACTTTAATAATTATGGTTGTTTTCATTATCAATTAGCCCTCCTAGACGACCCAGTTTTGTTTTTGCTTATTTTTCATATTTGGGTTGATGACTAACGGCTAAATACCCTTACAGCCCCTTCCACAACTGTTTCTGTATATAATCTGCATCTGATACCCGTATAACTGTGCTGGATGCAGATAATTCTCTGGAATGTATAGCTTTTTAAGAGAGAGAAGATCAGTAGCAGGACAGGTAAGTATTAAAAGTCTTCTGTAACAGGCACTTTATTTTTATTTTATTTTAGAATTTGAAAGAGTCGCTGTATTGCAGTTATGCAAAGACATTAAAGTGAATGTAAACACTCACATATACCCAGTGAAGTAAACAGCCTCAGATGATACACAGGGATGAAACAAATCTCCCTACATATGTTTTACATGTATATCTGCTGTCTTCTTGCACATCGTGTTAGGAGGTTTTCTCTTCCTGGTTAGCACTGCAGTGAAGCCTGGGCATACAGCTAAGACAGCTGATTGGAGGAAAGGCACAAACTCCCTCTCCTCATAGGTAGACTTTCAGATCTGTTCATTGAATAGTTGAGCACTGTGCTAATCTATTTATAGCTCCTTCATCAAAACAAAACTAGTGGTGCACCGAATGGAAATTTTGGTGCCGAAACTGAAACCGGAAATGCACTAAGCCAAAAGCCGAAACCGAAAATGACAGTTTTTAAAAAATATTTATATTTTTACATACAATTGTCATATGCAGCCTACCTGTGCCTGGGCACTGACAGGCGGCACTGAATGGCGCTGATAGGTGGCACTTATAGGCAACACTGATTGGTGACACTGATAGGTGGCACTGGCATGTGGCACTGGTTGGCACTGACAGGTGGCACTGGATGGTACTGGCAGGTGACACTGGATTGTACTGGCAGGTGGCACTGGATGGTATTGGCAGGTGGCACTGATTGGCACTGACAGGTGGCATTGGATGGTACTGGCAGGTGGCACTGATTGGCACTGACAGGTGGCCCTGGATGGTACTGTCAGGTGGCACTGGCATGTGGCACTGTTTGGCACTGGATGGTACTGGCAGGTGGCACGGATTGGCACTGACAGGTGGCCCTGGATGGTAGTGGCAGGTGGCACTGGCACGTGGCACTGACAGCCAGCACTGGATGGTACTGGAAGGTGGCACTGACAGGCAGCACTGGATGGTACTGGCTGGCACTGGCAGAAGAGATGAGTAGATTCACAATGCACAGAGCACGCTGCTTGTAGTAGCTGCTCTGTTGCATGAAACTGTGACCTAATTACACTGGAATGCAGAGAATGCAGAGAGAGAGCTGTCAGATTTTCACTGAGATCATAGGTGGAAGGGAACAGCTAACACCCACGTTCTGCCCACCTCCCGACATCAAGTTGAAGATCTGACAGCTCTCTCTGCATTCTCTGCATTCCAGTGTAATTAGGTCACAGTTTCATCCACAGAGCGGCTTATACAAACAGCTCGCTCTGTGCATTGTGAATCTTCTAATCTCCCACATCCATTGCGGGGTATGTAATGCACATACCCCACCATGGATGGTACCCGCCCCTTTTCGGTATCGGCCCATTCTTTTGTTTCGGCCGATACTGAAAACACAGATTTTGGCCGAAAATGCAGATAATTTTCGGCTGACGAAATTTCGGTGCATCCCTACACAAAACTCAGGCTGCTTTTATCACATGTGACAGATAACTTGTCAGGCTGATAACAGAAGAATGGAGCAGGAGACAGATATGGGACATAGTGCTTTGAAGAGACATAAGAAAACACTGCAGATATATGTACTCAGCTCAAATTTCATGAATCAGGTTTAAATCCACTTTAAGGCCCAGCTCCGAGAAACTTAAAAGTTACCTCTTTCAGTGGGTCTGCGCCCTCCCTTCAATTGCTTGTTTAGGTCTAGGAGACTTTTGAACTGAGGTCCTCCTGTCCCCTTATTTGCTTTGTAGCCTTTCTCTGGACTCTCTCCAGCTCTAGCACATCCTTTCTGAGGACTGGTGACCAAAACTGGACTGCATACTCAAGATGTGACCTAACCAACATTTTGCAATGCGGTAGAATTATAGTTTTATCTCTTGAGTAAAGGCCTGTAAACACGAAATTTTGGATGGGAATCTTCACTCGACAGCCTGTCGTCAAAAATTCTTACCATTAATATGCTCCTTTCAACAGCTCCTTTTGATTTTTCATCAGACAAAAGCTGGATGTGCAGACTAGTAAATTTTTGTCGTACGGCAATGGAACGTCTGATTTTGGTTCCGTTAGTACGGTTTTTGTATGAAAACAATCGTACGACCGAGACTACTCTTGCTCAGAAAAGAAAAAAAGATGCAAAAATATTCACAACATTATGTCACTTCTGACGTTGAGTTCGGTCGTACAAAAATTTTCGTATTATTAGTACGCTTTTCACTTTGGACATGAGACAAGCATCCAACAAAAAGCGGACGTTCTGTCGTTCAAAAATCGGATCATGTGTACGAGGTTTTAGTACCCTTTTTAATGCATGATAATAGTCTGCTAGCCTTGCTTGCTGCAGCTTGGCATTGCATGATATTGCTAAGTTTGTAATCATCTTCCAGGACCCCCAAATCCATTCTCGATTTCCTCAGAGATGCTCCCCCTAAGGTGTACATAGCTCGCAAGTGCTTACTTTACATTTTTCGGTATTAAACCTCATCTGCCTTATTGCTGTCCACTCCACTATTTTAACTAGGCCTTCTTGTAAAGTTGCTATGTCCTGTTGTGAAGTTATTACCAGGTTTAGCTTTGTTTCATCAGGAAATACTGAGATTGAACTGCTTATTCCAACCTGTATATCGTTTATGAACAAGTTAAGCAGAATTGGTCCCGAGACAGTGCCCTGGGGTACACCACCATTCAGAAAATATGCCATTAATCACCACCCTCTGGGCGTGCTCCTATAATCAGTTTTCTGTCCAGGTACATGCAATATCACCAATGCCAAAACATGTTAATTTGTAAATTAAGCGTTTATTGGATACTTTAGCCTTAGCAAAATCTAGATACACTATGTCCGCAGCCCTTCCCCTATCCAACACAAAAAAACAAGCAAAGGGCATTGGACAGTGCAGGTAAAACAAGTTAACAATAATAAAAGCCAAGGGATAAAACCTGAGAGTTGTCACAGAGCAAGATTCAATGCATGGATCAGTGTACACAGAATTGACTCACCTTCTGTGTAAAAGCAGACATCTGGGCTAACGTATTGTGAATCACCTCCTCATAGAATGTTAAAAGGTTTGGCAAGAATAGCCTTTCATAAATCCCTGTTGGTTATTACTAATGACACTATTTCACTGGCAAATTTGTGGATATGGTCCATTAATATTCCTTCCAATAGTTTACATACTATTGATGTTAGGCTGACTGATCTATAGTTTCCCAGTATATAACTCAGCCCTTTTTTTGAAAATTGGTTCCATGTTTGCTTTTTGCCAATCTATCGGTACCATTCAAGTCAGTAAGCTGAAATGGCACCGATAGATTGGCAAAAAGCAAGAAAGTCAGTAAGCTGTCATAAGGAATTATGATCTGGCTATAACATGGCTAGGTCATTTGAGAACTCTCAGGTATAGCCCATCTGGCCCTAGTGATTTATTCACATCAAATCAAAAACCAAAAATGTAATATACTGCAGTTTACCAGTCATTAGATGTGGTGGCTGCATTACTTTTTTTGTTTTAGGATTTTTCTGTCTGTTTTCACCTGGTAATCTGGCCAGTAATACACTTCCTGAATTGGAGTGTCCCCACCAGTGTTTCTCAACCTTTTTACCTTCGGAGAACCCTTGGCAAAAAGTTTGAGATCTTGAGGAACCCCTGAAATAATGTTCACATCTACAGCTCACGGAACACTGGTATGATCAGCGAGCTGTTGATAACAAAACTTATTTGTAGAAATAGCATTAAAATAAAAGAATAAATATTAAAACATACCTATTTAACCACTTGGCCACTGGGCACTTAAACCCCCTTAACAACCAGACCAATTTTCAGCTTTCAGTGCTCTCACATTTTGAATGACAATTACTCAGTCATGCAACACTGTACCCAAATAGAGCTTTCTTTTAGCGGTATTTAATCACCGCTGGGTTTTTTATTTTCTGCACTATAATTAAAAAAAGACCGAAAATTTTGTAAAAAAATGTATTTTTCTTTGTTTCTGTTACAAAATTATGCAAATTAGTAATTTTTCTTCTTAAATTTTGGCTAAAATGTATACTGCTACATATCTTTGGTAAAAAAAAAAAAAAAAAGTGTATATTATTTTTATTTGGTCTTTGTGAAGGTTATAGAATCTACAATCTATGGTGCCAATCACTGAATATTGATCACACCTGATGTACTGATGGCCTATCTCATTTCTTGGGACTCTAACAAGCCAGGAAAGTACAAATACCCCCCAAATGACCCCTTTTTGGAAAGTAGACATTCCAAGGTATTTAGTAAGAGGCATGGTGAATTTTTTGAAGTTGTAATTTTTTCCCACAATTCTTTGCAAAATGAAGATTTTTTGTTTCTTTTTTTTTCACAAAATTGTCATATGTTAACAAGTTATTTCTCACACACAGCATATGCATACCACAAATTACACCCCAAAACACATTCTACTACTCCTACTGAGTATGGCGATACCACATGTGTGAGACTTTTACACAGCCTGGCCACATACAGAGGCCCAACATGCAGGGAGCATCAACAAGCGTACTAGGAGCATGAGTATAATTTCTTGACTACCTCTTGCACTTTTGAAGGTCCTGGAGCACCGGGACAATGGAAACGCCCAAAAAATTACCCCATTTTGGAAAGTAAACACCCCAATGTATATTCTAGGAGGCATAATGAGTCTTTTGAACATGTCATTTTTTCCACAAGTTTTTGGAAAATGTGGAAAGAAAATGAAAACACATTTTTTTTACACAAAGTTGTCCATTTATACAATATTTCTTACACACAGCATGTACCTAGCAAGAATTACACCCCAAAATATAGTCTGCTACTCCTCCTGAGTATGGCGATACACCGTAGCGGTATGAGTCCTCCTCATCGTCTGATATAAAACCCCAC
>BLSH010016273.1:90500-102919 GCA_018402905.1 Glandirana rugosa | reverse complement strand
AGCAAGAAAAGCGAAAACCCTACTTAGAGAAAGGACGTAGAGATCGGCCCTTCCCCCCCTAAGGTGGTAGGGAGGGGTGAGTCTGCTAGGTAGGGACAAGGAGGGGGGGCCCGGTGGGACACCAAGGACTTTTAGGGGAAGAACGGTCACATATTAGGACCTCACCCCGTTTAGCTAATAAATATATATACAGACAGTATAACGGGTGGGGGAGAATGTCTCATAGGAGGAGAGGCTGGAGACCTACCTATACTCAAGAATGCATAAGTAAGAGAGGAGGGGGTCATTAGTAAGAGAGGAGGGGGATCATTGGTGAGAGAGCTGGGGCAGCATTGCTCAGAGGCCAGCATCCTCCCCAGAAGGGGAGGGCCCCCATACATGGCCCTTACAATGGCTATCATCACTCCCCATATAGAGAGGCGAGGTAATCGCCTCATCCTGGATATTATTATGGAGAATGTAAGAACTCATATCCATCCAGAGGTCGGAGAGGAGGATACTCTGTAAGAGGGGGTGGGCAATATGACAGACATATATATAAATAATCGATTTGCCCCACTCCAGGATTATACACTGGCAAGAAGGGGATTTTCAGGAACCACAGGGTGGCCCGGGGGGGAGGAACAGGGATGGATCGTCTGAGTGGGGAGGGATGGTGGAATCCCCCCCTTCCCGGCTAGAGATGCAGGAAAGAGATTCATCCCAAAAGCGAAAAGAACGAGAGGAAAAAGAGGGGGCAAACGGATACAAAAAGCCAAGACCCCGATAGGCGAAGGTATTTATAATTTAAGTAGGGTAGAGCTAAATCGAGATGAGTTGTGTGTTCTGGACAAGGGGCTGAAGTTTGCCCCAGCACAGAACTTGAATAAATTTCAGACATATGTCAATATACATCGGTACATGAGAAATTTAAACCTTAAGAAGTACTTTTTAACTAAGAGGTTATGACTAAGCGGACCTCTGTTCCGCGAAACACGTTAACCCTTTCACAGCTTTGATGTTCTGTCTGCCTGACTGTTAATTGGATTATGGGTTCACAATAAATCAGCAATTTTGCCTTGGACTCTGAGTGCGGTCCTCTTTTGAAATCACCTATGGACTTGGACTGGTGGCTTTCCGGATCCGCACCTGAACACCTCGGCACCCTCTGATGCAGCGCACCTGAGCGGGCCAGCCCTTCTCTCCTCTCTAGCTACTTTTTAACTAACCCTAGAAGGAATATGGGCGTAGGACTTGAATCAAATTGCTCGTCCGGTCTCCGGAATAAATCCACCTTCAACCCACTTAATACAGATAATACATATTTGAAGGTCTTCAAAAATAAGGTGTTTTCAGATTTGGAAAAGCTCCAAATAAGGAAAGTTGCAGACCCACAATACCTGAGGAAAGGAATTAAATCACTAGAAAGCAGAAAGGAAATAGTAATAAGACCGGCTGATAAAGGGGGTGGTCTGGTGATACTGAGTAAGGCTTATTACCTGTCCGAAATGGACCACCTCCTCAGTGATCGGGAAACTTACCAGTTGTTATGCAAAGATCCGATGTTGACATATAAAAATGAATTACATGCATTGGTTGAGAAAGGAAAGAGTGATGGGATCATATCTAAGAGGGAGGGAGGGGCCTATTTGGACCCCCTTTTCTGTAGGACACCCATCATATATTTCCTGCCGAAGATCCACAAGGACATGGTCAACCCACCTGGCAGACCCATAGTCTATGGGATTGACTCGGTGTCTGCCAGGTTGGGACAATACATTGATCATTTCCTCCAGCCTCTAGTTGTGAAAACAGAGGCATATCTTAAAGATACCAAGCATGTCATCCAGATCTTTGAAGGATTAAGGTGTTCATCTACAGTCTCTTGTGACAATGGACATAAGTTTGCTGTACACGATTATTGGACATGAGGCAGCGGTAGCATCGGTGAAATGGGCGCTGTTGACATCTGGTCTGTCTAGGAAGCATATACAGTTTTTGATCGATTGTCTAAAGTTTTGCCTGACAAGAAATTGGGAGGCTGAAGTGGTATTCTCTGCGCGCCCCACTGAACTGATTTGCTACAGGCGTTTCATTGACGATCTGATCATGGTATGGGAAGGTGCTTTATCTAGCCTAACTGCCTTCATTGATAAAATGAATACTAACACCAGGAATATCATCTTGTCCTGGAACGTTAGTTCTGAACATGTTGTGTTTCTCGACCTGGAGATAAGTAGAGAGGGAGACCATTTCAGCATGAAGAATTATTTTAAACCAATGGACCAAAATGCCTATATCCCCCTGGGGTGCTGTCACCATAAGAACTGGTTGAGCAATATCCCCAGGGGGCAATTTGTCTGATTGAGACGGAACTGTTCTCGAAAAGACGATTTCATTAAACAAGCACAGGTCTTATCCCAAAGATTCCAACAGAAGGGATATGATAAGATACATCTGGACCAAGACATTGAAAGAGTCAAAACCATGCACAGGCAGGTATTAGTGGCTAATAATAAAGTCAAAGATAAGGATGAGCATCAGCAATTCAAAATTATATTGGATTTTAATATCCAATATAAGACATTCGAAAAAATAATACAAAAAAACTGGCCAATATTGAAAATGGACAAGGTGCTAGGACCTGCATTACCAGATAGGCCTCGATTTATCTATAAAAGAGCCTCTACAATACATGACCATGTTGCACCAGGAGTAATTGATACTCCTATACGGTCTGAAAGTAGGCTTTTTTCCTTTCTAAAAGGTTATTATGCATGCGGACGCTGTGTAGCATGCAGACATTCTAGGGTTAACGTGAAAAAACGGAAACAGTTTGTATCATTGGCTACCAATAAGGAATATAATATCAAACAACTCATCACGTGTCATACTATTGGTGTTGTCTACATGTGGAGTGTAGTTGCGGCCTGCAATATGTCGGGAGGACTTCCAGGCCCCTACACGTCCGGCTGAGGGAACATGTAGGCAACATCAAGCGAGGTTTGAAGACTCATAACGTTTCACGCCACTTTCAGAAGTTCCATAATAGAGACCCGAGCTCTTTAAAATTTTGGGGTATGGAACATTGGAGGGGAGGGAATTATATTCGCCAACTGAGTAGAAGGGAATTTTTTGGATTTATGAAACAAATGTATTAGTTCCAGGGGGGCTCAATGTAGATTTTGATATTAATTGTTTTATCTCTGATCGGTAATATTTTATGTTTAACATGGTAATGAGCGATGGCTGCGGTGAGAGAGGTTTTATTATACTGAATGGGTTACCCATCTGGGGAGGATTAACAAATATCAATGTACTTTCTACCCAGGATTTATTAGATTTATGTCTGGTTTTTACTCCCATAAAAGGTGATGAATTACGTTTTGTAATCACATCCGAGTATAGCTCTAGTGAACGATCGGGTTGTCATGGTGATGTAAACGAACGTACAACCATTATTAGTCACATGACGGCCAATATAAAGGCGGGTGATCAGCGTCATTTCCGTATCCGCTGATGAAGTTCCAGCCGTTGGAACGCGCAACGTGTACGGAAGTGAGGGAGGAGAAAGTGACGTCACCTGCGGCCATTGCTACTCCATGTTTGAATATGGTCGCTACCAAGGACCGGCTTTTTATGGATGTATTATTCGAACATTCTTGTATTAGGTACTGGGTTACAGTGCCATGCTTGTGAGTATCTTGATATTTTTTAATAAAGCAATAAGCATAATGTTTTTGACTGAGAGCACTATATATTTGTCTTTTTTGCATATGGGAAATAACACCTGGAGTATCTGGAGATATATTCTTGATTGTTCTGGAGGCTTCCTGATGCATAGTTTACATTAACCACCAAGTGTCTGATGCAGTATCCTTGGCATATCTTATAGCCAACAAGCGTTGTCTAATCCTCATAATAAGGATCATGACAGGGAGGTGAGCAGTTTGTGATACCATTGGTGGCGGAATTGCACTGAAGCACTTTCATATTAGCAAGCACTTTAGACACCTGGGTGTCGTATATGGACTTTTAGACTGTTATATGGACAATTTCAATAACATTTAGCGCTGCACTTCTTTCTTAATTTAAGCATTGCTCAGAGAGCTGGGGGGTGGGGCATTGCTGAGAAAGCTAGGGTGGGGGCATTGGTGAGAGAGCTGGGGGTCATTGTTTAACTACACAACTTAAGTCCCTCCCACCAGTAAGATGTTGGTCACACCCACATTTTGCCATTACCGCAGCTTACTTACTCAATTGTCCCTCATTCTGAAGTTCAAAAGTTGGGAGGTATGTAAACATAGAAAGTTATATATACAAATAATTTTTATTAATAACATTTAGTAAAATTGCCCAGCAACAGAGGCCTCATATTAAAAGGACAGTATTACATTGTTCATTTACAAAAAGCAAGCAGGATCAATATTGTCAGATTTGTACTAAGCAGTTGTCAATCAACCACGAGACAAGCAATGGCGCCTAATTATTAATAAAAATATGATAAAAAGATGAGTAGGGGGCGTGGCCGAGAGCCTGATGTAGCAGGAAGTTTCTAAGTGAGCTCCGCCATCCATCCTGCAGAATCCTGCTGATATCTTTGCCATCCTACGCTGCATCGCCTTGAAAGCACCATAGATCATCTACCCTCCATCCCTGCTACAGTTTGCTGCCAGCATCGCCGCAATCCACAATGGCTAAACGGTCTCAAGGCTTACACTTCCAGCCGGACACACTGGGCCACGATGTCTGCCTTGCACCCCACTCTGCTAAAGAGGCTGCACAAAGGCTGTTCTCCAAGGGCCTTAGGAACACACCGATGCCTCTGCTCCCGGACATGGAGGAGCCCGACCCAGCTAAGGACTGCGGAGACCTGGATGATACTCCACGTGCCTTTGCAGCAACTGCGGCCTCCACAACTGTGAGTACCCACACCACATGTCCCCAGGCTTCCAACATGGCGGTGACTGGGCTTCATGCTGACACTGATACTGAGCCTACGCTTAGAGATATCCTAACTGCAGTAACAACATGTAGTAACTCAATAGCTGACCTTACTGGGGAGGTGAAGGGTATGAAGATGGAGATAGCCTTGGTGAGACAGGACATGCAGAAGCTGAGGGAGCGCACGGCTGCAGTGGAGGGCAGAGTGAGCACACTGGAAGATGAATGGCAGCCTTTACAAAGAGATGTGAAATATGTTCACTCCATTGTATCTGCCTCTGCTGTGTGCCTGGAGGATATGGAGAACCACCTCCGTTGCAACAATGTGCGTGCGGTAGGCATCCCGGAAAAAGTGGAGGTTAAAAACCCTGTTGCGTTTATAGAGGCATGGCTGACAGACATATTTGGAAGGGATGCTTTCTCCAATATGTTTGCTGTGGAAAGGGCACACAGGGTCCCAGCGAGGCCTCCATCTCAAGGTGCCCCACCTAGGCCCTTCCTATTCCTGCTTCTTAATTGCAGAGATAGAGATGCCATTCTAGCACAGGCCAGGAAAGCTGAGTCAACTCAAGGTGGAAAACGCTAAAGTTTCATTGTTCACTGATTTCTCGGCTGAGATACAGAGGCAGAGAGCAAAATTTTGGGATATCAAAAAGAGGCTATGTGCACTTGATGTAAAGTATTTCATGCAGTACCAGCGACGGCTGGCGTGTGAGGGGCGCTGGGGCGCCACCTCCCGCCGGCAAAAGAAGAAAAACAAAAAGTCAACCCGCCCCCCTGCAGGTGGCGCCGGTACATTGACTTTTTTTTTTCGGCTCCTTGGCTGTCACATGACAGCCAAGTAGTGAGCCTATTGGTTGGCCATTAAAAGCTATGAGTGTGCGCTGAACAGGCGCATACTCATAGCTTGACTGGTTGCCCTGAGCCTCCGCTGATTGGATGCGGGGCCGGGGGTGGGTCACTGTGGCAGCGGAGGTGACTTCCGCTCCCACAGAGACCATGACCGCCCGGGGACCGACGAGGGGGGGACAGCCACTTTCCGAGTGCCCCAGCACGCTCTCCGCATGCCGAACCTCTGCAACACTCCTGCCTGCTGGATGGGGTAAGTGCGGGGGGGGGGCGATGACTCTGCAATCAATGTACCCCTCCTGTGTCACTGGCTGCAAACTGCCCCTCCTGTGTCACTGGCTACAAACTGCCCCTCCTGTGTCACTGGCTGCAAACTGCCCCTCCTGTGTTACTGGCTGCAAACTGCCCCCACGTGTGTCACTGGCTGCATAACTGCCCCACCTGTGTCACTGGCTGCGTAACTGCCCCCACTTGTGTCACTGGCTGCAAACTGCTCCTCCTGTGTCACTGGCTGCAAACTGCCCCTCCTGTGTCACTGGCTGCAAACTGCCCCCCATAGAAAAAAGAAGTTGAAGCCACCAAAAGCACTCATACTGGGTCACAAAGCCAGATTTAAACACAATTTATTGGTAACTGACATGTGAAATAGCTCAATAACAAACAAAAAAACAATTGGCACCACCACAGTTGGTGAGATAAAAAAAGACAACGTTGTCTGTGATTAAAACAAACGACCCCCCACACATAGGCCGGCCAAAATCATACATACTAGTGCCACCTCACTGTGTATCAGACCTCGGACATATTGATTAGGATATCTGAATCCAGCACAGTGGGCTGTTGTTGTCAGAATCCTAATTGTTAATTCCAAAGGTCAGTATACAGTGAAACATTTGGATCATGAGAAGTGGACGGGGTTCATGGAGCAGGGACCATGCAGTGATTGTAAAGTCCCTGAATAGTGCAGTCCTGGATGGACAAACTGTCCTTGGGCCGTCTCAGAGATATTGACCTTGTAGTTGATCGGAACAATATATGGACAGACTATGCCCCATAGGCTGGAACAGCCGTGTATGGTCCTACACTATGTGTTGACACAGTGTTAATGTGCAGTTAGATGGAAGTCTGCAATTGGTAAATAAAACACTGAACGGTCTCACCCAGCTTCGTCCACACAGTCTGTCTGGATACAGGGATGATCCTGGTTGATAGGCAGAGTCATAAAGTCCCTTAGTTCGCTCCAAGTTAGTGGTGCCTTGACGGTAGGTGAGGGCGTCTATGGCAGCTGCAATAGCAGGCTTGGTGGAAGGGACAAGACTTGGGTAGCTGATGGTCTCCCTGACCACAGTCCGGGTAATCAGATCAAAGATGCAAACAGACTGTCAGGGACCGAGGTGCTGGTTGTTGGCGGGGTCAGTGAGTGAGAACCGATGAGTCAGCTGTTAACATCCACGTGGAGCTGCATGCGTCAACATTGAGTCCCGCACTTCCATGTGCGAGGTGGGGGTTTGCCCCTGTTGCTAAATTGGATAAATTCCGTACATATATGGACATCCATAAATATGTCAGAAAGCTCAGTGTAAAGAGATATATGTTATCTAAACCCCCCATTATTAATAGACCCATTTCAGATGGGATACGACATTCCCAACTCTCTAATGCATCCCTGTCCAATCCCCCAGGAGGATTGGCTCAGTCTTTGAAAGTATTTAGAGACGTTTTACATCGAGATTTGGAGAAGATTAAAGTTCCGAATCCTAAAATGCCCAAAGCTTTAGAGGAGGGTCTGAACCAATTATGTAATGCCTATAACATCATTATAAGACCTGCCGATAAAGGAGGTGGAATTGTTCTTCTGGCTAAAGACGATTATTTGAAGGAACTAGACACCATAGTGGGTGATGCTACCACATATACCCCCCTTAAAAATGACCCGAAAACTAAATTTAAGAAGGATTTGGTTACTTTAGTGAATGATGGCTTTAAAAAGGGCATCTTAAATCACAAAGAAAAGAAATACTTAATTCCATTAGCACCAAGGACTCCCATAATATATTGTCTTCCAAAAATTCACAAAAACCCTGTCCACCCTCCAGGTAGACCAATTATAAGTGGAATTGATTCTATAACATCCCGTGCCGGGAAGTATGTAGATCATTATCTCCAACCTTTAGTACAGGAAATTCCCTCTTATTTGAAAGATAGCAAACATATTATCAATATATTATCTAGAACTGTATATAGGGAGGGAATGTGGCTTGTTACTGCCGATGTCACCTCCCTATATACAATTATTCCCCATAATCGTGGATTTGAGGCAGTTAATTATTTTCTCGATCAGGATTCCACAATAGGCGATGCACAAAAGAAGTTCATCATGGACCTTCTTAGATTTGCTACAGAATGTAATTACTTCTGGTATCAAGGCCAGTTCTTCCTTCAGAGTAGAGGAGTTGCAATGGGGGCAAAGTTTGCCCCCAGTCTTGCAAATCTTTTTATGGGGAAATGGGAGGAGGACGTCGTCTATGCCCATAAGAGACCCGAAGTGGTGCTCTGGGCTCGTTATATAGACGATGTCCTCCTCCTATGGGATGGTACCCGTACAGCATTGGATGAATATATGGGGTACTTGAATACCAATGACGTCGGGATCCAATTCAATTACGAAGCCAGTCAAGAAACTATTCACTTTTTAGATCTCAATATAAATGTGGAGAACCATGAGTTCATTACCTCAACTTACTTCAAGCCAACCGATCGAAATTCATTTATACCAAAAGGTAGTTGTCATCATAAACCCTGGTTGGAATCAGTTCCAAAAAGTCAGTATATACGTATAAGAAGAAATTGCAGTGATATTAAGACTTTTGACCAACAAGCCTCCATTCTTACGGACGGTTTCTTACAGAAAGGTTACAGTTCCGATGAATTGATGACAGCATATAAACAAGTGAGGGATACGGATAGGACTAATATACTTACCGATAAATCTAAGACAAGTGTAGATATGATGCATAATGTCAATGTTCCAAAAATGCCATTTATCACCTCTTATTCTCAACATCATTACTTAATTAAACGTCTGATTAATAAACATTGGCATATTGTAAAGGGAGATCACGTGTTAGGTCCAACTCTCCCGGAACAACCTCAAGTTGTTTACAAAGGAGTATCAAATTTAAGGAGTCGTATAGCCAAAAATATAGTTGATCCACCCACCATTAAAATGGCATTTTTTCAAAATATGACGGGGTATTATAAATGTGGAAGATGTTCAGTATGTACACTAAATGCGATAAGAAATAAGAAAACCACCCAATTTGTTTCTAATAATAATTCAAGGCCATTTAATATTAAATCTTTTATTACCTGTTCGACCTGTAATGTAGTCTACCTGCTGACATGTCCATGTGGACTCAATTACGTAGGTAGGACACTTTCTGTTAGACTCAAGGAACATGTAGCTAATATCAAAAGGGGCCTTAGAGACCACCCGGTGGCTAGACACTACCGAGAGGTACATGATAGAAACCCCACTGGGACTAAATTTATAGGTATAGATAAACTTAAATTGAATTGGAGGGGAGGTTCCAGATTCCGTGAGATTTCTAAATTGGAGATGTATTGGATCTATCGTATAAATTGTCTTAAGCCATTAGGCTTGAATGTGGACGTTGAAATTAATGCTTTTATTAATAATGCATAATTCGTCATTTGTTTTTAGATACTGTATTTTAACACATTTTTATTGATTCTAAGTTTTTGCTCTTTTATGTAATATGTAATAATGTTACAATATGCCTTTCTATGATAAGACATGATTTTTACCTGATATTAAAGTAAATTTTTAATTTGTGCATGAGGTGCCTCCAGGCTAGTGATGGTTATTGGCTTGATAGGCACTATCATGATTGCCGAGCGATGATGACAACTTCATTTGCTGTCCCGTCCCAGCCCCGCTGCCAGCCGAATGTGATTAAATGAAAACGAGGCTTGGTTGTACATATTAGACCAAGTACCTCGATGGCCCATAAAGATGGCCTTCGGTTGAGAGCGAGGCTTGGCTTTGAGTCTCCTATTTATAGCGGCACGTCAATACGTAGCCCGTGCCCTTGATAACGTCATTTATGACGAAACATGTCGGGCGGTCCTACGTATTGACGAGCACACGACCCACGTGACTGAGATAGCACGGGCTGCACACATTCTGAGCCGGCGTTTTTTGACCATTGAGCGTATCCTTCTGTGCAAATGTGACTAGCCAGTTGGCCTATGTTGTTTTCTATTACCACGCAATACTTCACTATTTGGCGTCTATTATCTTTACATGATGGCTACGAGTCCAACAGGACATCTGAGGATGGAGTGACACCCCTCATACATCGTAGCTTCTTGGGCGCTGTGATACTCTGTGCACAACTCGAGTATACTGTTATCTCTGGTAAGAGTTGAACAAATCAGAGTGTGGGGTGACACCGATGCTCCTTTATCCCGCACACCTGGTGGAAGTCTTTTCCCTCTCCTTTTTGGAATTTATTTTTCTTTTTTTGAACTTTGGATTTTTGGTTAATATTTAAGGACATTTGTTTTATAACCTAAGCGGTGGTAGCTATTTTTTCAGTTTATTTTTACACACAAATTTTATAATTTCAATTCTGATGTTTGATATTCAATGTTTTTGATTTGTATTGATTTACCGATCAATTAGTACACAATTTATATATGGTTTTATTTATCACAGAGTGTTGCGCAATTCTCGTTTAAAAAAAAAAAAAAAAAAAAAAAGATGGTGGGAGGAGTGTGATGACGCGTATGCTGACGCGTTTCGTTCGGACCAATCCGAACTTTTTCAAAGCTATGGCCATCCTTCTCCAAAAGCCTTATATAGTGGCCGGAAATATAATAAGTGGCTGTAGTTGTTGCTATAGGCCACCGGGTGGCACTGTGATGGATAGCCATTCACGCTGACATCCGAACATATTTGTCATAAAATACAAATATTCGGATGTCAGCGTGAATGGCTATCCATCACAGTGCCACCCGGTGGCCTATAGCAACAACTACAGCCACTTATCATTATATTTCCGGCCACTATATAAGGCTTTTGGAGAAGGATGGCCATAGCTTTGAAAAAGTTCGGATTGGTCCGAACGAAACGCGTCAGCATACGCGTCATCACACTCCTCCCACCATCTGCCCGACCACCCCCACCTCGCACATGGAAGTGCGGGACTCAATGTTGACGCATGCAGCTCCACTTGGATGTTAACAGCTGACTCATCGGTTCTCACTCACTGACCCCGCCAACAACCAGCACCTCGGTCCCTGACAGTCTGTTTGCATCTTTGATCTGATTACCCGGACTGTGGTCAGGGAGACCATCAGCTACCCAAGTCTTGTCCCTTCCACCAAGCCTGCTATTGCAGCTGCCATAGACGCCCTCACCTACCGTCAAGGCACCACTAACTTGGAGCGAACTAAGGGACTTTATGACTCTGCCTATCAACCAGGATCATCCCTGTATCCAGACAGACTGTGTGGATGAAGCTGGGTGAGACCGTTCAGTGTTTTATTTACCAATTGCAGACTTCCATCTAACTGCACATTAACACTGTGTCAACACATAGTGTAGGACCATACACGGCTGTTCCAGCCTATGGGGCATAGTCTGTCCATATATTGTTCCGATCAACTACAAGGTCAATATCTCTGAGACGGCCCAAGGACAGTTTGTCCATCCAGGACTGCACTATTCAGGGACTTTACAATCACTGCATGGTCCCTGCTCCATGAACCCCGTCCACTTCTCATGATCCAAATGTTTCACTGTATACTGACCTTTGGAATTAACAATTAGGATTCTGACAACAACAGCCCACTGTGCTGGATTCAGATATCCTAATCAATATGTCCGAGGTCTGATACACAGTGAGGTGGCACTAGTATGTATGATTTTGGCCGGCCTATGTGTGGGGGGTCATTTGTTTTAATCACAGACAACGTTGTCTCTTTTTATCTCACCAACTGTGGTGGTGCCAATTGTTTTTTTGTTTGTTATTGAGCTATTTCACATGTCAGTTACCAATAAATTGTGTTTAAATCTGGCTTTGTGACCCAGTATGAGTGCTTTTGGTGGCTTCACCTTCTTTGATAGTCTTTCTACTCAGGGGTCTGCATCACAAGTGATGAATAGCCATTGGTACTTAGGATTGTTTTCCCTGGTACCTTACTAACATTGACCACACCTCTACGGGGGACCTTTTAACATTAGTTTGTATGCAAACTGCCCCCACCTGTGTCACTGGCTGCAAACTGCCCCCCACCTGTATCACTGGCTACATAACTGCCCCACCTGTGTCACTGGCTGCAAACTGCCCCACCTGTGTCACTGGCTGCATAACTGCCCCACCTGTGTCACTGGCTGCATAACTGCCCCCACTTGTGTCACTGGCTACATAACTGCCCCACCTGTGTCACTGGCTGCATAACTGCCCCACCTGTGTCACTGACTACATAACTGCCCCCACTTGTGTCACTGGCTACATAACTGCCCCACCTGTGTCACTGGCTACATAACTGCCCCACCTGTGTCACTGGCGTCACTGTGTCCACCCCGTCAATACGTCGGTCACTGTGTCCACCCCGTC
>BLSH010016273.1:78685-89904 GCA_018402905.1 Glandirana rugosa | reverse complement strand
TGCAAACTGCCCCACCTGTGTCACTGCCTGCAAACTGCCCCCACCTGTGTCACTGGCTGCAAATTGCCCCCACCTGTGTCACTGGCTGCAACCTGCCCCCACCTGTGTCGCTGGCTGCAAACTGCCCCACCTGTGTCACTGGCTGCAACCTGCCCCACCTGTGTCACTGGCTGCATAACTGCCCCCACCTGTGTCACTGGCTGCATAACTGCCCCACCTGTGTCACTGGCTGCATAACTGCCCCACCTGTGTCACTGGCTGCATAACTGCCCCCACCTGTTTCACTGTATACTGTGCCCTCTGATGCAGAGCTGTATACTGTGCCCTGTGATGCAGGAGCAGTATACTGTATCCTGTGATGCTGAGCTGTATACTGTGTCCTGTGATGCTGAGCTGTATACTGTGTCCTGTGATGCTGAGCTGTGTACTGTGCCCTGTGATGCTGAGCTGTATACTGTGTCCAGTGATGCTGAGCTGCATACTGTGTCCTGTGATGCTGAGCTCTATACTGTGTCCTGTGATGCAGAGCTGTATACTGTGTCTTGTGATGCTGAGCTGCATACTGTGTCCTGTGATGCTGAGCTGTATACTGTGTCCTGTGATGTTGAGCTGTATACTCTGTCCTGTGATGCTGAGCTCTATACTGTGTCCTGTGATGCTGAGCTGTATACTGTGTCCTGTGTTGCTGAGCTGTATACTGTGTCCTGTGATGCTGAGCTGTATGCTCCTGACACAATATGTGGAATACAGGGGACGGAGTGGGTGGATTCTATAAGGGGTGGGGCTTATTATAAATAGGAGGGGTCAAAAGGAAGGGCGGGGCCTGGCGCCCCCCCATGCAAAAACTTCACCAGCCGCCACTGTGCTGTACCCTGCAAAATTGAAAGTAATAGCTAATGGAACATCTCACTTCTTTGAAAATCCTACTGCAGCAATGAACTGGTTGGACAGAGAGGAACGCAGCTTGGCGTGCAGACCGGATTGATGCAACAGAAGATATTTCCTTTCTATTTTTTTTGCTATAGTTCTTCAAAAGTTTATATTTTAATAAGCAGCGGAGCGGACTTTGAAAGTACTACTAAACCTTAGCAAACCCTACCATCGGAAAAACTTGGCTTCTGCAAGGTACATGTGCCGCTATCCTATGCACATTCCTGGATAAATGTGAAGCATTTGGCACATCTGCCTACCAGACAACTCTGGAACCCTTATAAGTTAGTCCGGAGAGGACTTTGCCTCCCCATTCCCCCTTCCCCCTTTCTTATCTTACAGGTGGATTTACAATATGTTCTTCCTAGACTGAATGTTCCGGACTTCACCACTAGATGGTGCTCTGACCACACATTGATACTACTGGAGGATCTGGTATTATGTTCATTTGCTTTTCATGCAGGATGTTTGTCTGTCTTATATGAAAAAAAAAACTTGTTGCGCTAACATATACAAATTGTGAAGAAAAATGCAATGAATGATATGGGAAATGACAGTCCAATATGCCACAAAAAATCCATGCAAAGTGAAGTTTCTTATTAAAAAATGAACAAACGAAAAAACAATGTCTTTATGTGATAAATAAGTGAAACAAAAATGACAGTCCCATATATCACAGATAATCCATGTGAAGTGAAATTCCTTGATAGAAGTACACAATCACCATATTTCTCCACCAATAGGGGGGGGGGGGGGGGGGTCAGCACATGCTTTATGGATAAGCTGGTAAGAGCACATCTGTTGTGGTGGAAGGTGTTTTTTTCACATTGGTGGAGAAATATGGTGATTGTGTACTTCTATCAAGGAATTTCACTTCACATGGATTATCTGTGATATATGGGGCTGTCATGTTTGTTTCACTTATTAATCACTTAAAGACATTGTTTTTCCGTTTGTTCATTTTTTAATAAGAAACTTCACTTATTATAATGCACTTAGAATGAGAATTTTTTTTTTTAATTTTATCATTTCCCCGATATATATTTTACACTCATATATTTGTTTATTTCTTTATTTCTATATATTCTATATTTACTAATATATCTTTGCTCATTTCTTCCAATTAACATAGTTTTCTTATAATGCATACACCTTGGACATGGCCGTGTTCCAACATAATGTTCATGTGAAAAATAGATTTGTACTTTGTGTATCGTCTGCCTGGTTTTTAAATTGTTTTAAGATTAGGTTTTGCCCAGTGTTTGAATCATTTTCAATCCGGAGTGATTGGAAGATTCACCCCAGGGAATATGTATAAAAGTACTAATAATGTTTTAAGGTTTTGTATTCAAATTTTTAACCCTCTGCCAGTTACGGCTCACAATAAAGGATGATGATAGGTACCGAAGGAGATCCCAAATATGGCCGCGACCCACATGACTTAGGGTTGCCTGGTTACAGTGGAGTATAGAAGAGCAAGGGTGTAGCAAGATGGCGTCACTTCTGATGACGTCTGATGACGAAACGCGTAATGCGGAGCCATTACGTCACTACGCTATCTCGCTCTGTAGTATCAGAAACCATTGGTGATCTCCAAGGCGCTTTTTCTGACTAGACAAATGTGAGTACGGGCAGGTATATGCTTGCCAAACACCAGTATACATACTGTATTACGTTATGGAGTTTTCTCTCTCCTTACATGTTAATGCATGATAGGATGCCATTGCTCTGCTAAATAGCCGAGGGATACCAGTAAGTGATTCTGGGACTGCGTGCACACACAGCAGAATTGTGCTGAGAAGGCACGCTGGAGATACACTGAAAGGTGTGTGAATACACAGCCCCGCAAGCCCGATAAGGGAGACCATCTTGGACACCACTGCATTTCCATAGCACGGCGATATTTTAGCCTGAGCCTGTTGCCCTTTATAAACTTAGACTAAGGGTCTACTGGTAAATCATTATTAAGCCTCAAACTAAGATTCACTGGCACATTGCCCAATTACTATTAATTTTCAAGGAACTGGCACCTTTAGCTACACTAACCATTTCACATATTTGCGGATTTGCACAATTTTTTTGATGAAATCTTTTTGGTTTGATGCGATTTTTTGATTTTTATATAATGCACTGAGAATTTTAGCATATATTGCACTCAGGATTTTATTTACTTGTTTCGTTTGAAATTGCAGAATTTGCACACACACTGTTGAACAGCACAGTAACATATTGCACTGAGCAACCCCCTTTTTGCGGATTTGCACAATTTCTGCGGGTTTGCACATATTGCACTGAGAGGTTTTAAGGTCTCCTCACTGAATTGCAGGATTTGCACAATTTATCCATGAATTGCACATTAATTATTTTGCACTGTACACATCATCTGATTGCGGAGATTGCACATTAGGTTTACCTACAATATACCCTTTGGTTAAACATTTATTGCAACATTTGCACAATTCATACTTCAGGTCACAGGAATTATACACCCATCTTTTTTGGCAGCGCCAATTCACCATACATTTTGCTGACTTTTTTCCCAGCTGCAACAGTTCGTGAGCTGGAGTGCTGAGGATAAGTTGGATCCAGATGCTCGGTTGGTGTTCTGGACTATTCCAGAGCTTCTGGCCATATCACACTTGGAAATGGACCTCCCGGGCATACCTAACACTTCACCTACAAGTGTGGAAAACAACTAAACAGACACTGTCTATTTCTCGTATGATGGAGTTTACTCCACTATGGCACAAACCCAATTTTGCAGAAGTTAATAAGCTACAGGGGTTCTCCTTATGGAAGAAACAGGGGATACGGTTCCTCCATCAACTGTACTCCAATGGCACCTTAAAAACATTTGAACAGTTGCGTAATGAATTCTTGCTCACTAATGGCCAATTTTATCAATACCTCCAGCTTCGGCATGCCCTGCAAGCCCAAGTGCAACTGACACCCTTCTCTATATCCTCCTCCCCCATAATACAAAATCTTATACGGGCCACTTCCCGTAAGGGTCTAATTTCCCACATGTACTCTGTCCTTATGTCAACCATCCAAAATCCCTCCTTACTTAAATGCAGGTCTTCATGGGTCACAGACATAGGAGAGATAGATGATGAGCAGTGGGACATGGCATTAAAATCCCTCCCAGTAGTCTCAGTTTCTGCCCCCCAAAAACTTTTTCAACTCTTCATCCTTCATAGGTCATATTGTACTCTGGCAAAACTGTTTGCTTGGGGCAGAAGAGACACTCCTCTCTGCCCAAAGTGTGTAGCTCACCAGGTGACTTTATACATATGACCTGGAGATGTCCCAACTGGCAAGATACTGGGTTGAGGTCATTCAAACCAATACTGAAGTAGCTCAATTTTCTATCCCCTTTACTCCACTGGTGTGTCTGTTGGGAGCTATAGATGAGGAGATGTTCCCTAGAGGCATATACTACATGATCACAAGACTGCTATATCTAGCCGGGAAGTTGATAGCAAGATTATGGATATCGCATTCCTCGCCTAAAGCCCAATGGATACATTGCGTCAACAACACCCTCCTTAGAGAACAGCTTGCTTACCATCACCGCAATGCATTCAAAAGTTTGATCTTATATGGCAAAACTGGCTAATACCTCAGTAGCCCCAGTACAACTGGTTAGAGACAGATTGCTGCTGATGTAAGTCTAACAGGAAGTCTTGAGCATGAACTCCTAGGTTTAGGGCATAGTATGTTTGACACATATGAGCAAAAAGTAGAGCGAACTGTAAAGTTCGGGTCCTTACCGAACTTTGGGGTGTCCATGACCCGGACCCGAACCCGGACATTTGAAAAAAGTTTGGGTTCGGGTTCTGGGTTCGGGTATTTGATCCTGCCTGTTGAATAGCTGCAGGGCAGCCAATCAACAAGCGTTTCACTGGTTTGCCCTTCGAAGCCATCACACCCATGCCTACTAATGGCATGGCTGTGATTGGCCAGTGCATCACGTGACCCAGCCTATTTATAAGCTGGAGTCACTTAGTGCTGCATGTCACATGCTCTCTGGCTAGTGTAGGGAGAGGATGCTGCCGGCGCTGTGAGGGACAGATTGCAGATATAATAACATCTCATCCTGCATTACAGAATGATCTGATTGTGGACTAAGTAGAGATTACTACTACTACTGCTTTGAGGGACAGATTGTAGATCTCATCCTGCATCACAGAACGATCTGATTGTGGACTAGGTAGAGATTACTACTACTACTGCTTTTAGGGACAGATTGCAGATCTCATCCTGCATTACAGAACGATCTGCCTGGACTAGGTAGAGTCTACTGCTTAGAGGGACAGATTATTGTTCTAAAATCATCTCCTAGTTCTATAGGGTTAGGTTCCTGCTGTTGCTGTAAGGGACAGATTATTGTTCTAAAATCATCGCCTACTCCTATCGGGTCAGGTTCCTGCTGTTGCTCTAAGGGACAGATTATTGTTCTAAAATCATCGCCTACTCCTATAGGGTCAGGTTCCTGCTGTTGCTGTAAGGGACAGATTATTGTTCTAAAATCATCGCCTACTCCTATAGGGTCAATTTCCTGCTGTTGCTGTAAGGGACGGATTATTGTTCTAAAATCATTGCCTACTCCTATAGGGTCAGGTTCCTGCTGTTGCTGTAAGGGACAGATTATTGTTTTAAAATCATCGCCTACTCCTATATGGTCAGGTTGCTGTAAGGGACAGATTATTGTTCTATAATCATCTCCTAGTTCTAAAGGGAGAGGTTCCTGCTGGTCCTTAAGGGACAGATTATTGTGCTAAAATCATCGCCTACTCCTATAGGGTCAGGTTCCTGCTGGTGCTGTAAGGGACAGATTATTGTTTTATAATCATCTCCTAGTTCTAAAGGGAGAGGTTCCTGCTGGTCCTGTAAGGGACAGATTATTGTTCTAAAATCATCGCCTACTCCTATAGGGTCAGGTTCCTGCTGTTGCTGTAAGGGACAGATTATTGTTCTATAATCATCTCCTAGTTCTAAAGGGAGAGGTTCCTTCTGCTCCTGTAAGGGACAGATTATTGTTCTATAATCATATCCTAGTTCTATAGGGAGAGGTTCCTGCTGCTCCTGTAAGGGACAGATTATTGTTCTATAATCATCTCCTAGTTCTAAAGGGAGAGGTTCCTGCTGGTGCTGTAAGGGACAGATTATTGTTCTAAAATCATCTCCTAGTTCTATAGGGAGAGGTTCCTGCTGCTCCTGTAGAAGAAGAATTTATTATTCAATTTTTTTGCATTAATAAATACTTAAATAGTGCCACATAGTACATTTGCGGGCAGAATGAGGAGAACGTCAAATAAGGGACGTGGTCGTGGTGCTCTTGGTGCTGCTGGTGTTGGTGAAGCTCCTGTTGGAAGGAGAGGACGTGGTCGATCTGTGCCAGCTACACGCACAAGTGAAACACCTTCCTCAGGTAGCCGACAGAACCTTCAACGTTATATGGTAGGCCCAAATGCCGCTCAACGAATGGTGAGGCCAGAAGCAGTACAGTCGATAGTAGATTGGGTGGCTGACAATGCCTCCAGTTCCTTCACATTGTCTCCCTCCCGGTCCCTTGACGAAAGCTCAGAGTTGGCACCTGAACCCCATGGCCATCTGTCTTTCACCTCAGCCCCTTGTAAATTAGCCAAGCAGTCTGAGCCCCAAGTCATGCAACAGACTTTTATGCTTTTTGATCACTCTCCTGGTGTGCTTTCCGTGGGCCAGCCACATAGCCCTGCCCCAGACGTGGAAGACATTGAGTGCACTGATGCCCAACCACTTCTGTTGCAGGATGGGGACATGGAAACACCAGCGCGGCATGTCTCTGATGATGACGAAACACAGGTGCCAACTGCTGCAGCTTTCCTCAGTGTGCAGACTGATAAGGAGGGCAGTGGTGAAGGGTGGGTGGAAGATGATTATGATGAAGAGGATGATGAGGTCCTAGACCCCACATGGAATGAGGGTCATGCGAGTGACGTGTGCAGTTTGGAGGAAGAGGTGGTGGTCGCACAGAGGCACCAGCACAGCAAAAGAGGAAACAGGTTGCAAAAGCGGAGCGAGCGTCCCCTAGACAGTAGGCCTGCTACTACCAACCACACCAAGGGACCTAGCACACCAAAGGCAGCTCAAAGGCGTTCCCCCGTGTGGCAGTTCTTCAGACAATGTGGTGATGACAAGACAGAGTGGTTTGCACGCTGTGCAATGATAGCCTGAGCCGAGGCATAAATGTTCTAAACCTGACCACAACCTGCATGATCAGGCATCTAAATTCAAGGCACAAGTTGCATTGGAATAATTACCTCAAAATCCAAGAAAGGTCTCGGCCTCCTCCTGCTTCCTCTTCTGCTGCTGCCTCGGCCTCTTCTTCCACCTCTACAGTGACAGTGTCATCTGCCACATAGCAAACAGAGCATGTGACAGCAACGCCACCATGTCCGCCACCGTCCCCAAGTATTTCCACCATGGAAGCTTACAGCTCTCCATCTCCCAAACACCGGAGAGAAAGAGGAAGTTCCCCCCTACCCACCCACGATCCCTGACCCTGAATGCCAGCATTTTCAAATTCCTGGCCTTTGTAATGCTGTCATTCCATCTGGTGGACACAGACAGTTTTAAAAACCTGATGGCGGTGGCTGTCCCACAGTATGTGGTTCCCAGCCGCCACTACTATTCCAGGCGAGCCATCGCTTCCCTGCACAAACAAGTCGGGGACAAGATCAAGTGTGCACTGCGCAACGCCATCTGTGGCAAGGTCCACATAACCACTGATACATGGACCAGTAAGCACGGGCAGGGACGCTATATCTCGCTCAACTGCACACTGGGCAAATGTAGTGGAGGGTGGGCTTGAGGTGGCTAGCCATTTGGCGCATGTCCTTCAGCCACCGAGGATTGCAGGGCATTTCTCTTTGCCTCCTGTTGCCTCCTCCTCCTACTGCGCTTCCTCCTCCTCTACCACCTCCTCATCCGCTCAGCGTAACACCTTCACCACCAACTTCAGCACATCCAGGGGGAAACGACAGCAGGCTGTTTTAAAACTGATATGTTTGGGGATAAACCCCACACTGCGCAGGAGCCATGGATGGGCATTGAACAACAGACCGATGAGTGGTTGTTGCCACTGAGCCTCAAGCCCGGCCTGGTGGTGTGCGACAATGGGCGAAATCTCGTAGCGGCTCTGGGCCTAGCCAGTTTGAAGCACATCCCTTGCCTGGCGCATGTGCTGAATTTGGTGGTACAGAAATTTCTAAAAAGCTACCCGGATGTGTTAGAGCTGCTGCAGAAAGTGCGGGCCGTCTGTGCGCACTTTCGGTGTTCTCACCCTGCTGCTGCTCGCCTGTCTGCGCTGCAGCAGAACTTCGGCCTTCCCGCTCACCGCCTCCTATGCGACGTGCCCACAAGGTGGAACTCCACCTTGCACATGCTGGAGAGACTGTGTGAGCAGCAGCAGGCAATAGTGGAGTTTCAGCTGCAGCACGCTCGGGTCAGTCACTCTGCGGAACAGCACCACTTCACCACCAACGAGTGGGCCTCCGTGCGAGACCTGTGTACCGTATTGCGGTGTTTTGAGTACTCCACCAACATGGCCAGTGCCGATGATGCTGTTCTCAGCGTTACTATCCCACTTCTATGTCTCCTTGAAAAAACACTTCGGGCGATGATGGAAGAGGATGTGGCACAGGAGGATGAGGAGGAGGAAGAGGGGTAATTTCCACGGTTATCAGGCCAGTCATTCACAAGTGTCTTGGAGGGTGGGTTCCTGCACCAGCATAGGCCAGGTAAAAAATATTCAACCCAGGGCACAGTTCTGGAGGATGAGGAGGACGAGGAAGATCATGAGGAGGAGGAGGAGGAACCGCAGCAGGGTGGAACCCAACGCAGCTCGTGGGCATCACTGGAGCGTGGCTGGGGGGATACGGAGGACACAGATGATACAGCTCCCACAGAGGACAGCTTGTCTTTGCCTCTGGGCAGCCTGGCACACATGGCCGACTACATGCTGCAGTGCCTGTGCAACGACAGCCAAGTTGCCCACATTGTACCTTGTGCCGATTACTGGGTGGCCACCCTGCTGGATCCCCGTTACAAGGACAACGTACCGTCCTTAATTCCCTCACTGGAGCGTGAGAGGAAGATGCGCGATTACAAGCGCACACTGGTAGACGCGCTGCTGAGGGCATTCCCAAATGACACCGGGGGCTCAGTGGAAGCACAAGGCGAAGGCGGAGGAGGAGGAAGAGGCCGCCAATGCAGCTGTGGCACCGCCAGCAACTCAGAAGGCAGGGTTAGCATGGCCGAAATGTGGCAAAGCTTTGTCAGCAGCCCGCCACAACAAACAGCACCACCAGCTGATAGGCAAGGTCTTAGCAGGAGGCAGCATTTCAGCAACATGGTGGAACAGTATGTGTGCATACGCCTACACGTACTGACTGATGGGTCTGCCCCATTCAACTTCTAGGTCTCCAAATTGGGCACCTGAGCTTGCCCTTTATGCCTTGGAGGTGATGGCCTGCCCTGCAGCTAGTGTATTGTCTGAACATGTGTTTAGCACAGCAGGGGGCGTTATCACAGTCAAGCGCAGCCACCTGTCCACAGCCAACGTGGACAAGCTAACATTTATTAAAATGAACCAGGCATGGATCCCACAAGACTTGTCTGTACCTTGTGCAGAATAGACATTTAGACCAGCCTCACACAGCCATTGGTATACTTGTTTTTTTTTAATATGCCTCAATATTTTGAGGGCTACCCCAATTAGAAAAAAAAACAAAAACAAACAACAAAAAGTGTTGGCTACCTCCTCCTCCTCCACCACCGCCACTTCCACCTACACTGCCACGGTCACGGCCTAGTCAACCTCTAGGCTCCTACTCCACATCCACCCCCCCTTTCCATTTTTATTTTTTTTATTTGATTTTAAGTTATTTTCCCTATCCCCATTTTTTTGTAGGGCTCTTGTCCTACTCTTACCCCCATTTTACTTCCTTTTGCAGCCCTCTAGCACTTGCCAGGACTTTTTTACAACCATTTTTGTGCCGAAAAGTTCAGGTCCCCATTGACTTCAATGGGGTTCGGGGTCCGGGGTCAAGTTCGGGTCAAGTTCAGTACCGAACCCAAACTTTTTCGTGAAGTTCGGCCGGACCCACCGAACCCGAACATCCAGGTGTTCGCTCAACTCTAGCAAAAAGGATTTAGGTACCCTAGTAAACTAAACCTAGGTAGTCTACAAGGTTTATCCACCTTATAATACTTTATGGAAATCCCAGGGAAGGGGGGGGGAAAGGAGGGAACAAGCACAGATTGGAAGTCATGTATTATTTTCTTTTATCTTTTCTCATTCATTAAATGCTGCCATTCTTGAGATGTATTACAATGACTATACCCATTTGATGCATATTACTTTACTATTCTGGACAAATCAATTGTAATGCTGTACACTCTACTATGGATAATGTAATAAGTGCATGTGCATTCTTGTTTGACGGCAATAAAATGTTGTTTTGATTTAAAAAAAAAAAAAAAAAAAAAAGATGAGTACAGCTGCCCCTTTTATAGTGGACAAACCACTCAAAGTAGATAAAACAGGCTAAAGAAACAGGGTATGGCGCTAACTCATATAATAATTGTGTAACAACATAGTCATAAAAAATTACTTATAAATCAACCCATCAAAAATTCCATAAAGTGTTTTGATGATCCAAAAAAACAACAAATGTCTTCACAGAAAAGTCCATACACAGAGAAGTAAAAATCAAAATAAATCCTTCAAATAGTGCTCCACCATATACTCGTGTGTGGGGAATGCAAACTCACCAGAACCATAAATCAAATACGCTTTGTATCGATATTTGATGTTTCCAGCCAGCAGTGTATAAATGAAAGCGATATCTCTGAACACCAGAATGTCTCCTTAGCAGTATCAGACATATACACTCGCATATTAAGAATCATCCTGCAATGTGTTTATTAAACTTGATCACCACAAGTAAAAAGGTACACTCACATTTTATAGTGCTGTAAGTCAGCACTAACATGTACAGCTTTTGAGTATGCCCGCCGTCTCCACACAGCGTAGCGTGCGTTCCAACACACAGGGGATCAGAAACCAAGGAACCCAGAAGTGACGTCAATAAGGGGTGCATGCGCAGCCTCTATGCATTTTGTGTCTTTTTTTAAAAAAAATCTTTTGTGACGACCGACCTTTGTAGTTTATAGCTATGTTTCGCATAAACTAAATACCAAGACCACTCAAACGTAAGGGGTGTGTGCTCATATACCACCTC
>BLSH010016273.1:28479-46265 GCA_018402905.1 Glandirana rugosa | reverse complement strand
GGTGGAACGAATTTCGTGTGTTCACATGAAACGCGTTCTAGATATCTCATAAGGCGGTTTCTGCATTACAGAAAGTACCAAGTTCAGATCCCACGGCACCAGGGGCGACCATACCTGAGGAGCCACATGATGTACACCCAGTATAAATGTAATGATCAAAGAATGCGTCGCTAAAGGACGCTGAAACAGAATCGCCAGAGCGGAAATCTGGCCCTTGAGGGTGCTCAAAGCCAACTTTTGGTCCAGGCCTTGTTGAAGAAAGGCCAGCACCCGAGAAACTGCATAAGAACAGGGGTTCCAACCCCCCGCCTCGCACCAGGCAATATAGGCCTTCCAGGTGCGATGATAGATCTTGCGCAAAGTACACTTGTGTGCTTTAAGCAAGGTGGGGATCACTGACTCAGAGACTCCCCTGTCCCTCAGTACCTGGGACTCAATAGCCATGCCGTCAAAGCCAGCGAGAGTAAAGCAGGGTGCAAGATGGGGCCCTACGACAGATCTTCGCGAAGCGGGAGTCGCCAGGGAACATCTGTTACCATCCTCACCACGTTGGCGTACCAAGGGCGCCGAGGCCAATCTGGAGCCACCAGGATTGTCGGGATTCCCTCCACTTCTATCCTGCGCAGCAACTGTGGTAGAAGCTTGAGAGGGGGAAAGGCGTATAGAAGCCTGTACAGGGACCATGGGGCCACCAGGGCATCCGTGGCTGCCGCCAACGGGTCCCTTGACCTGCACACAAAGGTCTTCACCTTGTTATTGAATCTGGACGCCAGGAGATCCACATCTGGTGTGCCCCACTTTTCGCAAATCTGGCAACACACCTCTGGATGCAGGGACCATTCTCCCTGGTCCAGCGTTTGGTGACTGAGGAAGTCTGCCTTCCAATTTTCTACTCCCGGAATGTAGATGGCGAAGATTGCTGGCACGTGCAGCTCTGCCCACCTTAGAATGCGGGCTGCCTCTGCTGCCGAGCTTCTTGTTCCACCTTGATGGTTCACGTACGCCACAGCCGTGACGTTGTCCGACTGAACCCGAACCGGGAGGCCGCGCAGCCTCGCCGACCAGCGGGAGAGACAGAGCTTGATCGCCCTCAGCTCCAACACATTGATCGGAAGTCGAGACTCCTGAACCGGCCAACGGCCCTGAGCCGACAGGTTTCCCAGGACTCCTCCCCAGCCCGAGAGGCTGGCATCCGTCGTGACTATCGACCATTTTAGGGGAAGAAAAGACTTCCCCAGGGTCATTGCCGGGGCCCGAAGCCACCAAGTCAATGACCCCCTGGTCTGATGATCCAGCCAGATCAGACGATCCAGAGACGAAGGAGACCTGTCCCATTGCAGTAGTATCGCTCGCTGCAGGAGCCTGGTGTGACTCTGGGCGTACGGTATCGCCTCGAAGGTCGAGACAATGTGACCCAACACCCGCATGCAAAAATGTAAGGAGGACTACCGTCGTGACAGCAGGGATCGCACTGCTGCTTGCAGCGTCAGCAACTTGTCTGGAGGTAGAAATACCTTCGCCTGCACCGTGTACAATGTCAGACCCAGATATTCGAGGCAACAGGACGGGGTCAATGTCGACTTCTGTAGGTTGATTAGTCAACCGAAGTCCCTCAGTGAAATCAGGGTGACAGTAACATGAGCCTGAGCCGACTCCGCTCGCAGGAGAAGATCGTCCAGGTAGGCTACCACAGCAATGCCCCCCTGTCGCAGCAGAGCGAGCACCGGGGCCAGCAACTTGGTGAATACCCGTGGAGCCGAGGCCAGGCCAAAGGGGAGAGCCACAAAGTGGTAATGAAGGTCCCCTACAGCAAAGCACAGGAAGCACTGGTGCCTGACACAATGGGAAAGTGCAGATATGCGTCCTTGATGTCCTGGGAACGTTTTTGCCCAGAGGGCTGAGGCCTCCGTTTGCGGCGCTGGTCACGCCGCTTGGGTTCCGGAAAAAACGTACTCTTCCCCCCGGTGAAATCCTTAATGATTTCATCCAATTGGGGCCCAAAGAGCCTACCACCTCGAAAAGGAAGATCCGTGAGGCCCTTCTTGGACGTGTGGTCACCCGACCAGCGTCGCAGCCACAGCAGGCGCCTAATAATGATTGCAAAAACCGACATTTTTGACAACATCGGTACCAAGTCCAGAGCTGTGTCACAAAAATAATGAAGCCCTTGCACCAGGTGGTCTGCTCGCTGCACGGATTCAGGCGAATCTACGCCGCCCCGAGCCTCACTCCACTCCATCGCACACTCCCTGAGCGACTGAGCTACAATGACTGACGCCAAGGCCGGTCGCATGGCTGCCCCCGCCACCAGAAAGAGTGCCTTGGACACTGCTTCCGTCCGCCTGTAGGCTGGATCCCTAAAAGAGGGGGACCCCTCCAAGGGAATGGTCGTTGCCTTGTTCAGGCGGGCCACTGGCGGGTCCACCGCGGGGGAGACCCACTTCTGTAACAGGCTGTCCTCAAAGGGATAGCGCACAGAAAAACGTTTAGGCAGGGTAAAGGAATTTAGCGGACATTGCCATTCCTTATACACATACTGGTCAAAATACTGGAGGTAGGGAAACACTTTAGGAGCACGAGAGGGCTTCTTGGACCCAAACGTATAGGCCAACGCCTGTGACTCTCCAGCCTGATCCATGTGCAGTGAATTGCGGACGGCCGCGACCAGGGCGCCCACCAGTGCCCTTTCGCGTGCCACCGATGCCCCCTGGTCCTCCTCCCCATCAGAAGGCTCCAGCTCTCCATCTCACGTGACCCCAGAGCCCCCTTCCCGTTCCGAGTCCTCCTCAGAGGATTGCGAGGGAGGGGGGCGCTTTTTGGGGCCCCCCCTACACCGGTCTGATTCCCTCCGGTAGAAAAACTCCTCCAAGGTGGAGGTTAACTGACCTAGGGGAACCAGAGGTCCCAGCGCGGCCTGTGCTTCCGCGGAACTCTCCGGAGAAGCAACTGTTGGTTAAGCCGCCATTGCGCCACCGTCAGGACACTTGTGAGGCCTACCAGCCATCATCCCAACAATGCCAACCCCTACAGAGCCTCAGGACTGCCCAGTAGGACCCAGCACTGCTGCTCCTGCACCCCAGGGAGAAAAACCAGCAATACTTGCGATACCCTGTGCCACTGTGCTAAAAGAGGCCGCCACTGTCTGCCAATGCCACCGCTTGCTGTGCTGCTGCGTTCCCGGGGGAAGGAATGGTGCCAAAAGCACATGTAAAGTCCCATACAGGGAGACCAACCAAAAATGGCCGCCAGAGACACTAGAGCCCAAAACACCTCCAAAATGGGCGCGGGCATGGCAAAATGGCGGCGGCTGTGACTCCTGGAAAATGGTGGCCGACGCCGCCAAAATGGCGGCAGAACCGCATGGTAAACGAGCGTCAGTGCGAGCGGCCGAGCGGGCAGGACATCAGGCGGGCGTGGGGGGGGGAGAGAAGGTTAGGGACCAGTACCTGAACCCCCCCCCACCGGAACGGGCACCAATATTTGCCCCCCTCAGCCACCAGGGGGGAGGGTGGTGTCAGTCACCCATCCAGATGGGCATAGCGGGTAGCCACCCAGTGCAGACCTTCCTCCCCCCAGGTGGGGAGGGATGCTGCCGGCCAAGCGACCCCTGGAGCAGGCCACAGCCCAGACGCTGGGTATGCAGGTGGGGTGTTTAACCCACCAGCTGCCCGCACGGAACGGGCAGAATGCGGCAGACCCCGCCATAGCTAAGGGTGGCTCGCATCCGTCGGCCGTGCTGTGGACGCGTGGTCTCCAGCCGGCTACTTGATTGCAGTCTTCATCAGAAGGCTTGCGCAAAAAGAAAAGAAAAAGACAAAATATTCATGGGGAACCGCAGTTCCCAGCAGGGAACCAGGTCTAACTCCTTGCACTAGGCAGAAGAAAACTGATATGCTATGCAGGGCTGAGGGGTTATGTGCTGAGTGAGGATGGCCCCTGGGAGGGGCCAGCTTTGCTTTCTGAACTTTCGTTCTGCCTACTTTACTCCTAGTAAAAAGTACATAACCCACATATCATGAATAGAGGCTGCGTCTGTCAATGAACGTAAGAGAAAGGGGGGATTGAAAGGAATGAAAATAAAAGTCAAATTTAAATATACATGTATGATCAGCTACGGTGGGAGAGAGGACAAACCAACTATCTGGAGGAGGTATGTGAGAAGCTGTGTGAGAAGCTAGACTGGTCTCAGCGATGTTTCAGAGGCTCCGCCCCCTTCTTCAAGCCGACCAGTCTACCGGGCAGACCCGGAAAAAGACCATGAGAAGAGGCAGACGAGGTGGGAAGCATAAACAAGAGGTATTACGTAAAGGTGACGTCAATACCATCAAAATCTTCATCCTCCCCACCCATAATCGAACCCCTGCTGAGTCATCTGTGTTAAAGAGAGGACTCAATTTTGCCCCTAGCAACCCTCCAAATCCCTTTGTCATTTTCTGGGATTTTAACAACTATATCTGGAAACTTACCCTAAAACGTTTTTTCTATATGAAAGAACTCTCTGCTAATTTAGTTCCTCCCGCCACAGCCCCTAAGCCCATTCCAAATGGTACCACAGATTTTAGTCAGGATGATGAACAAAGAGCTTTAGCTATCTTGCAGGAGTTATATCATGATCAGTCAGATGAAAATTTTGACATTCAGATCTTTTCCCCCACAGTCCCCATCGAACATACAGATCTCAAACCTCCTTCCACCTTTTACCCCACACACGCCAAAGGTCCATTCATTGATACCTTTTACCATGCCACTTTTACAGATCTCCATGCCCTCTGTGCCACTGCATATAAGAAACTTTACAAACATCATAACATGACTCCCCAGAGAACGGCTCTTACCTCTCTCAGTCAAAATCAGGATATCGTCATAGAGAAGGCTGATAAAGGGGGAGGCTTCATTATACAAAATCGAGCTGACTACTTAAAAGAATCCTCTCGATTATTAAAGGATCTGGACACATACTTTAAACTTCCTCGGGATCCCCTTGAATCATATAAACTGGAACTGAAGCAACTAGTGGACCAGGCCTTCCGAAATAAAATAATCACCAAACATGAGTACTCCTTTTTATATAGGGAGATGTATAAACACCCCTCTTTTCAGCATCTACCTAAGATTCACAAGGACCTCAATAATCCCCCTGGCCGCCCCATTATAGCCGCCATTGACAGCTTAACTACTGGTTTATCTCAATACAATTATGTTTTTCTACAACCCATTGTACAAGCCCTACCCTTCTATGTACGTGATTCTTCCCACCTTATTGATACCCTCTCCAAGTACACATGGGAGGATTCGTATACCTGGCTGTCACTTTATGTGACGTCATTGTATACTTCCATACCACATGACATTGGTCTCACCGCATTGAATTTCTTCTTATCTAGAGGACATCATTTACACCCTACCCAGGCCCAGTTTCTATTTGACAGTACAAAATACTGTCTAGAACATAACTATTTCAAACATCTTGATGCCTTCTTCCTCCAGGTTTGTGGCACTGCCATGGGTGCCTCCTTTGCCCCATGTTATGCCAACTTAACCATGGGCTGGTGGGAGGAACTATACATCTGGAAGAACAATCCCTTTTCTGTCCAAATTGTTTTTTTCGGAAGGTACATTGATGACATTGTCATCATACAGCATGGACCCCCGTCATCAGTATCCCCCTTTGTGGATTTTTGTAATTCCAACGACATGAGAATTTCCTTCACCCTTGTCGTTGATCCCACCTCCCTGGTGTTTTTGGATCTAGTGCTCTTCCATTCTGAGGGCAAGATAGCATCCAAAATTCACTTTAAAGCCACATCCGGCAACTCTTACTTACACTCTGCTAGTTGCCATCATCCCAAATGGAAGCAAAACATCCCCAAAGGTCAGTTTTGCAGGCTACAGAGAAACTGTACCTTTGACTCTGACTACCGTGCGCAAGGGAAGGTGTTGACAAGTTTCTGGATAAGGGATATGATCCGGATTCTGTCTGCAGCACCTTATTAGCGTGCGAGTCCTCTGATGGGCCCAATCCAGCTCCACATCTCCCACTTGTCCCTCCAGGTGGTGATGTTAAATTCATCACCCAATATCATTTTGCCCACAAGGTGATGGAAAAGATTGTCAGGTGCCATTGGGGCATACTCCAACTGGACCCCAAATTGGCACCTGTATTAACTGACCGACCTAGGATAATTTATCGCAAGGCCAAGAGTGTTAAAAACATTTTAGCTCCCAGTAAAATCCCCTCCCATTGCATGACTTCATCCCATCCTATGGCCACGTTTTGCAATACGATTGGGATGTATCAGTGTAAATAAAGTCAGGTGTAAAATGTGCCCCTTTGTTACCCACCGTCAAACCTCCTTTCAGGATAGTTCAGGCAAGGTTTTCCATCTAAAACAATTTTACACCTGCTCCACTGAGTTTGTTGTATATTGTTTGGCCTGTCCCTGTGGTCTCTTCTACATGGGCCGTACCATCCGTGCGGTTCGGGCACTTTTTGGAGACCACAGGAGACTTATCACAAGGGGCTCTGTGGATCACAGTGTCCATATACATTTTCTGTTACAACACAAATGGTCCACACATGGCCTACGCCTTTGGATCTTGGAATCCATTCCCCCTTGCGACACTCTGGCAGAGCATTTCCAGAGGCTTTGTCGCAGGGAAACCTTCTGGATCTTTACTTTGGGTACTTTATCTCCTGGAGGGCTCAATGAAGAGCTTGAGGTTAATACTATCCTTAATTAGCTATCCTCAATAGTGCCATAGGCACACCACGCTTGTGCACATGTATGTATGCACATGGGTATCTATATATGTGTGTGTGTGTGTGTGTGTGTGTATATATATATATATATATATACAGTATGTGTATATATATATGTATATAGGTGGGTGTGTAGTGATATAACTAAAAGTGTGTTGGGCAATGTATGTCTCTTTGCTGATGATACAAAGGTGTGTAATAGGGTTGATATTCCTGGAGGTGACTAACATGGAACATGATTTGGTATTGCTGGAAGATTGGTCAAAGCAGTGGAGACTGCAGTTAAATTTTTCTAAACGTAAAATAATGCATCTAGGGAAAAATAATCCCCTTAGAGAGTACAGCATTGGGGGTACAGTGTTAGCCAGCACTACAGAAGAAAAAGATTTGGGGGTGCTTATTTCAGATGATTGCAAAATGAGCAAACAGTGCGACCAGGCAGTGGGAAAAGCAAATAGAATTCTGGGATGTATCAGTAGAGGGATCACCAGAAGGAGGAAGGAGGTTCTGATTCCTCTATATAGATCTTTAGTGAGACCTCACTTAGAATACTGTGTACAGTTCTGGAGACCACATTTACAAAAAGATATTGATAAGATAGAACGAGTTCAGACGGGTAACAAAAACGGTGAAAGGTCTGGGGGATAAAACATATCAAGAGCGACTTCAGGAACTTAATATGTACAGTCTGGCGGAATGAAGGGAGAGTGGAGACATGATTGAAACCTTTAAATACATCAAGGGGGTGAATAAGGTTCAGGAGGGCAGTCTTTTCAATATGAAACCAAAATCAAGAACACGGGGACCTCAAACTAACTGGAGGGAAGTTCAAAACTAATCTTAGAAAGTATTATTTTACTGAAAGGGTGGTTGATGATTGGGAAAAACTACCAACAGAGGTTGTGAGACAGTCAACAGTAAATGGCTTCAAACATGCTTGGGATAAACATAAATCTATAGTCAGACAACAAGGTTAATGTAAAAAAAAAATTAAATAAAAAAAAAATAAATAAAACTAAATAAAAATAAAAAGGGGCAGACTACTGCTACGAGACTACTACTCGATGGACTACTCAGTCTTTTTCTGCCGTCACTTTTCTATGTTTCTATGTATAGGTTTGTATGTATGCACATCATTTTCACACAATTTTCATATAATTTCCATACTTTTTATATGCATATTACGTTATTGTATAATTTGTATTGTCATCACAGTCTCTGGGCAGCTTGGAGGACCATTCAATTTGTCCCGTCCCCCCCCCTTTATTATTGTGCGCATATGCAGATACATTTTTTTTTCTTTTTTGTGCATGCGCACCTACAAGCGCGTGCATGCATTTTGAAGTGTGTGTTTTTTCTATGCTTTTTTTAATGCATTTTTTCTATGCACGTGCACACATGTTTGTCTGCCTCTTGTCAGCATAGGTATACACGCGCCCAAAATATACACACACACACATATATAATAATTTTTGGCTTCCCTTTCATTTATCATCATTTATTATCATTATCCAACCATTGTGGTTTTCATTTTCCCATTATTATAATAATTTATTACCATATCAACATTTATGCATTGCATGTACATGTAGTATATATGTGTATACATATGCTTCTATTTTCCACTTCCTACTTATACATGTATATTTAATTTTGATTTTAATTCTCATTCCTTTCAATCCCCCCTACCCATCTATCCCACGCTCGTTTATCTTTATAATATAGTAACTTCCTGTGGTTCCACGGGAAGCTCTCTTCCCTCCCTTCCCCTTTGGCCCATAATCAGCTGTTTTCATTTCTCTCTTTATTTCTCCCATTATAAAAAGCCTTCTCATCTTCAGCTAGACTGGTCGGCCTGAAAGGGAAGGAGCCTCTGAAACGTTGCGGAGACCAGTCTAGCTTCTCACACAGCTTTTCACAGACCTCCTCCAGATGGTTGGTCTGTCCTCTCTCTCCCACCGTAGCTCATCATACATGTATATTTAATTTTGATTTTAATTCTCATTCCTTTCAATCCCCCCTTTCCCATCAATCCCACACTTGTTTATTTTTATAATATAGTAACTTCCTGTGGTTCCACGGGAACCTCCCTTCCCTGCCTCCCCCTTTGGCCCATAATCAGCTTTTTTCATTTCTCCCTTTATTTCTCCTATTATAAAAAGCCTTCTCATCTTCAACTAGACTGGTCGGCCTGAAGGGGAAGGAGCCCCTGAAACGTCGTGGAGACCAGTCTAGCTTCTCACACAGCTTCTCACAGACCTCCTGCAGATAGTTGGTTTGTCCTCCCTCTCCCACAGTAGCTGATCATGTGACTTCGCTCTTGTGATGGTCGGTTACCCGGAAGTCACGGCTGGTCAGCATACCGCCGTGGGACATCCCAGTACCAGTCCTCCTACCACCAGGATTTTCCCATCAGCTGGCTGTTTCTCCCTGTGGGACGGTTACATACTGCTTCTGGGTCTCTCACCATCCACCCAACCCCATGGGGTCCTCCATGTCTGTTTTAATCTTTCACTGACCTGGCGCCCTTCTTCCTTTTTACATGTTCTGGACCTACCTTAAGGAGCTGCCGGCCAGAGATGATTCTACTCACAACATTTGGATTGCCCCCCCTCTATGGATTGCCTTTTCTGCTCACCTCAGGAACTATAAGTTCCCATTGGACTTAATTGACTCTTTAGCCTCATCCCTTTATGCTGTCATCCCCTCACCCTGCATCCTACTCACATGTTGCTATTGATGCTCAATTGTTTTACAGTTTTAGTATTAATGTTTTATCTATTTTATTTTAATCTTCTCATTGTGCAATATTCCTAAATTACTGAGTGTGCTGGCTCACTGATTAATTAACTGGTTTTTGATTGGATAATATCAGATGAACTGTCACAATCGGCTCTCGAAAGCCATGTACTAATGATCAGATTATCGTACGATCACTTTGAAAGTGGTATTTTTTGTCCACTTTTCGGATCGTGTGTACAGATCCGTACAAGGCTCTGTAACATTGTGCACCGGTCCTGCTCAATTAATATAAGGGCACGAACATAGGAAAAACAGGAACACATAATAAAAACACATTAACCCTTCTGTAGGCACCTACCTACACTTGCCTGCCCCCCCAGGGGTTGAGCCATCATTGGCTCAAGTTAAGACAAAACTTACAGAAAAATCACAGATGCACACTATAATACTGATGGAGTGCAAAAATATGAACACATTTTTTCTTTTCAAACCTTACCTTTAAGATCACAGCAGCAAAACGGTATTATAACAAATAATACGTTTAAAGCGGTTGTATGCTCTTATAAAAAATCCGAACTAATAGCATTCTCTAATTCCATGTTATATTGTAATACAGACCGCAAGATTGATATGATAATTGAAATTGTTCTTACTGTAAAAAAATGAAATTTTTGGTCCGCTCCTGCCTTGTAATCGCCGGAAACATTGCATGTGTGTGCTTCCTGTATAGGATATATTTCCGCCCTGACTTCCTTTAGCTTGCCGTAATCCCGCACATGCGCATTAGGATCTGCATTGCAGCCTCTTCTTCGTTTCCGGTTACTATGGACACGAACGATCCTCCTGTCAGGGGCCGGTGTGACCAGAAATGTGTGGACTGCAACAGACCACACGAAACGCAGGTAATGTGAATAATAGTTAATTATTTAAAAGATAAGTAAATAACAAAGATAACGCACCTCCAATGCAGTGAATAGTGTAACCCAACCAGTGAACAACAACCATTGAACACAAACCAAAGACAGGCTAAATACAATATTTACAGAGCATGGGATATCCAAATCATAATCGTACCAGAGCTAGAGTCATACATGGGCGATCAAGCAAAAGGGAGCTGCGAACAAGGCAGGACAAGGGATCAGGCTTCAGGATCAGGGTCAGAGTCCAGGAACGAGAGACAGGAGACAGGCTTCAGGAACACAGGATCGCAGATCAGGGGCACAAGAGAATATCAAGGCAAAATATAACAGCATTCCCAAGGTTTAAATACACTTCCTGCAACCAGTCTCAGGTGATGCCTGATTGAAGGGGATGATGTCAGGTCCTTATTGCCGAAAGACACCCGCTGGTGAACACCGGAACTGCAGCCGGTAGGTCTGGGAGAAAACAGTGCCACCAGCAGGTGAGAACATTTGCTGACATTACCTCCCCTCGAAGGAGCGACCTCCGGACATTCTAACTGTCCATAGCTGAGAAAAAAAAAGTCCACAAGAAAAAGTCTCAAAGCCCAAGTGGTGCCGGGTTTCAAACCAGTGGCCCTGCTGCTGGGATCCAGAAAGAAGCCAGGTATTCCACCGCCTGGGTCTGGTAACAGGTTAGGCACCCCAACGCTGGGGTACCATGGGTCATTCGCAAACTTAGCCCTGGGGTCATGTGACAATACCAAACCACTGACATTGGAATGTCTAGTTACAATTATGTAGCTTGCCTGATCTCCAGGACTTGTTCCACACTTCAACAGCCATCTAGGTATCCCCAAGGTACTGGTTACCTGACACGTATCCCCTAATGCACCTGGTGTCGTGGCAACCGCATCCGGGTCGTGGCAAGACACAAAATGGTGGACTACCATTTCCCTGGAGCTCACCACTACCAAGGCTGTGAAGGTAAACATGGCTACCAATTGCAAAGGGTATGTCCAGACCACCAGGCTTTGGCGCCATCGGAGAAAAGTAGGAGGGACCCAATCGAGGCAGCTGAGAAAAGAACCTTAGGCACATCAGTTTGGGCAGAGGCACATCCAGCTGGGCAGCGGGCAGAGGTACATCCGGCTGGGCAGTGGGCAGAGGCACATCCGGCTGGACAGCGGGCAGAGGCACATCAGGCTGGGCAGCGGGCAGAGGCACATCAGGCTGGGCAGCGGGCAGAGGCACATCAGGCTGGGCAGCGGGCAGAGGCACATCAGGCTGGGCAGCGGGCAGAGGCACATCAGGATGGGCAGCGGGCAGAGGCACATCAGGCTGGGCAGCGGGCAGAGGCACATCAAGCTGGGCAGCGGGCAGAGGCACATCAGGCTGGGCAGCAGGCAGAGGCATGTCAGGCTTGGCAGCAGGCAGAGGCACATCAGGATGGACAAAAGGCACCATATCATCAGACTGGACAGTGGGCACCGGATCATCAGACTGGACAGCAGGCACCAGATCATAAGGTTGGACAGAGGGCAGCAGAGCATCAGGTTGGACAGCGGGCACCGGAACATCAAGCTGGACAGCGGGCACTGGATCATCAGACTGGACAGCGGGCACTGGATCATTAGACTGGGCAGGGGGCATTGGAACATCAGGCTGGATGGCGGGCACCGGAGCAGACTGGACAGCGCACCAGATCATCAGACTGGGCCGCGGGCACTGGAATATCAAGCTGGACAGCGGGCACTGGAACATCAGGTAGGACAGTGGGCACCGGATCATCAGGCTGGACAGCAGGCACCAGAACAGCAGTCTCGACAGCGGGCACTGTAACAGCAGGCTCAACAGCGGGCACCAAAACAGTAGAAAGCACAACAGCAGGCTGGGAATCAAGAACCGGATCATCAGGCTGAGCCACGAGCACCGGATCATCAGGCTGGACAGCGGGCACAGGATCAGCAGGCTGGACAGCGGGGACCATAACAGCAGGCTGGGCATCAGGAACCGGCTCATCATTCTGGGCAGCGTGCACTGGATCAGCAGGCTGGACAGCAGGCACAGGATCAGCAGGCTGAGCAGAGGGCACTGGATCAGCAGGTTGAGCAGAGGGCACAGGATCAGCAGGTTGAGCAGAGGGAACAGGATCAGCAAATTGAGCAGAGGGCACAGAATGAGCAGGTTAAGCAGAGGGCACAGGATCAACAGGCTGGGCAGCGGGCACTGGATCAGCAGGCTGGGCAGCTGGCACAGAATCAGCAGGCTGGACAGTGGGCACAGGATCAGCAGACTGGACAACGGGCACAGGATCAGCAGACTGGACAGTGGGCACAGGATCAGCAGACTGGACAGTGGGCACAGGATCAGCAGACTGGACAGTGGGCACAGGATCAGCAGGTTGAGCAGAGGGCACTGGATCAGCAGGCTGGACAGTGGGCACAGGTTTAGCACAGGTTTAATACTGCAATCAATATTACATTACAAGTAATAGACAGGATTAGAAAAATCAACCTATTCCACTTACGCTTTATTTGGTGGAAGGGTGCATTAGCCATCCCAGGAGCTTTCAGATAAAAAATAGCTTGATAGAAGGACTCCTGCAGAGGATCCTGAGCTGGAGGATCCCTTGGTGACAGGCACACATCCATAGCAGCAGGTGGTGTAGAGTTAACCGGCTGAGGTGCAGCATCAGCCAACAAGTTCAAAGCTTTTGGTGCAGGCAGAGGTGAAGTGTTATGGATTTGTGTGATACCGTCTATCAATTGCTCACTGTATGTACACAATTTGGATTTGTATGTGTGATTATGAAATTTTATCTGAACTTATTTTCAACCTCTCAATGCATTGGCATTCCCACAGTCATATTTCACATTTGGAAGTGACAATGGCTGTCATGCATACTTTAAATGGATAAGCACCTATCTTGTGAAGCTGTGGGGCTATTTCTGTTATATGAACATTTTGTGAAAAAACAGCTGCAAGGCGGACTCATTATTCTAGGAGGGCACACTATAATGTCCTAGAATCGCGCCCCCCCCCGGAGCACACCTGGGAATATCTGGGGGACCCGACACATCATGGATCAGGGTAAACGGCCGCTGACAACATTTACAACATCATCGCTCTATCAAATGACAGAGCGATCAGATGTAATCAAGCCGATGCATGTCCGGTTTATGTCTCCGCTCTCCTTACCGATCGGTACAGTGTGAGAGGAGAGGGGAGAGATCGGGTGCAGTAGCACTGTGGGCAGGATCTGTAGTGCCCACAGCACTCGTCTGTTCCAGTCTGTAGTCATCTATCCATCAATGCTCAGCCATCCATTCCCATCCATGCTCAGTCATCCCCATCTGTGCTCAGTCATCTACATCCATGCTCAGCAATCCCATCCGTGTGTTTTTGTTTGTAGCATGACAAAATGTGGAAAATTTCAAGGGGTATGAATATTTTTCAAGGCACTATCCATATATTTTTGGTTGTAGCATGACAAAATGTGGAAAATTTTAAGGGGTATGAATACTTTTTTAAGGCACTGTACACACATATATATATATATATATATACATACATATACACACACACACACACACACTTTTTTCTTTTCCTAAAAGTGATCACATGACCTCTGTTCTCAGCTGCACAAGGGGCTTGGAGAGGTAGGGGTGGAAACTGCAGGGGGCCATGTCAGCAGGAGGCAGAGTAACAGCAGTACAGTGATCTTCCTAGAGGTTAGCTGTGCAGCGGGGGCATGTTAGCGTAAGTCTTGGCCATTGGAGGATAGACAGGCTGTGCTCCCAGCATAGTCAGACAACTGGCCACACTAGGATAGATGTGTTTCCCATGCCTAACATCAAAATTCAAAGGAAGCAATTCAAAAGAGAACAGGATACTTTTTTAAATAATACAATTTTATTAATTTTCAAGTATACAAGTACAGACCTGGAAGAAGAAAAGACCTCATCAAGGCGTTTCCAATGAAAATATAAATACAAAGATCAGATGTCAAATTCATTCTATGGCGGAGTGGGGCTATGAAAACAAAAGATTACACAGAGAGAAAGAATTGTAGGTATACTGAAAAGCAAAAAAAGGGGGAGAAGGTATAGTTACCCCAAAATGGGGAACCTAGAAAGGAGAAGTTACCCACCGACACAAACGAAAGGACTCATTCTTCCCACTGACACCAACAGTGGGGCAGAATACCTTCCATTGAGACCAAGGATGGGGCTCTATTCCTCCAACTCATGCCAGAAACAGGGCACTATTCTTACCACTGAGACTAGTGATGGGAATTGTTTACTCTCATTGGATGCCAGGACATTTTCTACTCCCACTGGCCCTAGCCTGCCCCCCCCCAAGTCTGAAAGACAATGAACTGGCCCTTTGTTTTGAACGTTTGGAGACCCTGCTCTATATCTTACTGGTGAATTTCAGTTTATGTCACAAAATATCTTTGATAATAATTGTCTCTTAACTTACCTTCCATCATAACCTGCAGAGGGATTCTACTCATTGGGTTTGCGGATATTTGCAATGTAGTAGCTTTATCTGGGATGGTGACAGTCTCTGATAAAATTTGCTGGGTTGCCTCCTGAAAATTAGCGATTTCCACAGAATGTTCTACATGTATATTGCCTACAACTGTTTCTGCATCCAGATGACTGTCCTCTGTTACATTGTCATAAAAATCATCAGTAGTTATCTCTGATTCTTCGGTAGTAGGACCCCAGTAGCGCTTCTTTTCTGAGTCGTTTGGTGCCTCACGGTTCTTGCGATGGTAAGGATTATTTTTGAAAACCACTGTCTGGTCATAATAGGTGTTCTGTTACATGATTTCCATGTAACATAAATATGCAGCTATAGTAATGTTTTTATAGTTGGTTATTACAATGCCATCTTGTGGTTCTTTTGGATATTACACCTTTCTATTGTATTTTTTCTAAGTGTGTACCTCCCATCCTCTGTGAGCTATTTCCTCTTCCTAGTTCACTCTACTCTGTAACTTCCTGTTCCGGGTGCACTCTGCTATTCTAGTTCCTCTTCCTGGGTCCTCTCTCTCATGAGGTAAAGAATATGGCTACATGCTAGAAGGCCTCACTCAATCTACTCGCATCCTAGGACACATTACTATGTTTTGACCTGCAGTTACCATCTTTCGACCATCTGTCACATTTGTTGTATGCTGTACCTGCTATTCCAATGAATAAACGCTCGTGGAAGAAATCGGTAATTGGTGAGTCACTATCTGATAAGAACTGTCTGCGGTGATCGTATCTGTTATACAGGCCAGGCATAGAGGTCTCAACAAGGGATAAGTCGCCATTACAACAGTTAGGAGTCAGAATAATAGGTAAGATTAATGTTTTTGTTGGGGAAATCTTCCAAAACCAATTCCAACACATAGGCGCCTGCACACATCCCTGATGGAAAAGATATAATGCAGCGGCCTAGAATAAAAGTTAAAAAGATTGTTACCAGGTAGGAAAATAATTCTTATTTGCTAATTCAGTTTTGTTCTTCTGAATCTGTTTGTTCTATTTTTTGTCTGCATAAAACAACAATCTTCTGGAGATTCATACCAACGTATTTTATTTAGTTATTTGATTTCCTGTGGGTGATTTAACTTGTGGTGTGTCTAATATTATGCAGTCCCATTCTTTATTTTATTGAAAAAAAAATTTTTCTTTCTTTCTTTCTTTTTTGCATGGTAAAAATGTAATATTGCGTTTCAATGTTCACCATTTGCAACCAACAGATGGTATGCTAGAATCTGCTTACTCCACATATTCTGCAGTTATGAACTGCTATGCTGTGAATAGCCTGAGTAGACTGTATAATTAGTTCTCCTGCTATTCAAGTCCATTCAAAATACACAAACATAAACCTACTGAACCACAGGAGATACCCCATCCTTTTCACTAGCAGATATACACCCATATGGATTTCAAGTTATACAGACAAAACCCACAAGTGAAGAGACAGTGCTAGGGTTTCTTATTTTATAGCCCAGTATGCTCTGCAATCTAAGGCCTCATGCACATAGGACATTTTTGCAGCTGCTTCTAGGGGCATCTAGCTTTTTTTGTTTTTCCTGCCTCTAAACTCCCCTACATGATAGCCTATGGGGTTGATTTACTAAACCTGGAGAGTGCAAAATCTGGTGCAGCTGTGCATAGTAGCCAATCAGCATCTAACTTCAGTTTGTAAAGCCTCGTACACACTGTGCGACGGTTGTACATCCGAACGGACTAAATCGTATGTCGGCTCATGTATCTCGCATACTGACATGCACTAAGCGATCGTACAACCAAGCTGAACGTAGTGACGTGTTATGAGCATATAAAGGGGAAGTGCAGGTGAACGAACAGACACTTCCGCGCGCTCCTGACTTCGGAGCATGTGTGTTTTGCACAGTACAACTTGTTGAACCAACTTCTCTGTACACACGATACAACGGTCGTATGACCGCTTGTTGTACAACCAAAGTTTTCTAGTTTGCTCATCCAACTTCTGTTGTACGACCGTCGTATGTCAGCTGTTCTAATTGCGCGTACTAACGGTCGGATGATCGTACAACAAGCTGTTGTACAACCGTCACACGTCAGTAGCTTATCAGTGATTTTTTCAGCTTTTACCAGCGTTATATTAGCGCAATTTTTTCGCGTTTTTAAAGGGCCAGCGGGTTTTTTTTCCAATTGATCTAAAACGTCCAAAAACGTTGGGGATCGACATTTTTGAGCATTTGAACATTTTTACAGCTGAAAAACATCTCTCAGAACCCTCTGGTCTTGGGGGGTTTTTTTACAGCTCAAAATGTCACTGCTAAAAACAGTTGATAACAGCGTATGTGTGCATGAACACATAGGATAACATGATGGAGGGTTTATTGACTGTAGAAAAAACATCTGCAGCTAAAAACAGCTGCTGTAAAACAGTCGAAAAACATCCAGTGTGTATGAGGCCTTAACATAAAAACCTGGAAGCTGATTGGTTTCCATGCAGAGCTGCATCAGATTTTGCACTCTCCAGTTTTAGTAAATCAACCCCTAGGTGTACATGCACACATTTGTACACATAGCAATTATGTGTAAATCGGCGCAAATGTTCTCAGTCAACAAGAAAAGACGGGTTAGAGACGACAAGGACCTGTGTAACCGTCTCAAAAAAAAAGGGACGGAGATTTGAGAGGATTTCAGAGATTTACGACGATTTTCAGATACACACGTACATGTGGATCCCCAACTAAATGATTTTGACCTCTCACGTTTTAGACTACGTCGAGACGTACCTTTGGTTAGTCGAAGGTCCAAAAATACAATTCCGGAGTATGTGTGACCTACAAAAAGCTGACAAAATGTCGTCGACAAAAATCGACGTCT
>BLSH010016268.1:0-22298 GCA_018402905.1 Glandirana rugosa | reverse complement strand
TGATATGGGTTCTCCCGGTTTTAGTTTACGTTTAACACACAGTTTCCAGATGATTGTAGAACAGTGATATGGGTTCTCCCGGTTTTAGTTAAAGTTTAACACACAGTTTCCAGATGATTGTAGAACAGTGATATGGGTTCTCCCGGTTTTAGTTTACGTTTAACACACAGTTTCCAGATGATTGTAGAACAGTGATATGGGTTCTCCCGGTTTTAGTTTAAGTTTAACACACAGTTTCCAGATGATTGTAGAACAGTGATATGGGTTCTCCCGGCTTATTTATACTTTTTTCACACAGTTTGAAGATGATTTTAGAACAGTGATATGGCTTCTACCGTTAATTAATACTTTTCACACACAGTTTGAAGATGGTCCACATCCACCTCCATTTTTTATTTTTTTATGTGATTTTTTTTTTTTTTAAATGCTTTTAGTTATTTCCCTGTCTCCATTTCTTTGTAGGACACTTGTCCCACCCTTACCCCCATTTTTCTTCCTTTTGCAGACCTCTAGGACTTTCCAGGACTTTTTTACAGCCATTTTTGTGCCTAAAAGTTCGGGTCCCCATTGATTTCAATGGGGTTCGGGGTCCGGGGCAAAGTTCGGGTTCTGTCCGGACCCGAACCCGGACTTTGTCCCGAAGTTCAGCCGAACCAGCAGAACCCGAACTTCTACAAGTTCGCTCAACTCTAATCTTAACTTATCAATATCTTTTTGTAAGTGAGGTCTTCAGAGATGGGCACAGTATTCCAAATGAGGTCTATCTAAAGGTCTACATTGGGGGGAGGGGCATCAGGACCTCCCTCCTTCTGCTGGTGATCCCTCTAGTGCAAACCTTTCAAACAAAGGGCCAGTCTACTGTCCTTCAGACTTTAGGAGGGCCGGATTGTGGCCAGCGGAGGTAGAAAATGTCCCAAGGGAGCATCAGTGAGAATAAACATGGCCTCAGGGTTGGTGGTCAGTAGGAGGAGTAGTGCCCCATCATTGGTATTAGTAGGAGGAATAGTGTCCCATCATTGGTATCAGTGGAAGACATAGTGCCCCATTGCTGGTGTCAGTGGAAGGAATAGTGCCCCAAGGGCTGGATAAAGGGTAGCAAAGGGCCACAGTTTGGAGACCCCTGCTCTAGTGAATACTAAAGATCTATACTGAAGAACCAGGACCTCCTTCCTCCTACTTGTGATCCATCTAGTGATAAGTAAAGATCTATATAGAGGAATGAGGACCTCCTTCTTCTTGCTGATGATCCCTCTAGTGAAGTGATAACTAAAGCTTTATATAGGGGAAACAAGACCTCCTTCCTCCTGCTGGTGATCCCATAGTGATAACTAAAGATCTATATAGTGGAATCAGGACCTCCTTCCTTCTGCTGGTGATCTGTCTAGTGATAAATATCTATATAGGGAAATTGGGCCCTCTTTCCTTCAACTGGTGATCCCTCTAGTGATAACTAAAGATCTATACTGAAGAACCAGTCCAGAACCTCCATCCACCTGCTGGTGAACACTCTAAGCATAAGTAAAGGTCTATATAGAGGAATCAAGACCTCATTCCTCCTATTGGTGATCCATCTAACAATAACTCAACATTTAGGGGATGAGGATATCCTTGCTCCCGCTGGTGACCCCTCTAGTGATAACTAAAGAGTTATACATAAGAATCAGGACCTTCTTCCTCCTGCTGGTGATCCCTCTAGTGATATAAAGATCTATATAGAAGAATCAGGACCTCCTTCCTCCTCCTGGTGATCCCTCTAGTGATAAAGAGTATGCAGCCAGTTCCTGGAGGATGAAGGAATTGATACCATTGAATGGCCCCCACGCTCGCATGACTTAAATCCAATAGAAAGCCTCTGGGACATGATTTCGGTCCATCTGACGCCGCCAGGTTGCATATCAGTCTGTTCAGGAGCTCAGTCATACCCTGGTCCAGGTTTGGGAAGAAATACCCCAGGACACCATCCATCGTCTCATTAGGAGTATGCCCCGATGTTGTCAGGCATGCATACAAACTACTGAGGACCATTTTGAGTTGCTGCAATGAAATATCAGCAAAATGGCCTAGCCTGCTGCATGATTTTTTCAATATGATTTTCGGGTGTCTTTGAATTCAGCCCTCTTTAGGTTGATAATTTTCATTTCCATCAAATGATGTGGCATTATTTCATTCCTAACACATTACCCTTTTTTGAGCAGTGTATATATAGTGTATATATATATATATATATATATATATATATATATAAATATATATACATACACACACACACCTTTATTATGTACACCTTGCTAGTACTAGGTTGGACCCACTTTTGCCTTCAGAACTAAGGGGTCCAAAGTCTGCCAAGAAAATATCCACCACACCATTACACCACCACCACCAGCCTGAACCGGTGATACAAGGCGGAATAGATCCATGGCTTTCATGTTGTTTACGCCAAATTCTGACCTCACCATCTGAATGTCGCAGCTTTAAATCCAGACTCTTCAGACCAGGCAACATTTTTTCAATCCTCTATTGTCCAATTTAGGTGAGTCTGTGCCAATTGTAGCCTCAGTTTCCTGTTCTTAGCTGACAGGAGTGGCGCCCGGTGTGGTCTTCTGCTGCTGTGACCCATCTGCTTAAAGTTCCGATGTGTTGTGCATTCAGAGATGGTATTCTGCATACCTTAGGTGTAACGAGTGGTTATTTGAGTTACTGTTGCCTTTCTATCATCTGGAACCGGTCTGCCCATTCTCCTCTGACCTCTGACATCAACAAGGCATTTTCCTCCACACAAGTGCCGCTCACTGGATATTTTATCTTTTTCCCACCATTCTCTGTAACCCGAGAGGTTGTTGTGTGTAAAAATCCCAGTAGATCAGCAGTTTTTGAAATACTCAGACCAGCCCGTCTGGCACCAACAACCATGCCACGTTCAAATTCACTTAAATTCCCTTTCTTCTCCATTCTGATGCTCAGTTTGAACTTCAGCAAGTCGTCTTCACTACCTCTAGATGCCTAAATACATTGAGTGGCTGCCATGTGATTGTCTGCTTAGCAATTTGTGTTACCAAGTAATTGAACAGGTACACTTAATAAAGTGACCGGTGAGTGTATATATATATATATATATATATACACACAGTTGTGCTCATAAGTTTACCCTGGCAGAATTTATGATTTCTTGGCCACTTATCAGAGAATATGAATGAGAACACAAAAACATTTCTTTCACTCATGGTTAGTGTTTGACTGAAGCCATTTATTATCAATCAACGGTGCTTACTCTTTTTAAATCTTAATGATAACAGAAACTACCCAAATGACCCTGATCAAAAGTTTACATACCCTGGTAATTTAGGCCTGATAACATGCACACAAGTTGACACAAAGGGGTTTGAATGGCTATTAACCACTTCCGTACCGCCGGACGTCCTTAGGTTTGAGTGGTGATATCTGAATGGTGCCTGCAGCTTACCGGACCCGCGGCAGAGATGATCCGATCCGTCCCCCCAGTGTCCGCGAGCCGACTCGGCTCAATAACACGGCGGGGCGGAAATGACGTCAGAAGTCACATCCGCCCAACGGTCTTAAAGGGCCAAATTTTTTTTTTTTGGGCTGTCATTTTTTTCTGATTTTTTTTTTTTGCATTTTAGTGTAAATATGAGATGTGATGTCTTTTTGACCCCCAGATCTCATATTTAAGAAGACCTGTCATGCTTTTTTCTATTACAAGGAATGTTTACATTTCTTGTAATAGGAATAAAAGTGATCACATTTTTTTTAAAAAAAAGAACAGTGTAAAAATAAAAAGTAAAAAGCAAAATAAATAATTAAAAAAAAAAATATAAAGCACTCCATCCCCGCGAGCTCGCGTGCAGAAGTGAACGCATACGTAAGTCCCGCCCACATATGAAAATGGTGTTCAAACCACACCACTTTACTGTTTTCTTATTTTTTACCTAAAAAAACTGAATTTATTAGAAAAAAGCACACTTGGAAGACCGCTGCGCAAATACAGTGTGACATAAAGTTTTGCAATGACCGCCATTTTATTCTCTAGGGAGTTAGAAAAAATATATAATGTTTGGGGGTTCTAAGTAATTTTATAGCAAAAAAAAAACTGGTTTTAATGTGTAAACACCAAACCAAAAAAACAGGCTTGGTCTTAAAGTGGTTAAAGGTAACCACCCTCACCTGTGATCTGTTTGCTTGTAATTAGTCTGTGTGTATAAAAGGTCAATGAGTTTCTGGACTCCTGACAGACCCTTCCATCTTTCATCCAGTGCTGCACTGACGTTTCTGGATTCTGAGTCTTGGGAAAAGCAAAATAATTGTCAAAGGATCTGCGGGAAAATGTAGTTGAACTGTATAACACAGAAAAGGGATATAAAAAGATATCCAAGGAATTGAGAATGCCAATCAGCAGTGTTCAAACTCTAATCAAGAAGTGGAAAATGAGGGGTTCTGTTGAAACCAAATCACGGTCAGGTAGACCAACTTCAGCCACAACTGCCAGGAAAATTGTTCGGGATGCAAAGAAAAACCCACAAATAACTTCAGGACTCTCTGAAAACATGTGGTGTGGCTGTTTCAAGATGCACAATAAGGAAGCATTTGAAGAAAGATGGGCTGCATGGTCGAGTCGCCAGAAGAAAGCCATTACTACGCAAATGCCACAAAGTATCCCGCTTACAGTACACCAGTTCATGCAAGACAGCCCAAGAATTTCCAGGAAATTGAGGCTTTTTGCCAAGAGGAATGGGCAGCTTTACCATCTGAGAAGATAAAGTGCCTCATCCACAAATACCACAAAAGACTTCAAGCTGTCATTCATGTTAAAGGGGGCAATACACGGTATTAAGAACTGGGGTATGTAAACTTTTGCTCAGGGTCATTTGGGTAGTTTCTGTTGTCATTATGATTTAACCACTTCAGCACCGGAAGGATTTGCCACCTTAGGACCAGAGCACTTTTTGCGGTTCAGCACTGCTTCGCTTTAACTGACAATCGCGCGGTCGTGCGACGTTGTACCCAAACAAAATTTGCGTTCTTTTTTTCCCACAAATAGTGCTTTCTTTTGGTGGTATTTGATCCCCTCTGCATCATTTCTGATCACCACTATAAATAAAAGAAGAGCGACAATTTTGCAAAAAAAAAAAAAACAGTTTTCCGTATGCTAAAATACAAATCCAAAAAAAAAATATGGGAAAAACTTTTTTTTTTCATCAGTTTTGGCTGGTTTATATTCTTCCTTAAAAAAATCGCGATCTGCGTTTATTGATTGGTTTGCCGCATTTACGGATGATGAGAATTAATTTCTGGGGTTTTTATTTTTTACTAGTAATGGCGGCGAGCTGCAATTTTTAGCTGTACTGTGATATTGTGGCGGACATGTCAAACCATTTTGACAGGACCACTGCCATTTATACAGCGATCAGTGCTATAAAAATGCACTGATTACTGTGTAAATGCCATTGGCAGTGAAGGGTTTAACCTAGAGGGGGCACCCTAAGGGTTAACTGTGTTCCCTGTGTGTGTTATAACTGTATGGGGGCTGGGCTGGCAGGGAGAGGGGAGTGATCACGGCTTCCATATACAGGAAGCTTGTGATCACATCCCTTCCCCCTCTATGAGAACGGAGATCCCTGTTTACATACACGGACCTCCATTCTCTCACTGCGGGGGGACCATCGCGGGTAGCTGGCAGCGATCAATTCCACCCTACCCGCTCCCTGGCCCCCCAGGAACACAGTGAGCGCGTGAGCGTGCCTCTGGCGGTGTGCGCACGCTCACAATACTAGTTATCGCAGTCGCCGTCCTGTGATGGTGGTTTGTGATAATGAACCACTTTGCCGCCGTCACAATGCGGCGGGCGGTTGGCAAGTGGTTATGTCATGTTACAACCAAAAACTTAAATGTATTTTACAGGCGGTCCCCGGGTTACAAACAAGATAGGGACTGTAGGTTTGTTCTTAATTTGAATTTGTTTGTAAGTCAGAACAGGTACATTTTTTAAGTATAGTTTCAGCCACAATAACTATTTTTAAGCTTTTTGGATAGCATAGGGAAGGGGTAACACCCCTGTAATGTTTGTTTTGCTGTCTATGTCTCTGTTCAGAAGATTTCACCTCACTTCCTGTCCCAATGATCATTGGATTTTGAAAATTTTGGGTTGTTGTCGAAGCAAACGTTGGTGATGAAGCATCAGTGGAGACCCCTTTTTCCCATAATAACTCTTACAGGAGTGAATTTCCCTTCCTAGGAGGAGATTTCCTCTCACTTCCTGTTGTCTCCCTCCGTTTGTAAGTCGGATGTTTGTAACTAGGGGACCGCCTGTATTGGGATTTTATGTGATAGGCCAACACAACGCGGCACATAATTGTAAAGTGGAGGGAAAATGATAAATGGTTTTCAACATTTTTTACAAATAAATATGTGAAAAGTGTGGGGGGCATTTGTATTCAGCCCCCTTTACTCTGATTCCCCTAACTAAAATCTAGGGGAATCAATTGCCTTCAGAAGTCGCCTAATTAGTAAATAGAGTCCACCTGTGTGTGATTTAATCTCAGTACAAATATTGCTGTTATGTGAAGCCATCAGAGGTTTGTTAGAGAACCTTAGGGAACAAACAGCATCATGAAGGCCAAGGAACACACCAGGCAGGTCAGGGATACAATTATAGAGAAGTTTAAAGCAGGGTGAGGTTATAAAAAAATACCCCAAGCTTTGAACATCTCACAGAGCGCTGTTCAATCCATCATCCGAAAATGGAAAGAGTATGGCACAACTGCAAACCTACCAAGACGTGGCCGTCCACCTAAACTGACCGGCCGGGCAAGGAGAGAATTCATCAGAAAAGCAGCAAAGAGGCCCATGGTAACTCTGGAGGAGCTGCAGAGATCCACAGCTCAGGTGGGAGAATCTGTCCACAGGACAACTATTAGTCGTGCTCTCCACAAATCTGCCCTTTATGGAAGAGCGGCAAGAAGAAAGCCATTGGTGAAAGAAAGCCATAAGAAGTCCCATTTGCAGTTTGCGAGAAGTCATGTGGGGGACACAGCAAACATGTGGAAGAAGGTGCTCTGGTCAAATGAGACCAAAATTTACCTTTTTTGACCTGAAAGCCAAACGCTATGTGTGGCGGAAAACTAACACTGCACATCACGCTGAACACACTATCCCCACCGTGAAACATGGTGGTGGCAGCATCATGTTGTGAGGATGCTTTTCTTCAGCAGGGACAGGGAAGCTGGTCAGAGGTGATGTGAAGATGGATGGAGCCAAATACAAGACAAGGAGAAAAGCTGTTAGAGTCTGCAAAAGACTTGCGACTGGGGCGGAGGTTCACCTTCCAGCAGGACAACGACCCTCAACATACAGCCAGAGCTACAATGGAATGGTTTAGATCAAAGCATATTCAGGTGTTAGAATGGCCCAGTCACAGTCCAGACCTAAATCCAATTGAGAATCTGTGGCAAGACTTGAAAATTGCTGTTCACAGACGCTCTCCATCCAATCTGACAGAGCTTGGGGTATTTTGCAAAGAAGAATGGGCAGAAATGTCCTCTCTAGATGTGCAAAGCTGGTAGAGACTTCCGCAAAAAGACTTGCAGCTGTAATTGCAGAGGAAGGCGGTTCTACAAAGTATTGACTCAGGGGGGCGCCATACAAATGTACCCCACACTTTTCACATATTTATTTGTAAAAAATCTTGAAAACCATTCATCATTTTCCTTCTACTTCACAATTATGGGCCACTATGTGTTGGTCTATCACATAAAATCCCAATAAAATACATTTACGTTTTTGGTTGTAAAATGACAAAATGTGGAAAATGTCAAGGGGTATGAATACTTTTTCAAGGCACTGTATACCTGTGTGTATGTTTTGCCTTTCATTTCTATTTTAGACTGAATGGGTTGTTTTACAAGGCATGGGTTCACATACTGTATACTTTAAGTGAAATTTGCTTGAAAAACATGTGGATATGGTGATCACATGGCGTTCTTGATAAAGATAGGAAACCATTCGCTATGCCGTTTTAATGCATTTTGCCAAAATATAAAATTTCACCATAGTTTACTGATTGTTCAGAGAGATTTCAGTAAAGCAAAAGCTCTGAGATTTTCTCATCCTTTGTCACACTTCACAGAGCAGAATATCGATGCTCTTGCAGAGACCAGCAGGATCTTCTTGCTCAGGAACTGCCCCCAGTGTATGGACTGGAGCAGAGTTCCATAGATCCTTATGGTATACAGTCAATTATCTCACAGATAATGTTGTCCCATAATCCCTCGAGTCAATATCACTATCATTCATTAAAAGGGATACCCTACCGAGAATGTAATCAGTGAGTGAGCAACAGGTAAGTGACAGAGAGCAGCGGTCTGGTAGGTGGCCAATAGAACCTGACTGTTTTTTTCCTCTTCTATATTTGTTACTGATGGGGAAATTCACTCTTTTTATTGGCCCCTTTTGTCAAATGTCAAAATATTTAAACTGAGACCAGGGTGAACATGGCCCTGTCCAAACTTTTTTGAGACATGGTGCTGCCGTCAATTTAAAAATGACCTTACATTTTTTCTCAGTTTAAACATTTTATATATTTTCTATTTTCTATGATGAATAAAATACAGGTTTATAAGATTTGCAAATCGTTGTGTTTTTATGTAGATTTTACACAGCTTTATTTGGATTGGGGTTGTAATTTTCTTTCTAAAAAGAACAAATTATAGAATAAAATGTATACTTTTTTATCTACAGTCACATTGTTTTTGTACCAATAAAATGTATAAAGTGTACATCAATGGTTACACCATTCTCATCCCCTTTCTTTTTACACACACACATATATATATATACAAAAACAATGTGACTGTAGATAAAAAAGTATACATTTTATTCTATAATTTGTTCTTTTTAGAATGAAAATTACAACCCCAATCCAAATAAAGCTGTGTAAAATCGACATAAAAACACAACGTACTGGACTTTAGGGTGTCCGTGTCCTGAACCCGGACATTTGAGAAAAAGTCCGGGTTCGGGGTTGTGGTATTTTTTTGCGCCTTTTGAATAGCTGCAGGGCAGCCAATCAACAAGCGTTTCACTCATTTGCCCTTAGAAGCCATCACAGCCATGCCTACTAATGGCATGGCTGTGATTGGCCAGTGCATCATGTGACCCAGCCTCTATATAAGCTGCAGTCACGTAGTGCTGCATGTCACATCATCTCATACTAGTGTATGGAGAGGATGCTGCTGCTGCTGTGAGGGACAGATTAGCTTTAGAAAATCTGTTAAAAACAGTGATTTATTGGTGGGTGGGTGGGTGCTAGAGGAGATTTTTGTTTGCTAGATTACATTTTGTTTGCTAAGCAAAGTGCCTCATATAACACCTAAGCAATTTTTCTGTTTGTTAGGTGGGCGTTTGCAGCCATTTTTGCAAGTGCAGTGCACTTGCAACTGCTTGTGTGTCAGGGACACTACTTTAATCGTGTTCTGTTAGTTCAGTTGGCAACATTTTGGCATATTGAAATATTGCTTTTACATTGCAGTTAGACAAATTAAATTTTTTATTTTTTTTAGTGCAAAATATTACATTTGCGGACAGCGGGGCATTTCTTGCACAACATTAAAAAGTGCGTCTACATTGCTGGTTTAAAAATATATATATATTCTAAATACTACATTTGCGGCCAGTGGTGCATTTCTTGCATACAAATAAAAAGTGCGTCTACATTGCTGGTTTAAAAAAAAAAAAGAATAATAATTTATTATTCTTTTTTTATTATTATTATTAATAAATAGTGCTACATAGTACATTTGCACCTTGCTGTGCACTTCTTGCACAAAAATAAAAAGTGCATCTACATTGCTGGTTTAAAAAAAAAAAATGTATTCTTTTTTTTTATTATTAATAAATAGTGCTACATGGTACATTTGCAACTTACTGTGCATTTCTTGCACAAAATTAAAAAGTGCGTCTACATTGCTGGTTTAAAAAATAATATAAATTTGTGTTAAATAGTACATTTGCGTCCAGAATGAGGAGAGCGTCAAATAAGGGACGTGGTCGTGGTGCTGCTGGTGCTGCTGGTGTTGGTGAAGCTCCTGTTGTAAGTGAGGACGTGGTCGATCTGTGCCAGCTACACAAGTGATACACCTTCCTCAGGTGCGAGTAGCCGACAGAACCTTCACCGGTATATGGTAGGCCCGAATGCCACTCAACGAATGGTGAGGCCAGAACAAGTACAGGTGATAGTAGATTGGGTGGCTGACAATGCCTCCAGTTCCTTCAGATTGTCTCCCACCCGGTCTCTTGCTGAAAGCTCAGAGTTGGCACCTGAACCCCATGGCCATCTGTCTTTCACCTCAGCCCCTTGTAAATCAGCCACGCAGTCTGAGCCCCAAGTCATGCAGCAGTCTCTTATGCTTTTTGATGACTCTGCTGGTGTGCTTTCCGTGGGCCATCCACATAGCCCTGCCCCAGAAGTGGAAGACATTGAGTGCACCGATGCCCAACCACTTCTGTTTAAGGATAAGGACATGGAAACACCACCGCAGCATGTCTCTAATGATGGCGAAACATAGGTGCCAACTGCTGCAGCTTTCTACAGTGTGCAGACTGACAAGGAGGGCAGTGGTGAAGAGTGGGTGGAAGATGATGTGGAGGATGATGAGGTCCTAGACCCCACATGGAATGAAGGTCATGCGAGAGACGTGTGCAGTTTGGAGGAAGAGGTGGTGGTCGCACAGAGGCATCAGCACAGTAAATGAGGAAGCGGGTTGCAAAAGCGGAGCGACCGTCCCCTAGACAGTATGCCTGCTACTACCCACCGCACCCAGGGACCTAGCACACCAAAGGCAGCTCAAAGGAGTTCCCTGGCGTGGCAGTTCTTCAGACAATGTGCTGACGACAAGACACAATTTGCACGCTAAATGTTCTAAACCTGAGCACAACCTGCATGACCCGGCATCTACATGCAAAGCATGAGCTGCAGTGGAATAAGCACCTCAAAATCCAAGAAAGGTCTTGGCCTCCTCCTGCTTCCTCTTTTGCTGCTGCCTCGGCCTCTTCCTCCACCTCTACAGTGCCAGCGTCACCTGCCACCCAGCAAACAGACGATGTGACAGCAACGCCACCATGTCCGCCACCATCCCCAAGCATTTTCACATGGTCCCATGGAAGCTTACAGCTCTCCATCTCCCAAACACTGGAGAGAAAGAGGAAGTACCCCCCTACCCACCCGCAATCCCTGGGCCTGAATGCCAGCATTTGAAAATTCTTGGCATTTGTAATGCTGTCATTCTGTCTGGTGGACACGGACAGTTTTAAAAACCTGATGGCGGTGGCTGTCCCACAGTACGTGGTTCCCAACTGCCACTACTTTTCCAGGCAAGCCATCCCTTCCCTGCACAAACAAGTCGGGGACAAGATCAAGTGTGCACTGCGCGACACCATCTGTGGCAAGGTCCACATAACCACTGATACGTGGACCAGTAAGCACAGGCAGGGACGCTATATCTCGCTAACTGCACACTGGGCAAATGTAGTGGCGCGTGGGCCTGAGGCGGATAACAGTTTGGCGCATGTCCTTCCGCCACCAAGGATTGCAGGGCATTTCTCTTTGCCCCCTGTTGCCTCCTCCTCCTACTCTGCTTCCTCCTCCTCTACAACCTATAACACCTTCACCGCCAACTTCAGCACATCCAGGGGGAAATGACAGCAGCCTGTTTTAAAACTGATATGTTTGAGGGATAAACCCCACACTGTGCAAGAGCTGTGGACGGGCATTGAACAACAGACCGATGAGTGGTTGTTGCCACTTAGCCTCAAGCCTGGCCTGGTGGTGTGCGATGATGGGCGAAATCTCGTAGCAGCTCTGGGCCTAGCCGATTTGACGCAAATCCCTTGCCTGGCACATGTGCTGAATTTGGTGGTGTAGAAATCTCTAAAAAACTACCCGGATATGTCAGAGCTGCTGCAGAAAGTGCGGGCCATCTGTGCACGCTTTTGGCGTTCTCACCCTGCTGCTGCTTGCTTGTCTGCGCTGCAGCGGAACTTCGGCCTTCCCGCTCACCGCCTCCTATGTGACGTGCCCACAAGTTGGAACTCCACCTTGCACATGCTGGAGAGACTGTGCGAGCAGAAACAGGCAATAGTGGAGTTTAAGCTGCAGCACACGCGGGTCAGTCGCTCTGCGGAACAGTAACACTTCACCACCAATGAGTGGGCCTCCATGCGAGACCTGTGTACCATATTGCGGTGTTTCGAGTACTCCAGCAACATGGCCAGTGCCGATGACGCTGTTCTCAGCGTTACTATCCCACTTCTATGTCTCCTTGAAAAAACACTTTGGGCGATGATGGAAGAGGATGTGGCACAGGAGCAGGGGCGTCATTAGGGGGTGGCTATTGGGGCTATAGCCCCGAGTCTGGGGCCCATAGCCCTGAGTCTCTTACCAGGTGGGTGTAGTCTCACAATTAGCAGGTATGTCCCGGTCCGGAATGCAGGGGACAGGACAGACTAAGCCACGGTAGCGTTGGCTCCGGCTCCGCCCCCGCCTCCACCTGACACTACTCCTGGTCACTGGTTGCTAGTGCTGCCTAGCAACCTGTGACATCATGAGTGTGACTCCCTCCCTGTCCAGCAATCAAAGCAGAGGAGAATTCCACTTCCCCTTCCTCCGCGCTAGTACTTGTGGGGCCTAAAGAGTTGAGCCCAGCCCCCTTATCATGGTCCTGGACTGGAGCGGCCGCCGGTGGCGGTGGAGTGCAGGGCAGCAGCATCTTCAAATGGGGGGGGGGCTGGGCAGCCGGAAAGAGCCCAGGAGGGAGTGAGAGAGAAAAGACGAGGCCTCACCACCACCCTGAGCAGCATCCCCAATGCCTCCCAGAACCTGCATTTCTTCTCTAAGCTCCTCTCCTAGCTCCCTTTGACTGTCATGGAATGGGAAGAAAACAGGCTGACCGAGGGCAGTAGGTAGGTGGATCACACACACCTACCCACACAGACAGGGGCTTGGACAGTAGGGAATGCAGACAGGGCTAGGGGGTCTCTCTTTCCCATCCCCTCTCTCTCTCTTTCACCCCCTCTCATCCACCCCCCTCTTTCTCTGATGTATGGGGAGGCTCTCGGGGGACCCTGATGTAAGGGGGGGCTCTCTGGGGACCCTGATGTATGGGGAGGCTCTCTGGGGTCCCTGATGTATGGGGAGGCTCTCTGGGGACCCTGACGTATGGGTGGGCTCTCTGGGGATGCTGATGTAAGGGGATGGGCTCTCTGGGGACCTTGATGTGTGAGAAGGCTCTCTGGGGACCCTGATATATGGGGAAGCTCTCTGGGGACCCTGATGTAGGGGGAGGCTCTCTGGGGATCCTGATGTAAGGAAGGCTCTCTGGGGACCCTGATGTATGGGGAGGCTCTCTGTAGACCCTGTTGTATGGGGAAGCTCTCTGTAGACCCTGATGTAAGGGGGAGGCTCTCTGTAGACACTGATGTAAAGGGGGAGGCTCTCTGGGGACCCTGATGTAAGGGGGGGCTCTCTGGGGACCCTGGTGTAAGGGGGCTCTCTGGGGACCCTGATGTAAAGAAGGGGCTCTCCTTGGGACCCTGATGTAAGGGGGGCTCTCTGGGGACCCTGATGTAGGGAAGGGGCTCTCTGGGGATCCTGGTGTAAGGGGGGATCCACACTCAGATATGTAATGAGATATATATATATATATATATATATATATACACACACACACACACACGCTCATATATTTTAAACATGTGTGTGCCCGCCCAAGTGCATGACTTTATTTACTTTGCTGTTATGGGCTTTAGCCCCAGATCTTTTGTAGACCTAGCAACGCCCCTGCACAGGAGGAAGAAGAGGAGGAAGAGGGGTCATTTCCACGGTTATCAGGCCAGTCATTCACAAGTGGCTCGGAGGGTGGGTTCCTGCACCAGCATAGGCCAGGTAATAAAATTTTCAAGCCAGGGCACAGTTCTGGAGGGTGAGGAGGACGAGGATGCTGATGAGGAGGAGGAGGAGGGGGAGGAACCGTGTTCACAGCAGGCTGGCACCCAACGCAGCTCGTGGGCATCACTGGAGCATGGCTGGGGGGATACGGAGGACACAGATGATATACCTCCCACAGAGGACAGCTTGTCTTTGCCTCTGGGCAGCCTGGCACACATGAGCGACTACATGCTGCAGTGCCAGCGCAACGACAGCCGAGTTGCCCACATTGTAACTTGTGCTGATTACTGGGTGGCACCCTGCTGGATCCCAGTTACAAGGACAACGTGCTGTCCTTAATTCCCTCACTGAAGCGTGATCGAAAGATGAACGACTACAAGCGCACGCTGGTAGACGCGCTGTTGAGAGCATTCCCAAATGACACCGGGGGCTCAGTGGAAGCACAAGGCAAAGGCAGAGGAGGAGGAAGAGGTCGCCAACGCAGCTGTGGCACTGCCAGCACCTCAGAAGGCAGGGTTAGCATGGCCAAAATGTGGAAAAGCTTTGTCAGCAGCACGCCACCACAAACAGCACCACCAGCTGATAGGCAACATCTTAACAGAAGGTAGCATTTCAGAAACATGGTGGAACAGTATGTGTGCACACGCCTACACATACTGACTGATGGGTTCCCTCACTGAAGCGTGATCGAAAGATGAACGACTACAAGCGCACGCTGGTAGACGCGCTGTTGAGAGCATTCCCAAATGACACTGGGGGCTCAGTGGAAGCACAAGGCAAAGGCAGAGGAGGAGGAAGAGGTCGCCAACGCAGCTGTGGCACTGCCAGCACCTCAGAAGGCAGGGTTAGCATGGCCAAAATGTGGAAAAGCTTTGTCAGCAGCACGCCACCACAAACAGCACCACCAGCTGATAGGCAACGTCTTAACAGAAGGTAGCATTTCAGAAACATGGTGGAACAGTATGTGTGCACACGCCTACACATACTGACTGATGGGTCTGCCCCATTCAACTTCTGGGTCTCCAAATTGGGCACATGGCGTGAGCTTGCCCTTTATGCCTTGGAGGTGCTGGCCTGCCCTGCAGCCAGTGTATTGTCTGAACGTGTGTATAGCACGGCAGGGGGCGTTATCACAGACAAGGGCAGCCGCTTGTCCACAGCCAACGTGGACAAGCTAACGTTTATTAAAATGAACCAGGCATGGATCCCACAAGACTTGTCTGTACCTTGTGCAGAATAGACATTTATACCTGCCTCACACAGCCATTGGTATACTTAAGTGAACTTATTCTTTTTTTTTTAGGCCTCCTCAACCTCCTACTCCACATCCACCTCCTCCTCCATTTTTTTTTATGTGATTTTAAGTTATTTCTCTATCCACATTTGTTTGCAGGGCACTTGCCCTACTCTTACCCCCATTTTGCTTCCTTTTGCAGCCCTCTAGCCCTTTCCAGGACTTTTTTAGGGACATTTTAGTGCCCAAAAGTTCGGGTCACCATTGACTTCAATGGGGTTTGGGGTCAAGTTCGGGCCAAGTTCGTGGCCGAACTTGAACTTTTTTGCGAAGTTTGGCCAAACCCGAACATCCAGGTGTCCGCTCAACTCTAATTAAAAAATTAATTTATTTCAGTAATACAATTCAAAAAGTGAAACTCATATATTATATACGGTAGATGCGTTACACACAGAGTGATATAGTTCAAGCATTTCTTACTTTTAATTTAGATGATTATGGCTTACAGCTAGTGACAATCCAAAATTCAGGGTCTCAGAAAATTTAAAATATTACATAAGACCACCAGCAGATGATATGGCTCCCCAAATCATCACAGACTGTGGTAAATTTTGCATTTAATTTGGAAATTAAGGTCCCAGAGTCAGGAGGAAGAGTGGAGAGACAGATGATCTAAGTTGCATGAGTTCCAGTGTGAAGTTTCCACGATCAGTGATGATTTGGGGAGCCAAGTCATCTGCTGGTGTTGGTCCACTGTGTTTTATCAAGTCCAAAGTCAGCGCAGCCCTCTACCAGGAAATTCTAGAGCACTTCATGCTTCCCTCTGCTGACCAGCTTTATGGAGATGCTGATTTAATCTTCCAGCAGGACTTGGCACCGCCCACACTGCCAAAACTACCAATACCATGGTATCACTGTGCTTGATTGGCCAGGAAACTCACCTGACCTAAACCCTATAGAGAACCTCAGCAGTGCCACAGGCTGATCGCCTCCTTGCCACGCCACATTGATGCAGTAATTCATGCAAAAGGAGCCCTGACCTGAGTGCATACTATACTGTACATGGACATACTTTTCAGTAAGCCAACATTTCTGCATTAAAATCATTTTTTTGATTGGTCTTATGTAATATTCTAATTTTCTGAGGTACTGAATTTTGGGTTATCACTAACTGTAAGCCATAATAATCAAAATTAAAAGAAATAAATGCCCGAAATATATCACTCTGTGTGTGATGCATCTATATAAAATAAATTAGTTTCACTTTTTGAATTGAATTACTGAAATAAATTAACTTTTTGATGACATTCTTATTTTATGAGATGCACCTGTATACCCAACTAAAAAATCTGATTAAAGCTCAACAGCTTTGCTAAGCTCTAATTAGATTTTTTTAGTTGGGTTTCAAAACATTACCAAATAAAAATGTGTGTGTCCTAAAATATATATATATATATATATATATATATATATATATATATATATATATATATACAGTTGTGCTCATAAGTTGGCAGAATTTATGATTTCTTGGCCATTTTTCAGAGAATATGAATGATACCACAAAAACATTTCTTTCACTCATGGTTAGTGTTTGGCTGAAGCCATTTATTATCAATCAACTGTGTTTACTCTTTTTATATCATAATGACAACAGAAACTACCCAAATGACCCTGATCAAACGTTTACATACCCTGGTGATTTTGGCCTGATAACATGCACACAAGTTGATACAAAGTGGTTTGAATAGCTATTAAAGGTAACCATCCTCACCTGTGATTTGTTTGCTTGTAATTAGTGTGTGTGTATAAAAGGTCAATGATTTTCTGGACTCCTGACAGACCCGTGCATCTTCCATCCAGTGCTGCACTGACGTTTCTGAATTCTGAGTCATGGGGAAAGCAAAATAATTGTCAAAGGACCTACGGGAAAAGATAGTTGAACTGTATAAAACAGGAAAGGGATATAAAAAGATATCCAAGGATGTGTTAAGGTGTTAAAACTCTAACCAAGAAGTGAAAAATGAGGGGTTCTGTTGAAACCAAACCACGGTCATGTAGACCAACTAAAATTTTAGCCACAACTGCCAGGAAAATTATTTGGGATGCAAACAAATAACTTCAGGTGAAATACAGGACTCTCTGAAAACATGTGGTGCGGCTGTTTCAAGATGTACAATAAGCAGGCACTTGAAGAAAGATGGGCTGCATGGTCGAGTCGCCAAAAGAAAGCAATTACTATGCAAATGCCACAAAGTATCCCGCTTACAATACGCCAAACAGCACAGAGACAAGCCTCAAACCTTCTGGCACAAAGACATTTGGAGTGATGAGACCAAAATGTACCTTTTTGCCCACAACCATAAACATTACATTTGGAGAGGAGTCAACAAAACCTGTGAAACACGGAGGTGGATCGCTGATGTTTTGGGGATGTGTGAGCTACAAAGGCACAGGAAATTTGGTCAAAATTGATGGCAAAATGAATGCAGGATGTTATCAAAAGATATAGGAGGAACATTAGCATTTATCAGCAAGGAAGCTGCTCATTGGACGTACTTGGACATTCAAACATGACAATGATCCAAAAAACAAGGCCAAGTTGACCTGTCATTGGCTACAGCAGAATAAAATGAAGGTCCTGGAGTGACCATCGCAGTCTCCTGACCTCAATATCATTGAGCCACTCTGGGCAGATTTCAAACCTGTAGTTCATGCAAGACAGCCCAAGAATTTCCAGGAACTGGAGGCTTTTTTGCCAAGAGGAATGGACAGCTTTACCATCTGAGAAGATAAAGAGCCTCATCCACAAATACCACAAAAGACTTCAAGCTGTCATTGATGTTAAAGGGGACAAAACACGGTATTAAGAACTGGGGTATGTAAACTTTTGATCAGGGTCATTTGGGTAGTTTCTGTTGTCGTGATTTAAAAAAAGTAAACAGTTCATTGATAATAAATGGCTTCAGCCAAACACTAACCATGAGTGAAAGAAATGTTTTTGTGTTCTCATTCATATTCTCTAAAAAATGGCCAAGAAATCATAAATTCTGCCAGGGTGTGTAAACTTATGAGCACAACTGTATATACAGAAACCTTCCTCACATCTGCAGGAAACAACTACATGTAAGTAGATGAAATGCCAACGCAAGCTTGTGGGTCCCGATGCAAAAGTTGACCTGCCCCCCCCCCCCCCCCACACTACCAACCACCACTTCCCCTGTGTGTGCAGATACACCCACCGCACGCCAAGATGCTTAAAGTAGCTTAAGGGTCCTTTCACATAGGCACGTCTGTTTTGAAGGACTGCGCTTGCTCAGCAGGGATTGATCTGTTGATCCCCGCTGAGCAGGCTGATGATAGGTCCATCTCTGCTCACTGTACAGAGACAGACCTGTCAGAGCCCCGCTGTCCTCTATGGGGAGATCAGATTAAAATAGGCCCACCTGTCCATTTTCATCCAATCCCATCCAATCCGATCTGCCAGACGGATGGAAAATAGGGTATCCAGCCGTTTGGATTTAGTGGACCGGATCGGATAGCGGTGGATGTCAGCAGACATGTCACCTCTGACATCAGTCACTCCATAGAGGTTAAATGGAGAGTCCGATCGGGTCCGCCTGAAAAACTGACAGGCGGACCTCATAGTTACATAGTTTGTGAGGTTGAAAAAAGTCCATCAAGCCCAACCTATGTGTGTGCTTTTGTGTCAATATTACATTGTATATCCCTGTATGTTGTGGTTGTTTAGGTGCCTATCCAATAGGTTTTTGAAATGATCTATGCTCCCTGCTGAAACCACTGCTTGTGGAAGAGAATTACACATCCTCACTGCTCTTTCCGTAAAGAACCCTCTATGCAGTCTAAGGTTAAACTGCCTTTCTTCTCTTTTAGTAAATGGCTGCATGTCCTTTTATATTCCCTTGCGCATAAAAGTTTTATCCCTTTTGTGGGATCACCAGTACAGTATTTGTACATTGAAATCTATCTCCTCTCAAGCATCTCTTCTCCAGAGAGTATAAGTTCAGTTCTTGTAATCGTTCCTCATAACTAAGGTCCTCCAGTCCCTTAATCAGCTTTGTTGCCCTTGTCTGGACCCTCTCCAGTTTCAGCACATTCCTCCTGAGGACTGGTTACCAGAACTGGACGGCATACTCCAGGCGTCGGACCAAAGTTTTGTATAATGGGAGAATTACTGTTTAATCTCTGAAATTAATCCCCTATTTAATGCATGCCAATATCCTGTTGGCTTTGCTTGCAGAAGCTTGGGATTGCATGCCATTGCTGAGCCTGTCATCTACTAGGACCCCTAGTTCCTTTTCCATCCTAGATTCTCCCAGAGGCTCTCCCCCTAGTGAGTAGTTTGCATTCATATTTTTGGCACTCAAGTGCATTATTTTACATTTCTCTACATTTATTAAACCTCATTTGCCATGTAGTTGCCCACCCCATTAATTTGTCAAAATCTTCTTGTAAGGTTTCCACATCCTGTGGAGAAATTATTGCCCTGCTTAGCTTTGTATCGTCCGCAAATACCGAGAATGAGCTGTTTATTCTTCTCTCCAGATCGTTTATGTATAAATTAAATAGGATTGGTCCCAGGACAGAACCCTGGGGGACCCCACTCTGCACATCGGACCTTTCAGAGCATTCCCAATTTATCACCACCCTCTGGACTCGCCCTGTAGCCTGTTTTCAATCCATATACTCACCCTTTGGTCCATGCTGACAGACCTTAGTATGTACGTTTATGGGGAACTGTATCAAATGCCTTTGCAAAATCTAGATACACCACATCTACCGGCCTTCCTTTGTCCAGATGGCAGCTCACCTCCTCATAGAAGGTTAATAGCATAGGTGTGCACAGCCTTTTGCATTAGGGTGTGCACCCCAAAGCTCAAACACATATGTGTGTATATATACTGACAGTGTCAGAAGGGCAGAGATTGGTGTCAGTATGGGAGTGGATGTGTCATTAGTTTTTGTTTGTATTATTTAATGGTTTACAATATTATTTTATGTTATTTTTTAAAAACATTTTTTGCTATAATATCAGGGGTCCAAAACATGGAATCTCCACCACATGGTGTGATTAGGGTGTGCCCAGGCACACCTGGCACACCCTGTGCACACACCTATGGTTAATAGATTGGTTTGGCAAGAACGATTCTTCATCATGAATCCATGCCGATCACTGCTAATGATACCATTTTCACTAGGGACGGGCCACGAACACCCCCCCCCCCCCCATTCAGTTCACACCAGAATATGCGAACAGAAAAAACATTTGTGTGAGCATTCGTACAACATTAAAGTCTATTGGACCCGAACATGAAAAAGCAAAAGTGCTCATTTTAAAGGCTAATATGCAAGATATTGCCATAAAAAGTGTATGGGGACCCGTGTCCTGCCCTAGGGGACATGTATCAACGCAAAAAAAAGTTTATATATCAATTGTTTTTTCAGGAGCAGTCATTTTAATAATGCTGAAACAATAAAAATGAAATATAATTAAATTTAAATAATGTGCCTGGGGGGTCCCCTTAGTCTGCCTGTAAAAGGACATTTGTAAAGGAAAAAATGTCATTTAAAATCACTTGCGGCTGTAATGTATTGCCAGTGCCCAGCAATATACATAACAATCACTGAAAAAATTTGTGTAGGATCCCTCCCCCCAGTCCATACCAGGCCCTTCGGGAATCTTTATCCGAGCGTGCAACCTGGCCGGCCAGGATGGGAGGGGGGCCCCCCCAAACTGTACCAGGCTACATTCCCTCAACATGGGGAGTATGGGTGCTTTGGGGCAGGGGGAGCTCGGCTCCCCCCACCCCCAAAGTACCTTGTCCCGATGTTGATGGGGACAAGAGTCTCTTCCCTACAACCCTGGGCTGTGGTTATGGAGGTCTGCCGGTGGGGGACTTATCGAAATCTGGAAGCCCCCTTTAATAAGATCCCGTCCCCTATGTAAATTAGTATCGGGTACATCTTACCCTCTACTAATTCACCAAAAAGTGGCAAAAAAGAAAAAAACACAGGAGACAATTAGGGAGAAGTCCTTTATTAAAAAATAAATAAAAAAAAAGTGTCCACTGTTGTAATTCATCGTCAATCACGGTGCGTGGCAGACCCGGAAAAAAAAATGCAACAGTTCCTCCTCCATGGGAGGGCTCCCGCCGACTGAGCTCTCTTTGTTTTGACAGTTTATTTATAGTCAAGGGCGGGGCCACCTGGTGACGTAATTGAGTGACCCGCCCCTCTGACGGCACATGGCGTCAGAAGGGGGGTGGGGTCATCCACTACATCACCAGGTGGCCCTGAGTTCCTTGAGGACCCTTGGGTGCAAGCCATCTGGTCCTGGTGACTTATTAATGTTAAGTTTTACAAGTCTATTCCTAATTCTATCCTCTGTTAGCCCTGACAGTGCCTTCTGTAATGTGTTATGAGGATAAATATTACTGCTTTGGTTACTGAAGCCCCCCGTTTCCCTCGTGAAGACTGAGGAGAAGAATAAATTCAAAACTTTTGCCATCTCTCCATCCTTTGTAACCAGATTCCCTTCATCATTCTTTATGGGGCCGATATGTTCTGATCCCCCTCTCTTACTATTTATATACTTAAAGAATTTCTTGGGATTTTTCTTACTCTCCTCTGCTATGTGCCTTTTGTGTTCTATCTTAGACGCCCTGATAGCACCCTTACATTTCTAATTGTATTCTTTGTAAAGTTGGAGTGCTGATGGTGACCCCTCAGCCTTGTAGTTTTTGAAGGCCTTGTCCTTTACATTTATAAGCATTTTTACGGTGGAGTTAAGCCATCCAGTACTTTTATTAGCTCTTTTAAATTTATTCCCCAATGGGATGCACTGGCTAATACCCTTATTTAAAATGCTCTTAAAGCACAACCATTTTTCCTCCGTGTTCATTGTTACTGGTATTTCATCCCATTTAATATCTTCTAGCAAGGAGCGTAGTTTATGGAAGTTGGCTCTTTTGAAATCTAGTGTCTTAGTATTCCCCTTATGTTTTTTATTTGTGTGATTTATACTGAAACTAATTGACCTGTGATCGCTGTTTCCTAAATCGTCCCTTATTTCCATATGTGATCAGGTCTGTA
>BLSH010016231.1:1835855-1859819 GCA_018402905.1 Glandirana rugosa | reverse complement strand
TATAAGAGACAGCCCTTTCACACCAGAAGCCCCACTCCCCCATCACATTAGAGACCCCCTTTCACACCAGAAGCCCCACTCCCCCATCACATTAGAGACCCCCTTTCACATCAGAAGCCCCACTCCCCCATCACATTAGAGTCCCACTTTCACATCAGAAATCCCTCATTACACCATAGTCCCATATTTGCAATAGAGTCCTCCTTTCACAGTAGAGTCCCCCTTTTATATTAGAAGCCCCCTATAACAACCTGTACAATCTTGTAGCAGGTCAGAGGTGACCTGTGGCTGGGAAAAATCTTGTGGCGGGCAGGATTTGCGCCCCCCCCCCCATAGTTAGGGGGGCCCTGCGTTATAGGAAGGCAATGCTGTATCAAAGCCAAACAGTGAGAACAGAGCCGGTCTGCAATAAAGATAACATTGCAAACATTACGTCAATCTTGATAACTATGGTCCAATGTAACAATGATCTCCACTTCATCCCGTGTCACGGAGCATGGATCTGGAGATGTGCGCGATGAATAAAACATGGCGTAGTCTTGTATATATCTCCGATATTTCCCCGCCAGGCGAAGGACCCATAATGATAAATGTACTAATTAAATTAATACATCGCAGGAGCTCTTCAGAGCAGAAATCTTCATAAATACATTTATTGTATGAATTATTAACATTGAATCCATATCCTTCAAACAGAGCTTATAATGTATTCTTATGTCTTCTCAGAGACCCATTCATGCTGTTTATGATAGAAACATTGTAATCTGTAATAAGGCCGTTTAGTCTCCTGCGGCTGAAGTGCGACTCGCATGTGATTCATCGGGGGGAATTCTGAGGAGTATAGCAATGATATTATGTCTTTTGTTTAAAGAGAATGTAAAGTGATTTACATATATTTAATTATATATCTGTTTGTCTATTTTACTCAAGACCAAAACATACAAATCATTTATAGTTTGGGCAATTAAATACGCAATATTGCATTTGAAGATTTTGTACTTTTTTTTTTTTTTTTTTTGCAAAAAAGCAGATGGAGCTGTTATCTCCCCTTACAAAAGAAAAATGAGCCATTGTTTACAGAGCTTAGTAGCTCAAACGGTGACTCCTCCCTTCCTGTGTGTGCCTCAGAGTTTTCAATCAGAGACAGAATGACTGAAAGGGAGTAATTAAAGCAATATTAACCTCTTTGCCGACCAGCCGCCGCATTGTGCGTCGGCGATCTCCACCGGAGGCGCAAGTGCGCGCCCATTCGCTAGCGGGGGAGCCAATCAGAGGGTCGGTATACAGCGCTCCCACACCACCCCAAAGATGCTGCTTGCAGGACTTTTGCTAACGTCCCGCAAGCGCTCACATCTAAGGCCACTGTTGTTTTTCTGAAGAAGAACCGGGTGAAGGTGATTCAGTGGCCGTCTCCTGATCTGAACCCAACCGGGGAACACCTATGGGGAATTCTGAAGAGAGGAGCATCGCTCTCCATCCAGCATCCAGACTCTAAAAGAGGTCGTTCTTGAAGAATGGAAAAGGTTGATGTTGCAATATGTCGCCAAGTTGTTCATTCCATGCCTAGAAGACTTGGCGCTGTCCTTCCAAATCATGGAGGTCATACAAAATACTAGATGGAGGAGTTTTTGTTGTGGGGGCGTACTCATTTTTGCATCAGCTAATTTGAGGAAAACTGAAGATTTTGTAATCTAAGTTATATTATTAAAGTGTTACTAAACCCAGTAATATGAAAATAGTTCATCTGTCCCCCCAACAGTGCCCACGGCTTATAAATCTTCTTTTTACATTAAAGTACTGCCCCTCTATAGCTTTTGGGATGATCTGTATACCATGGTCTCCTGATAACCTGCACAGTTTATTCATAGCTAGGAGGGGTTTTCCTCTACAGCCTCTATACACGCCCACATGTGTGATGTCAATATCATGTGACCTTAACAGTTCAACTGAAACAGGAAATGTTCTGTCCAGCATGAGAGACCAAACTGAGCATGTGCACCTTTACCACCCTGATGTGTATTATATGGACTTGCTCAGATTGACAGTGCAGGGGGGAAGAATCTATGCATACAGGATAAAAAAAGGCCTTTTTAAACAATGCTGCGGATTAACCCCTCAAGGTCCACAGTGAGTATAACAAGCATGCTATGTTGCATATACAGACTGATTTTACTGTTGTGGGTTTAGTAACACTTTCACCTTCCTTTTATGTAATGAGCTAAAGAAATGTTCCATAAAACTCAGTTTTGTCAAAATGGTGGAAATTGCTTCTGGTGTTCATTGAGATATTGATTAAAATCTTACTTTTCAAAAGGGGTGTACTCATTTATGTTGAGCACTATGTTTTATATATATATTGTGGGAGATTCGTTTGTGGGGATCACTTTTCAGAGGAAAAGATTCAGCATGGAGGTCAGTTTCTTTAAAATCTGGCAGCTTGCCAGGTTTATTATCACAGGTTTGCAAGATCAAAACACAAACAAAACAGAAAACAAAACCTCGCCGTCCGACGCTAAACTAAACAATCGGGTTCCTCTCTCTACAGTGTGGGGCTGTCCCCGACACCCACAAAACATAAGCACAGTGCAAACCTTTATCTTAGAGTCCAAATAAACACACAGAGCTCACTCAGCTTTCTCCCTCTGAGATCCAGGATAGAGCGCTCCTCTGCTCCCTTCCTGGTCATTAAATGCAGGTGGAGAGGGGTCTGCGTGGACCAGAAGTTCTGGGCCGGAACCAGCTCTGCCACGGTGGCTGGAAAAACCCGGGTCGGACTCTCACTAGTCTCCTCAAAGTGATCGCATGCAAGGCGACAAGAATCACACACCATTATGGCGCCTTGCATAACGTATATATATATAGAATATATAGTAATAAATATTGTGACATTATGCCAGGCGAGGTGGTAGATGGATGCTATGTGTCGCCTTGCATGCGTTCATTTGGAATGGACTAAGGTGGAATCCGGTCCGGGTTTTACCAGCTACCTTGGCAGGGTTGGTTCCGGACCAGATTTTGTGATCCACTGGAGTCCACCTTCAGGTGGTTTAAATAACCAGGAGGAGAGGAAAGTTTTGCTCTGGCCTGGGACTCAGGAGCCATCGGCCTGAGAGAGCTGACAAAGGGATGCTTCGCTTATGGACTGAGACAAATATGTTTGTGGGTGTCTGGGAGAAGCCCTGCACCGCTCAGTTAGGACAAATCTGAAATGTTTAGTTAGTGCCTGAATAGCGAGGATTTATTTTCTGTTTTGCTTATTTAATTTCTACTTGCAACCTTTTAAATAAACCTGGCTACAAGCCAGATTTTTAAGCAAACCTGCCGATTGGACTGCCTTTTTCCCGGGAAGGTGATCCCCATCGAGCTGAACCCCACATGGGGTGGACTCGTCAGGCATCTTCCTGACCAAGTAGAAGATGGAGGATGAATTAACCACTTCAGCCCCGGAAGGATTTCCCATGTTAGGACCGGAGCACTTTTTGCGAATCGGCACTGCGTCGCTTTAACTGACAATCGCGCGGTCGTGTGACGTTGTACCCAAAAAAAATTTGTGTCCTTTGCTTCCCACAAATAGAGCTTTCATTTGGTGGTATTTGATCCCCTCTGCGTCATTTCTGATCACCGCTATAAACAAAAAAAGAGCGACAATTTTGCAAAAAAAAAACCCAATATTTCTTACTTTTTGCTAAATACAAATCCAAATTATATATATATAAAAAACATTTGTTTTTCATTGGTTTTGGCCGATTTGTATTCTTCCTCATGTTTTTGGTAAAAAAAAAAAAAAATCACAATTAGCGTTTATTGATTGGTTTGTGCAAAAGTTGCCACGTTTACAAACCATGAGAATTGAGAATTATTTCTGTAATTTTTTTTTTTACTAGTAATGGCGGTGAACTGCGATTTTTATCGGGACTGCGAGATTGAGGTGGACATGTCGGACATTTTTGACACTTTTTTGAGACCAATGACATTTATACAGCGATAAGAAATTTAAATATCCACTGATTCTGTGTAAACACGATATCCAGAAGCCATTCCCTTGCGTAATACCTCAGCTAAAGCTATTGCCAAAGAGCTTGTCCAGGTATTTAAGTCATGTAGGTATTCCAAAGGCAATATTGGCAGATCAAGGCACCCCATTTATGCCCCGAGTCACTAAAGAATTGTGTAAGTTGTTCAAAATCGCCAATCTCCGTACCTCTGTCTACCACCTGCAAAATGATGGTCTTGTGGAGAGATTTAACCAAAAGCTCAAAAGCATGTTAAAAAAAGGTGATGGACAAAGATGGGAGAAATTGAGATTTTTTGCTGCCATACCTCATGTTTGCCATACGGGAGGTACCTCAAGCATCTACAGTTTACTCCCTTTTTTAACTACTGGATGGGCGACATCCCAGGGGATTGCTAGATGTGGCGAAAGAAACGTGGGAGGAAGCGACCACGCCTTATAGAAGCGTCATTGAGCATATCTCACTGATGCAAGACAGAATCGCTGCTGTCATGCCGCTGGCCCAGAGAAAGGTTTATAATCGGGGTGCCAAGACCCGGGTCTTCAGCCCTGGTGATAGAGTGGTGGTGCTAGTCCCCACCATTGAGAATAAATTCCTAGCAAAGTGACAAGGTCCCTTTGAAATCATGGAAAGAGTAGGGGAAGTAAACTACAAAGTTTACCAGCCAGGAAAAAGGAAAACTGAGCAAATATATCACATTAACCGCTTGCCGACCGCTGATCGGCAATTGACGGCAACAGTGTGGCGCTCTTGCGCAAATTGTCGTCGTATGACGGCGGCTGCGAGATCGCGCCCAGTGAGCGCGCGTGCCCCGCCGGAGGCACGCCCGCGTGCTCACTGTGTTCGGGGAGGGCCAGGGAGCGGGTGCGGCGTATTCGATCTCCGCCGGCCACCCGCGATGCCCCCCCCGGAGTGAAAGAACGGAGGTCCGTGTATGTAAACAAGGACCTCCGTTCTGTGAGGGGGGAAGGGCTGTGATCACAGTCTTCCTCTACATGGAAGCTGTGATCACTTCCCTTCCCCAGCCAGGGCAGCCCCCATACAGTTAGAACACGCCCAGGGAACACTGTTAACCCTTAGAGCGCCCCCTGCAGGTTAACCCCTTCACTGCCAATGGCATTTACACAGTAATCAGTGCATTTTTAGAGCACTGATCGCTGAATAAATGCCAATGGTCCCAAAAAAGTGTCAAAATGTTCCGACATGTCCGCTGAAATATCGCAGTACTGCTAAAAATCGCAGATCGCCCCATTACTAGTAAAAAATGAAAAAACCCAGAAATGAATTATCATCCGTAAACGCGACCACTTTTGTGCAAACCAATCAATAAACGCCGATTGCGATTTTTTTTTATCACAAATATGAGGAAGAATATAAATCGGCCAAAACCGATGAAAAAAAAATGTTTTTTTTATATTTTTTTTGGATTTGTATTTTAGCAAAAATTAAGAAATTTGGGTTTTTTTGCAAAATTGTCGCTCTTCTTTAGTTTATAGCGGCGATCAGAAATGACGCAGTGGTGATCAAATATCACCAAAAGAAAGCTCTATTTGTGGGAAAAAAAAGGACGCAAATTTCGTTTGGGTACAACGCCGAACGACCGCGCAATTTTCAGTTAAAGCGACGCAGTGCCGAATCACAAAAAGGGCTCTGGTCCTAAAGGGGGAAATGCTTCCGGGGCTGAAGTGGTTAAAGAGGAAGTAAAACCCAGATGGGGTTTACTTTCCTCTATGTTACCCTGTAAAGTTACTATGTAACTTTAGTAACCCATTATGTGCCACTTACCTGCAAACAAAGCCTGCGGCGCCCAGCGATGTCCCTGCTCCAGGCCGCGTCCATCTTCAGCCCCTCTTCCTTCCGGGGCCTCAAGCCCGGTGCCGTGACTGCCCGTCCAATGCTCCTTACCATATAAACCAGTTATAGATGGAGGCAGTGGCTTACTTTTTGGACATTTGATAATGGTTAGGGAAACGCACTAACACCTTTGCAGTTATTTTGCTACCTGCTGGGTGTTTAGTGCGTCCCTATACCTTTAAGGAGGGATGGGCTACCTCCAGACCATCTGCTTTCATCTATCTCATCAAGATGCATGTGCTTCCACTGTGGAGTCTCTCTTCAGTTAGAGATAGGTCTGGAGGACGCAGGGAGCCTTGACGGGACCTCCAGCTTACACATGTATTAGCTAATGTGTGTAACTAATCCCCTGCTTTTTAACGCATACTGTTAGACAAGTTCATTTGGATGGTTTCAAGCTGGTCTGTAAGTGAGCTTGGTTTTTCCTTGGATTTATTCCTTGGCTGTTTTTTGTCTATGCATTGCATAGTAGCCCATTATGTGCCACTTACCTGCAAACAAAGCCAGCGACGTCCAGCGATGTCCCCGCTCCAGGCCGCGTCCATCTTCAGCCTCTCTTCCTCCCGGGGCCACCTACTCCGGTGCCGTGACTGGCCGGAGTCACGTGACGTCACTTCCGAGCCGCCTGTCACGGCACGGTCGCAGTGGAGGAACGCACGCAGGCCGTTCCTTCACTGCGCATGTGCCAACATGACGTTGGCACAGCTTCAACACTGCATATCTCCTGAACCGTGCAGGTTTAGGAGATATGCAGGGCACCTACAGGTAAGCCTCATCATAGGCTTACCTGTAGGTTAAAGCAGGGCCATCTTAATGCATGGGCACCACTGGGCACTGCCCAAGGGCCCCAAGTGTATGGGGGCCCCATGATAATTTTGCATTTCACCAGATTTGCCAACTGTCCTGGATTTACTGGGACAGTCACGGTTTTTACTAAGCTGTGCCAGGGTGGCCATGTCCCAGGCAGCAACCCGGAACCTGTGCCGTCCTGATCCCAGTATTGTGCCCTTATCATTCTCCCCCTATTATTGAAAGTACTAATAATAATATGTGTTTACTAGAATAGAGACTTTTTCTCTCACCTGCATAATACATAATTATGGAACCAGGTGTCCGTGTAAATGTAAAGCCCTATAGAATAGCCGAGGCCAGACGATAAGCAGTTGCAAATGAAGTAAAGAACATGTTAGAGCTGGATGTGATAGAAGAGTCCCTCAGTGACTGGTTCAGCCCCATAGAATTGGTCCCAAAACCAGATGGAACGATAAGGTTTTGTAATGATTTCAGAAAGTTAAACAGCGTGTCCAAATTTGATGCGTACCCAATACCGCGGATCAACGAGCTTATTGACAGATTGGGAGGTACTCGGTCCATAACTACATTAGACCTGACTAAAGGTTATTGGCAGATACCCCTAACGGAGTCAGCAAAAGAGAAAACTGCGTTTTCAACCCCCGAGGGGTCCTTCCAGTGTAAAGCGGATGCCTTTTGGCTTGCATGGTGCTCCTGCCTCATTCCAGAGAATGATGGATAAGTCCTTAAGACCACATCACCAATACGCAGCCGCCTATTTGGACGATGTAGTAGCTCCGTTTCAGGGTCTTGGCAACCTTCTTATAGCCTAGGCCATCTTTATGTAGAGCAACAATTTCTTTTTTTCAGATCCTCAGAGAGTTCTTTGCCATGAGGTGCCATGTTGAACTTCCAGTGACCAGTATGAGAGAGTGAGAGCGATAACATCAAATTTAATGCACCTGCTCCCCATTCACACCTGAGACCTTGTAACACTAACGAGTCACATGACACCGTGGAGGGAAAAAGGCTAATTGGGCCCAATTTGGACTTAGGGGTGTACTCACTTTTGTTGCCAGCAGTTTAGACATTAATGGCTGTGTGTTGAGTTATTTTGAGGGGACAGCAAATTTACACTGTTATACAAGCTGTACACTCACTACTTTACATTGTAGCAAAGTGTCATTTCTTCAGTGTTGTCACATGAAAAGATAGAATAAAATATTTACAAAAATGTGAGGGGTGTACTCACTTTTCTGAGATACTGTATATATGAGCGTTTGCTCTCTGTTTTTGTACTTTTCCCTTTTAGCAAATCAGCCTCTTTGGATTTCCTTTCCCAGAATCACCGACTCATGTAATGACAACTTGTATTTTTGGTCACTGCCCCTTTAAGCGTGTAAAGCCATTTATATAAATTTCCAATAACATGTCAGCAATAAAAAAAACTTTATTCTCTATTTTCCTCCTCTAAGAAGAAATGTTAATTCCTCCTCTTTAATGTGACCTGTTAACTGCGGCATGTCAGTCCCATGGTAGGCCGGTGATTGATTACCGCACGCGGGCAGTGGACCGTTCCCGACGTGAACATGACACAATTACAAAGCAGCGGGGGGACCCCGATCTACGCTGGGAGGAAGGAGCATTAGTCGCGTGTATGATAAATACAGTACAATTTTATGTGTTGAACATATAGAAACATGTCATTATGAAACCATTAGCGGCGTGCAATTTTATCTCGCCGCCGCCTGGCGGAATGCTTAGGGGCTAAACCTGCAGTTTGTCCACTCGCGCGCTGAATATTCATCTTAGCAAGGCGCAGTGAGCGTTAGATTAATGCATATATTTATACATCAAGTATCGAGTCCGTGATATAAAAAGAAAAGCGATCGCTCTAAGCGAATGACATGTAGCATTAAAGTGAGCTCGGATCGCTTCGGCGCGTTTTTAAATGATTTTTACAGAACACCCTGCTCCATATTTATTGACTGCAATCTTATAAATTTCTACATTCGAATGGGGCAAATTGAATGTCAGAGGCAGTGGCGGCTGGTGCTCAAAATTTTTTTGGGGGGCGCAAAAGAACCTGCCCCCCCACTCACACTAGCCCCCCTCCCCCAGGCGCTCACTCGCACTAACCCCCCCCCCCAGCATGCGATTGGGAAGATGGCGGTCTATGGCCTTACCTTATGCGGGGAGGAGATTGCGGAGGGAAGAGCTGAGCTTAGGCCGGCCGAACAGGAAGACTCCCTGGCCAATCGGGTCTCAGGACACGCTTCCTGATTGGCCAAGAGGAGAAGCAGGTAAACATTAGCGATTATTAATTCGCTAATGTCACACAAGTGGGTGTGCTCTGCGCAGGGGCGTATCATTAATTGGTGGGCCCGTGTGCAAGCCCACACCGCACCGATCATCCCCGACTGTCAACCAGGGAGAGATCATCCATGGGTGCAGTGTGGGTCAGAGCACAGTGGGCCCCCCACCCCTCAGGGCCCGTGTTCAGTGAACACCCTGCACCCATGGATGATACACCACTGGCTCTGCGCCCCAAGCCCACCCTTTTTGAAGCCTATTAAAGCCTCCGGCTCTAATCATGTGCTTATGAAAAAGAAAACTCCATTGGAATCCATGTGTCCAGTGCCCCACATGAATATTAGGGGAGAGGCGCATGGATTAGGGGGGCAGCGCCCCTGCGCCCCTAATGAACAGGCCCCACTGATCAGAGGCATAACTAGAACCTCCCAGGTGCAAAAAACCAAGAACCACTAGGGCGCTCTCCTCTGAGCCCAGGGGGGGGCTTTCCTCCTATTGTGGGGCCCTTTAAAAGTCCCGGTTAACACTGCTGCGAGTTATCACGTGACTTGCGACACGTGGGAGAGATTTAGAGCCTTTAACATTGGGGCGGGCAGGGCAGGAGCGGTAAAGCACCGCTCGTTTTGGCGGCACTTTACCACTGTTATAGCAGAGCTTTGGCGCCACTATTGGGGCAGCAGCGGGGCGATCTTAACCCACTAAGAAGGGGTTAACAAGGGGTTAAAAGCGACGGCACGCGTGTGCAGTGTGCTAGCGCTGCCCATTCATTCCAATGGCAGGGGCAGTGGAGGAGCGGTGTATACAGCGCTCCCACACCTCCCCAAAAATGCTGCTTGCAGGATTTTTTTTCCTGTTCTGCAAGCGCACCGCCCAGTATGAAAACACATCCATTTCAATGGGTTCTCTTTTAATCAATGCAACTTTGGTGTGATTTGAGTGAAATAGACTGCAATGTTAAATCACAAAAGTCACAAACAAGTCGCAAGGAAGTTGCAAAGAAATTGGTGGTCGCAGGAAATTTGGGGCCTCAGCCATGTGAAACAAGCCTTACCAGCGGGTCCCTTTCCTTTCATCTTGCCCCCCCCCCCTCCCATCTCATGACGGAACACCAAGGCCCAGTCAAGTGTGACCTTCACGACTCAAGTAGTTCCGCCACTGACAAATGTTATTAGGCTGTTTCTTTTTCCAAGTGAAATGCTCTTTCTTTATACAGAATAGGCTGAATCAACAAAATGCTGCATTATGGCCACTAGATGGAGCTGATGATCATAGGAAATAATTACTTAATTCTTAGAATTTTAGTACCACCAAGGGGCCAAAATGTGGTATTTTTTGGAACCACTTGTTTTCATGAATCAGATAAATGGCATGTTGTCAGGTCACCTGGGGTCAGGTGACAGATGCACACCATTGGGGTGCAGCTTGCACTGCTGAAGTGCGAAGCGCACCGCTAAGGTTATGAACCCTTAGCTGACTGCTGCGACTAGAGATCCGGATGGTGCAGAGAAGCAGGACTGCTGGGACCCTGACACAGATTGCACAGGGAGCTAGAGCATAGGTTTCCCCAGGGCGCGGAGTCTAAGAGCCAGTAGGTGTTCACCAGAACCTCTGGTGGTGAGGATGGACTTGGCTGCAACTGGATCCGGGTCGCGGCCCCCAGGGTCCCCCAGCTCAAGCTCCTGGCAGGCTACAGTTGAATGGAGAGAAAGCAGCAGTGCAAGATAGCAATAGAAGGTCAGTGGGAGAGCCAAGGGTCAGGGCTACAAGCAGACAGAACAGACAGGAGGCACGCCAGACAGGGAAGGTCAAGAACATGCCAAGATTGGTACACAAGAACAAAACGAAGTGCACACGGCAGGAGCAAACACACAAGCAGTCACACACCTGGTGGTGGAGTCTGTCCACTCTTGCGGCCCTGGTTTGAGGGTCCCCGGTAGAGTAGACAGGGAGCCCAGGAGCTCAGGGGGGCACGAGGGCTGGACAGGATCCCTAGTGGTGGTATGGATGGTCCAGTGAAGCTCGTGCAAGTAGCAGGTGGTCGTACAGGCCGGGCCGGCAGCAGGCAATGCGGTACAAAGGATTCAGGCAGAAGGGTCATCAGGTGCAAGCAGGGTCGTTAACAGGCTGGCAGCGGAAGTACACAAGGATCAGGCAGAAGAGTCATTGTGGGCAAGCTGGGGGTCGGTGCAGGCAGAAATCAACAAGGTCAAGCCGGGTCACAGGAACAGATAAACAGGAAATCAGGTCGCTCAGGAACACTCACACGCTGTAGAACGGACAGCACTGACTGCTAGGCATCGCGAGCTTAAATGGGGCAGTTTGGGGCCGTTTCCGGCGCGCACAAGCCCCAAAACCACAGTCCTTTTCCGAACACAAGCCAAAGACACAATATTGATCAGCCATGAGGCTTGAAGCACACAGAGTTAAGTACTCTTTCCTGTGGGTGGAGCCATGCTGGTAGGAGATTACTTAATCATTCAGGTGTGAGGGCTCAGTCCCTAAGCTGAAACACAGAGCAGAGAGGTAAGCAAACAGACAGGACCTGAATTGTTAGTGCAGATCCATGGCACATGTCCTGTTGTACATTTATTGTGTGCATATGGGTGAAAAAAAACAAGGTTATTCGCTTGGCTTTTTTGCTCATGCAGAATAGGCTGAATCAACAAAATATTGCATTTGGCCATTAGATGGAGCTGATGATCGTAGGAAATAACCATTTCAGTGCCATCTAGGGGCCAAAGTGCGGTATTGTTCTGAACAACAAATTTTTCATGAATGAGAAAATAGTATGTCCCAGTGTACCTAGACAAGGGGGTCTATTTATTTAAAAAAAAAATACATTCATTCTGTGGGAATGGGTGCAAAAACCAATGTTATTCATCCGGCTGTGTTCTCTCCAAGATGAATGTTCTTCGTTCATACAGAATAGACTGAATCAAGAAAATACTGCATTATGGCCTCTAGAGGGAGCTGATGATCATAGGAAATAATTACTTAATTCCTTTTTTCAGCACCATCTAGGGGCCATAATGTAGTATTTTCCTGAACTGCTAATTTTTCATGAATCAGAAAAACTGTGTGGCCCATTGTACAGAAACAAGGAGGTCTGTTTAAAAAAAAAAATCAGAGCTATTTGTTTCATGCAAATAAATGTACAGTAACTCTGTGCGAATAGGAGCAAAATTGAATGTTAATAGGCTATCTTATCTATATGTCAAATGTTCTTTATCCATACAGCATAGGCTAAATAAGGAAACTACTGCATTATGGCCACTAGATGGCGGTGATGACCATAGGAAATATAAAACAGAAAATAAAGGTATATAAAAAGGAAATATAAAAGGAAAAAAATTGTGAACAGGCAGGTTTTTAATGTGCTATATCTCTCCTGCATTAAGAGCTTGCTCCCACCTGGTGAGGTGTGGTAACGCATGCAAAAGCTCTTGTTTTTTTTCAACACTGTACAGAAACGCATTGCCTTCTACAGACGCGCGGCTGCCAGTAATTCTTAATAGAAAATAGGAGTGCGTTCACGGGCTTCAGAGTGCATGATATTGCAGTACCATGTGGTTTGGTGCGGCGCGATTTTAAAAATCATACCTGCGCTACTTTTAGCGCATCTCCTCACGTTGGCAGCCCATTTAAATTAATGGGCTGCCTGAAACGCACACGTTTGGATGCACTTTACAGTTTGAATTGGCCCTCAACTTTCTTACCTGTCCGCACTGTACACTGAGCTGCGTACAGTGAGAGAAAAAAGTATTTGATCCCCTGCCGCTGATTTTCTACGTTTGCCCACCAACCAAAAAGCGGTCTATAATTTTAATGTGCTTCTTTAACACTCCTTTGTTACCTTGGCCGTGTGTTTTGGGTCATTGTCATGCTGGAATGCCCATCCATAACCCATTTTCATTGCCCTGGCTGAGGGAAGGAGGTTCCCACCCAAGATTTGATGGTACTTGGCCCCGTCCATTGTCCCTTTGATGCGGTGGAATTGTTCTGTCCCCTTAGCAGAAAAACAACCCCAAAGCACAATGTTTCCACCACCATGTATGACGGTGGGGATGGGGTTATTGGGGTCATAGGCAGCATTCCTCCTCCTCCAAACACGGTGAGTTGAGTTGATGCCAAAGAGCTGGATTTTGGTCTCATCTGACCACAGCACTTTCACCCAGTTCTCCTCTGAATCATTCAGATGTTCATTAGTAAACGTCAGACGGGCTGTACATTGTGCTTTCCTGAGCAGGGGGACCTTGCAGGATTTCAGTCCTTCACGGCGTAGTGTTACCAATTGTTTTCCTGGTGACGATGGTCCCAGCTGCCTTGATATCATTAACCAGATTCTCCCGTGTGGTTCTGGGCTGATTCCTCACCGTTCTCCATGATCATTGAAATTCCAAGAGGTGAGATCTTGCATGGAGCCCCAGACCAAGGGAGATTGACAGTTATTTTGTGTTTCTTCCATTTGCGAATAATCGCACCAACTGTTGTCACCGTCTCACCAAGCTGCTTGGCGATGGTCTTGTAGCCCATTCCAGCCTTGTGTAGGTCTACAATCTTCTCCCTGACATCCTTGGACAGCTCTTTGGTCTTGGCCATGGTGGAGAGATTAGAATCTGATTGATTGCTTCTGTGGACAAGCGTCTTTTATACAGGTAACAAGCTGAGATTAGGAGCACTCCCTTTAAGGGTCCTTTCACACATGCGGAGCCCATTTTGATGGGCTCCGCTGCTCAGCGGGGATCCATCCGTTGATCCCCGCTGAGCCGACGGATGACAGGACAGACCTGTCAGAGCTCCATTCTCCTCTATGGGGAATCGGATGAGCACGGGCCGTCTGTCCATGTTCATCCGATACGCCAGGCGGATGGAAAATAGGGCTTCCATCCATCTGTTTCTGGCGGATCGGAGCGGATCGGGTGTCAGTGGACATGTCACCGCTGACATCCGCCGCTCCATAGAGCACAATGGAGCGTCCGTTTGGGTCGGCCTGAAAAACTGACAGGCGGACCCAAACGGGCCGTATGTGTGAAAGAGCCCTAAGAGAGTGCTCCTAATCTCAGCTCATTACCCATATTGAAGACACCTGGGAGCCAGAAATCCTGCTGATTGATAGGGGATCAAATACTTAATTCACTCATTAACCACTTAAGGACTGGAAGGATTTACCCTCTTAATGACCAGGCCATTTTTGCGATATGGCACTGCTTCGTTTTAACTGACAATTGCACGGTCGTGCGACGTTGTACCCAAACAAAATTGGCGTCCTTTTTTTCCCACAAATAGAGTTTTCTTTTGGTGGTATTTGATCACCTCTGGGGTTTTTAGTTGTTGCGCTATAAACAAAAAAAGACAACCAATTTTGAAAAAAAAGCAATATTTTTTACTTTTTGCTATAAAAAATATACCTAAAAAATATATTTAAAAAAACGAATTTCTTCATCAGTTTAGGGCAAAATATATTCTACATATTTTTGGTAAAAAAAACAAACGCAATAAGTGTATATTGATTGGTTTGCGTAAAAGTTATCACGTCTACAAAATAGGGGATAGATTTATGCCATTTTCATCATTATTTGTTTTTTTACTAGTAATGGCGGCGATCAGCGATTTTTAGCGGGACTACGACATTGCAGCGGACAGATCGGACACCTAACATGTTTGACACTTTTTTGGGGATCAGTGACGTTATTACAGTAATCCGTGCTAAAAATATGAACTGCTATTGTACTAATGACACTGGCAGGGAAGGGGTTAACACTAGGGGGGCAATCAAAGGGTTAAATGTGTTCACTGTGCATTCCAACTGTATGGGGGATGGGCTGCCTGGGGAAACACACAGATCCGTCTTCCTGCATAGCACAGGATCTGTGTGATCTGCCCTGTCAGAACGGAGATCTGCCTTGTTTACGCAGACAGATCCCCGTTCTGTCACTGCGAGGGAACGATCGCAGGTGGCCGGCAGACATCGAGTCCCCCCCACCCGCTGATTGGCTCCCCTGCTGGCAAAAGCGAGATCCCGAGCCGACATACAACTACGGCGATTCGCGGGATCGTGCTGACCTGCCGCTGTATAATGACGGCGGCTGGTCGGCAAGTGGCTAAAATGCGAATCAATTTATAACCTTTTTTGAAATGCATTTTTCCGGATATTTTTGTTGTTATAATCTGTCTCACTGTTAAAATAAACCGACCATTAAAATTTATAGACCGATCGTTTCTTTGTCAGTGGGCAAACGTACAAAAATCAGCAGGGGGTCAAATACTTTTTCCCCTCACTGTACACGCAGCTTAGTGTACAATTTCAGCAATGCCGAGATAAATGAACTCCCGGGCAATGGCCAGGAGAAGACCGGCCAAAGTCGTGTTCAGCACCATGGACAGAGCTATGATGTGTTCAAAGAAAGTCCAGGCAAAGAACACACCTAGTTTACACCCCACAAATACAGTGGAACCTTGGATTACAAGTATAATCCATTCCAGGAGAATGCTTGTTATCCAAATCACTCGTATATCAAAGCAAGTTTCCCCATAGGAAACAATGGAAACTCAGATAATTTGTTCCACAGTCACTGCTTGTCTATGCAGTACTGCATGTGGCCAGAGGTGCGGGGGTGCTGGTGTATGCAATACCGTATGTGGCCAGAGGTGTGGTGGTGCTGCTGAGGCTCAGAAAGCGCTCGGAAACATTCGGGAACTGTTGATACTTTCTGTATTTCCGAGTATTTCCGACTATTTCCGAGTATTTCCGACGGCTTCCGAGAGTCTCCGAGCCTCACCAGCGCCCCCGCACCTCTGGCCACATGCGGTATTGAAAGCACTGAGGCTTAATCCTGCTCATTTTGCACGTCTTTTAAAGAAAAAACTGCTCGTATTGCGAAGCGCTCATTAACCACGTTACTCGCAATCCGAGGTTTTACTGTATAGGCTCCTGGGATGAGGGAAAATAAAATGGAACTAAACCGCTCGTGAGCTACCTTCCCCACACCCCTCTTCCACGCTGCCATTTTTAATGGTCACTTTTAGGTGTTTTGGGAGCTGGAAGAGACAAGCAGCACATCCGCACACAAGTGGTCCGCCTATGCCGCCAGCATCTGGTGGATGGGCAATATTGATGGATGGGCAATATTGCACCCAGTGCCATTTGTGGTCATGCGCAGATGTGCCACGTAGTTCCCCACCGCTTCCCAGAAAAGCTGTGACATAGCAATCCCATGAGGCAGCAGGCCCCAGGGTGTGAACAAACCACCTTCACCCTCATATACAATGCAGGGCCTTTGGTCCTACATTGTTATTGATGAAGTCAGAGTGCAATGACCAGCCGGAGTGCTGATGAGAAGAAGCTTTGGGGTCCAGTCACACAGTGTGGAGGAAGCCTACCTGAGCCAGGAATAAGGTAAGTCAGCGGTGGCACCCCCATCCATAAGTTCAGCCCCCTAATCTACATTCAGGGAGCTGGATGCATGGATTCCAATGGGGGGGGGGTGTTTGGAGTACGTGATTAGATCCAGAGGCTCTAATTGGCTTCAAAAAAGGGTGGGCTAGGGGCGCAGAGCAACGCGTTTCAAGCCCATTCAGTTGTGTGACAATAGCAAATGAAGATTCGCTATTGCCACACTGATCCTCCTCCCAGCCAGTCAGGAAGTGGGTCCTGACACCCGTCACCTTGGAAGCCTAGGGGAGGAGGGAGAAGATGCACAGCTGAAGGTGTTGTGATGCAGAGGAGGAGAAAACCCCATGGAAGCTGCCGCCCGCCACCCGTCGCCCGTAGGAGCGATGCCCGCCTGCAACCTAGATAGGGTAAGTGCGGGGCTGGATGACCGACCGATGATGACCGACCTACGGGGGGGATGGGTAATGAGGGTGACCCGAACGACTGACAGCAGGGAGCAGGGGGGGGGGGTTCCGCCAGCCGACTGACCAGGGGGGAGTGGTTATTTGCTGCCCCCCCCCCAAAAGAAAAACCACCAGCCGCCGCTAAGGTGAGTATTACAGCTTATTTTTCCTCTGCCTCTGACTAAATCAGGTCCTCTGATGCTGTTTCAACCCTATTCAGGGCCATGACCTCACTGCCACTGCCACTATACCTTAACAACCGATGTAGAGCAATACCGTTTGTGTAATTTAACCACTTCAGGCCCAGAAGGTTTACCCGTCTTCATGACAAGGCCATTTTTTGCAATCCGCACTGCGTTATTTTAACTGACAATTACGCGGTTTTGCGACGTTGTACCCAAATAAAATTTGAGTACTTTTTTCCCCACAAATAGAGCTTTCTATTGGTGGTATTTGATCCCCTCTGCAGTTTTTATTTTTTGTGCTATAAACAAAAAAAGAGCGACAAGTTTGGAAAAAAAAAAACAATATTTTTACTTTCTGCTATACAACATATCCAATAAAAAAAATTTTAAAATTCTGCCACATATTTTTGGTGAAAAAAAATCCCAATAAGCGTATATTGATTGGTTTGCACAAAAGTTATCGCATCTACAAACTATGGGATATTTTTATGGAATTTTTATTTATTTATTTTTACTAGTAATGGTGACGATCAGCGATTTTTAGTGCGACTGTGACATTGTGGAGGACAAATTGGACACCTGTCACTTTTGACACCTTTTTGGGGACCAGTGACACTAATGCAGTGATCAGTCCTAAATAATATGCACTATCACTGTACTAATGACACTGGCAGGGAAGAAGGTAAAACGGAGTTCCACCCTGAAATTTTTTTTTGCATCATGCAAGTCCTTTGCCTATAATGACTTACCTTTGAAGGAAAAAAAAAATTATACTCACCCTAAGTCGCTTGTTGCTAAGTGGTCTCTGTAATCTGCCCCTTCAAGGTCGGAGGCTCTTCTCCTCACTTCCTGCTTCGCCTGGCCTCCTGGGAGATGTGACTCATCATTTCCCAGGAGTCACTGTACTGTAAAATCGTGTTATTTCCATACAGGAAATGACGCGATTTAAGGCAAACCGAAGATATGTTATCAGGGTTGCCATAACAGGGGTGAGACCTTCCTCCGTCGCCGCCCATCGTTATGGCAACCAGACGTAGACTCAGCTACGAGGCCGCCGCTCCAGTGCGCATGCGCGAGATCGAGGAGTGCATGATGGTTACCCACCATGCACTTCTTTCAGGAAGAGATGCCAGGAGACTATGGATGGACTTCAGATGCCCTCACCTAAAATGGAAAATTCCAGATTGCAGAGAAACGAAACTGTGAGTAAAAAAAAAGAAAATTACTAGGCGGTTTGAAAGCATACACACACAAAAGGTTACATCTATTTAGTTTAAAAAGAGAGGATGCCAAAAATGTTTTTCTCCTTACGTTCACTGACAGACGCAGCTCTTCATTGACTTTGTGGGGGTTTATGTTCGTCCCACTAGGAGTTAACTAGGCAGGGAAAAGAATCATCTGGCCCCTCCCCTGGGGGGCCGTCCCCTCTTCCTACATCAAACCCCCTCACAGTATAGCTCTTCAGTTTCAATGCCTAGTTCGCAAGGAGTTGACCTGGCTTCCCTATAGGGAACTGCGGTCCTGATATGACCATTTTCTTTTTTATTTTAATTTTATTTTTTTACTGCAATCAAGATGATCTGCTATCAAGAAGCCGGTCGGGGCAGAGAGTCCTGGAGCTCTGTACTTTCCCCGACCTGGCCGACATGATGCGAAGCCAGTCCCGCTAAGGGGGACCCGCCGCATCTTACCCGTTCAGTGCGGGAGGCCCGGGGTGAAATCCCCCCTTGGTCCCCTTTACCGATGCACTCGGCAGGGTGACTTGGGCCTGCAGCATACCGCCGTCAAGGGCGCAAAGTCTGCTTCTGGTGGCTACCGTGACGTCGGACCGGTAAGTGAGCGCCCTACCTTCCCCCCCTCACAGGGTGTGAAGAGGGCCCGACGTCCGCAAAACTTGTGCGTTTTCGGTAAACGACGCCTTGTCCAGGGTAGCCAACGGTGGGATCAGTCATCCATCTTGCCCCCTGCCACACCTTTTGCCGTAGCCGCGGACATTGTCAGTCTATGGGGCTTTCCCTCTAGCGCTCGGAGCGGCCATTTTCGGTACTGCACGCTGTCTGTAAGGACGATTCGGCCTCTAGTGCTTCCTGGCGGCCATTTTCACTGCATGCTCTGCATTTCTACACGTGGCTGCAGCTTCTCTCCCTCCTTACAGAAAACGGCGGTGACAGGGGCAGCTCTTCAGTTGATCTGCGCTACAGGCAGCTGGAACTGCAAGTATAGCTGGGCTCCCTCCGGGTGCTGGTGGTGGTGGGGTGCTGTCCTCTGACTCCTGTGGGTGTGTGGCTGTGTGCGCGGCGTCCCTTACATCCCTGTATTCCTGGACAATGGCTGATCTCCCTGCTGAACCTGCTGAGGTGGCATCAGCAGCCACACAGTCTGACCAAGGGGTTTTTCTCACCCAGCTGCGGGCTGTGTTCTCTGAGTTTTTTCCACAAGGGGACGCCGCTCCGCGGGTCCCCAGGAAACGTCCCCCTCCCTTATCCTCATGGGAAGATTCTGAGCCGGAGGTGGCCTCCAGGGTCTCGGGGACCCCGGGGGACCTGTCTGAAGAGGAGACGGGTGGTGACAGTGTGTTAACTGAAGGGGACCAGGAGCCAGCTGCTGACCAAACAAAAGTGCTGGTTGCCGCTATTATCGCTGGCATTCGCACTAAGTTGCAGCTGGACCAAGATGGCGAATCGCGCTCTGTTTATGTGTGCGGGTCTTCCAGGCCCCCCAAGGCCTATCCTTACAATGAATTCTTTGACCATTTCCTATACCGTGAATGGCAACACCCCCAGCGTTCTTCCTCACTGACTGCACCCTTTGCCGTGCGTTATCCCTTTGAGGAGAGCTTCCTGAAAAAATGGGAATCACCTGTGGTGGACCCACCCATTGCACGCCTTACCAAGGTGACAACCATTCCTATGGAAGGGACCCCTTCCTTCAAGGATCCCGCTGATAGAAAGACAGAGGCACTTTTGAAGTCCCTGTTCTTGAATGTGGGCTCTGCTGTTCGGCCTGCTTTGGCTGCGACCATGGCAGCGCAGCATTTCTCTGAATGCATGGAGGAACTTAGGAAGGACTTGGTAGGCGGTCGCCTGATGGAGGCGCCGCAGAAGGCTGAGTATTTGCTCCAGGGGATTAATTACCTCTGTAATGCGGCCGTGGACGTTCTGCCTTTGCTGTCCAGAATATCGATATCGGCTGTCAGACTTCGTAGAATTCTTTGGCTGCGTTCCTGGTCGGGTGACCACGCGTCCAAAAGAGGTCTGGTTGACCTGCCCTTTCAGGGTGGGCGTCTATTTGGCTCACGTCTTGATGAAATCATCAAGGATTTCACGGGTGGTAATAGTACCTTTCTCCCGGAACCCCGCAGGCGTGAATTTCGCCGTCGACAGGAGCCTTCCGCGTCGGGTAAGAAGAAGCCTTTTCGTCCCTCTGGCACGACAGGCAAGGGGACCCGTTCCAGTAAGGCCGCTGCAGGGGCCGGACGTCGGCAGTGGCAGCGCAAACCAGAAAAGACGGAAGACGAGTCTTCCTCAGCCTGATGGGTTGCCCCCACCCGAGTGTCGGGTGGGGGGACGTCTTCTGGGGTTCGCAGATCGGTGGCTGGCTCACATTTCCGACCGCTGGGTCCGGGAGGTGGTGTCCACCGGGTACAGGATAGAGTTCATCTCTCTACCCCCAGACAGGTTCTTCCCATCAAATTTAAACCTCCCGCTGGAGCGCAGACAGGCCCTTTCCAGGGCGGTACAGGCCCTCTCAGACCAGGGAGTGATTGTACCGGTTCCCCCAGGGGAGAGATTTCGAGGTTTTTACTCTAATCTTTTTTGTGGTACCCAAGAAGGGGGACGGATTTCGGCCCATTCTGGACCTGAAGGCCCTGAACAAGTTTGTCAGGGCGTGAAAGTTCAGGATGGAGTCTGTTCGGTCGGTTGTGGCCGCCCTTCTCCAAGGGGAATTCTTGTCATCATTGGACATACAGGATGCGTACCTCCATGTACCCATCCATCCACGCTATCAGCGTTTCCTGAGCTTTGCTATTGGGGATCGCCATTTTCAATTTGTAGCTCTCCCTTTCGGCCTGACCTCCGCGCCCCGGGTGTTCACGAAGTTGCTAGCCCCGGTGTTGGCGTTGTTGCGTCAGAGGGGCATTGCCATAGTGGCTTACCTGGACGATCTGCTCCTGCGAGCGGACTCCGTATCTGCCCTGGAGGAGAATGTGCAACTCACGATGGCCTCCCTGCTGGACTTCGGTTGGTTGCTCAACCTGAAGAAGTCGTCAGTGTCTCCTTCCTGCCGCCTGGAGTATCTGGGTCTCATTCTGGACACAGTACAGGCGAAGGTGTTTCTCCCTCCGACAAAGCTAAGGGGCTTACAGTCGGCTGTGCGCACCCTTCTATCACACTGCCGGTCTTCCTTGCTGTTCTGTATGAGGGTGCTGGGACTCATGGTCTCGTCCTTCGAGGCGGTACCTTTTGCCCAGAGTCACACTCGTCTGCTTCAACGGGCAATTCTGGCTCAGTGGGACAAGTCCCACCGGTCGTTGGATCTTCCGATTCGGTTGGGCCCTCAGGCCAGGGCGTCTCTGACCTGGTGGCTTCGGGATTCGGCCCTCACTCAGGGGAAGTCGTTTCTGCCCCTTCAGTGGACGGTGATCACCACGGATGCCAGCCTGAAGGGCTGGGGTGGAGTCCTGGGTCAGCTATCAGCCCAGGGTCGTTGGTCGGCCCAGGAGGCCCGCCTGCCCATCAACGTGCTGGAGCTGAGAGCAATCAGGCTATGTCTTTTTCATTGAACAAAGAGATTGCAGGGTCGTCCGATTTGAATTCAATCGGACAATGCCACAACGGTGGCATATGTGAATCATCAGGGCGGCACTCAGAGCCCAGCGGCGGCTGCGGAGGCGGCTCTGATTCTGTGCTGGGCGGAACTTCACGTTCCGGCGATCTCAGCGATTTACATCCCAGGTGTGGAGAACTGGCAGGCGGACTTTCTCAGTCGCCAGAAGCTGGACCAGGGGGAGTGGTCCCTTCACCCGGAGGTGTTCAATCAGATTTGTCGCAGGTGGGGGACACCGGACGTGGATCTCATGGCATCCTGCTTCAATCACAAAGTAAAAGCCTTTGTGTCCAGAACGAAGGATCCATTGGCAGTGGCCATGGATGCTCTGGTGGCCCCCTGGAGCCATTATCGTCTCCTGTACGCCTTCCCTCCGGTACGTCTGCTTCCAAGATTGGTGCGCAAAAATAATGAGAGAGGGCATACCGACCATTCTGGTGGCCCCGGATTGGCCTCGGCGCACCTGGTACGCCGACGTGGTGCAAATGGTGGCAGACGCCCCTTGGCGGCTTCCGATGCGAGACGATCTTCTGTCTCAAGGTCCCATATTGCACCCTGCTTTACCCTCGCTGGCTTTGACGGCTTGGCTATTGAGTCCCAGGTGCTGAGGGATAGGGGAGTGGCCGACTCCGTGATCCCTACTCTGTTAAAAGCTCGCAAGTGCACTTCTCGTAAGATTTATCACCGCACCTGGAAGGCTTACATTGCTTGGTGCGAGGCGGAGGGCTATAACCCTCGCTCGTTTGTCGTTTCCAGGGTCCTGACCTTTTTACAGCAGGGCCTGAATAAGCAGTTGGCTTTGAGTACTCTCAAGGGCCAGATCTCGGCCTTGGCCATACTCTTTCAGAGACCTTTGGCTTCGCACTCTCTGATTCGTACCTTTGTACAGGGTGTGCGACATGTGGCGCCTCGGGTGAGACCCCCGATGGCTCCGTGGGATCTGCATCTGGTGCTTTCTGTTCTTCAAAAACCACCTTATGAAAAGATCAGGGAGATTCCCTTACAGCTTCTGTTGCAGAAGGTGGCCTTCTTAATTGCCATCACTTCTGCCAGATGAGTGTCGGAATTGGCTGCCCTCTCGTGCAAGTCTCCTTATTTGGTGATGCATAAGGATAAGGCGGTCTTGCGACCCCTTCCTTCCTTTCTTCCGAAGGTAGTCTCTTCTTTTCACATCAATGAAGATATTGTTTTGCCTTCATTGTGCCCTCGTCCATCGCACCCGAAGGAATTCGAGTTGCATGCCTTGGACGTAGTTAGGGCCTTACGGGTGTACTTGGCTGCTACAGCTCCTTTTCGTAAAGCTGACGCCTTGTTTGTTCTTCCAGAGGGCTCGCGCAAAGGATTGGCGGCCTCTTCAGCTACGATTTCACAGTGGATTAGAAAAACCGTGACCCATGCGTATTCTGTTCGGGGCAAGGTTCCCCCTTTTCCGGTCACGGCTCATTCTAGCCGGGCGGTTAGTACTTCCTGGGCCTTCAGACACCAGGCTTCGGTGTCACAGGTGTGCAAGGCGGCCACTTGGGCCTCGGTTCACACTTTTACTAAGTTTTACAGAGTTGATGTGTTTGCGTCTTCGGATGCTGCTTTTGGCCGCAAAGTTCTGCAGGCGGCAGTGTAGGCGCGACTGGCGCCTCCTCAGAGGTTCAGTTGGGTACTGTTGTTTGCGTGTACCCACCCCTCTTTTTTGACACAGCTTGGGGACGTCCCCATGAAGTCAATGAAGAGCTACGTCTGTCAGTGAACGTAAGGAGAAAAAGGGATTTTATTAAAACTTACCGTAAAATCCTTTTCTCCGAGTTCACTGACAGACGCAGCACCCACCCCCTGGGCTCTGCTTTGGTACGGCTTGTGTACGAACTGGAGAGCTATTCTGTGAGGGGGTTTGATGTAGGAAGAGAGGACGGCCCCCAGCTGATCTTTTCCCTGCCTAGTTAACTCCTAGTTGGACGAACATAAAACCCCATGAAGTCAATGAAGAGCTGCGTCTGTCAGTGAACTCGGAGAAAAGGATCACCCACGACGCAGACAGTCACTTGAGCCTCTTTTCCTAAAATGCCATTCAAAATTATTTTAGGGAAAAAGAGGAATGCAAGTGACTGTCTGCATCGAGAAGTAACTGAAGTACCCCTGCAGGGGTTCGACAC